>OY856188.1:202772877-202898435 GCA_963693315.1 Diogma glabrata
TTTTTATCAGTTAAAATATGTCACGTGATAAACATTTATATATACGTTAAGTAAAAAAGGGAAACTATAAAATTATGGTTATTTTAATTTAATGAATGTTTAACAAAACTTTTTTATATTTACCGGAAGTGTTATGAACTCTTTCATTTGTAAATAATAAAAATATTTAAAAACAAAAATATGTTAAGTAAAATAAATTTGAACATAGGTAGGTAGGTATAGATTGTTAGTTGTATTTTTTTATCACTTCATGCTTTCTACACACTTTTTTAACTAAATGAATATAATAAGTAATTAAAAGAAAAACACAAATATTGTTGTTTTATGAATGATTACCGAAAATTAAAAATTATATTTTTTGTAATTGTCACTCAGCATCAGTAGAAGAAACTGTATGTAAAATACCTATAGAACGATGCAGAAACGAGTCAGAAATGATTGAATCTTTGAAATCGTGAAAATATAATAAGTATTTATATATTTTTGAAACCACAAATTTCTTTAAGCCATTAATTTCGAATTCAAATTCTCAAATTTTGCACGAAAAGTTGTTACAAATTTTAACGAAGTTTGAACTAATCAATCAAAGTCAAATTACATTACATTTTTTAAAATTCGCCATTGAATTTCACTTTTTCAAAATATGTAAACAATGTTTAGGAATTCATTCCTTATATTTTAATTAAAACAAACTGACTTGGTTATCGTTTACAATGATCTTAACATTTAAGCATTAAATATGAATAAAGAAATATTCATTTGATAGTAGACTGTTCTATGATCTATCAACGTACGCCGTACCATATCCTACAAGTTACGTAAGTATAGCAATTTTCACAAAAATCTTACCAAACGTTAAATATTTAAATATTCCTATAATAAACATAAAATCTTTCCGATTTCTTTTGTCAAATCAATTGTGAATTTGTTAATTTGATTCAGATTAAACCGATAAACAGAGTGGGAATTTGAAAATCATTGGTGACGATTTTAAATTATATATAGTGTAAACGATTTGAGTATTAAATCTGATCTTATTCACGTTAGTTTTTACGAACGTAAAGCATTAAAGGTAGGAGAAATTATGGTTTCTTGTGGTCACTCAAGATTTGCTAATTGGTTATTTTAATTACATTTTATTTTCTCTTCGTCGCCATTAAGTGTGTGTCGCCATGCGATTAATAGGGTTTTAGAGTTTCTAAAGTGTTCTTTTGCGCCAATCTATAACACACATGCTCTACGTTAATTCTGTATTATATTTTCAAGCTCTTAATATAAACAGAAGAATTTAATGAATGATTGGTGTCTAATACACTGTTTTGCTTTTCAAGAAGAAAATCAAGTGGAAGTAAATAGAACAAATAACGATTGTTTCTCAAAAACATCTTCTTTACTCCTTTAGAAAAGTGGTGTTATTTAGTTGGAATTTACGTCACATAAGTCTTCAGCAACCGTTTTACAAATTTAACCCTTTAAATTTTCGAAACAATTTTAATATTTACCTCGTTCTGATTTCCTTTATTCCCACACGTTTCATAATTAGCGATTTAAAATTAGCAGTTTTGTGTTTTATTTCAACTAGATATCATATAAGGTCAACATCCTACCAAAACCTCCAAATTGATTAAATGACATAATTATTCTTCCGTTTCTTCCAGTGTTAAAATAAATTAATTAATCAGTTTTAGACAACAATTTAATTAGTAATTCAATATGGTGATTGGTGGCTACTTCGGCAACAAACAAAGAAATAAATGAGATGCGCAAAGTTTATTTATCTAATATAAATTATTATGAATTTATAATTGCCTACAGTAGATCCATCATTGATCCATTGAATTCATAATTGTGTAGTTAAATTTTTTTAAGTAATTTTGCATAGTTATATAAAAAATTATGATAAAAGTGAAATTATTTAATAGAGATGAACGATTTTTAATTGACATTAATTATTGTTTCATTAAAATTTTTGTGTTGTATGTTTCGAAATGTAAAAATACAAGCGGACTGAAACCTCAGGCTATACGAGATATCAAGATTTCGGACTGTGTTAAGGATTAAATATATAGTTTTTGGAAAAAGAATGAAGGTTTTTAGTACAAGTGTTTTTATTTCTGCTTAGTAATGTTTTACGAAGCCAACACGAAACATGAATGCATAGCATACTATAAATTAACATAAAATGAAGCGAAATGATACACTCAGAAACCTTTTTAGAAAATGTGACATTTAATCAAGCGTCACTATCTGGCATTACATGACAAAACTTCTCAAAAAAACCTCTTTGTCTAGCTTAAATATTTTTCAATAGTTTTTTTTTTTTAATTAAAAGTGTTGTGTAGTAGGAATCCCAAAATGTGTCACAACAACACAAAGATACCTTTTAAGACCTAGGTCTCACAACAACATTCTTGAGATTTTGGTGGACGCTTTTTAAAATCTTTGTGGATTGAAGGCACTCGAGACAAGCAAAGTATTCCATTTGTACGATGTACGTACAAAGAAGTCCCTTTGCATTTTGTTAGTATGACAGTGAGTAATCTCGACAGTTTGATTGTTTGCACAAACCGATTGATGAGTAAAACGGGGAAAAGAATATGTTTGAGGCATAATGGATCTGATTTCATCCGAGCACTCCTGGTGACGATATTTATAAAAAACAACGAGATCAGCCACAGTGCGACGATGTTTAATGTTAAATTTCGATTACCAACAATCCGTATGGAACAGTCCAAGGGTGGTAACAGAAGCAGCGGCCAAAATTGACAACAATACTCAATACAGGGACGACCATAGGACTTATAAATGTGGAGTAATCCCAAGTAGGTTTTGCCAGACATTGACATACGGCCAAGCACTGGTCCATTAATGGTTAACAGTACTTGGCTATTGTTCCTGGGCCAATACTAGAACCATTCATCGGCCGATCTATGGTTTACAGAAAATAGCCAGTATATTGTTACCTTTGAATGGCCAAGCACTGATCCATGAATGGTAAATATTACTTGGCTATTGTTATTGGGCCAGTACTGTAGCCATGAATTTGCCGACCTATGTCATTTTTTTTAAATTTCACTAGAGTATTATCCCTTTTAGAAATATATAGTTTGAAAAATTTCACATATAGTTTAGTTATCGCCTTGTCGGTTGAAAGACTATGGTAATATAGAAAAGTTTGGTATATGTTTTAATTTATTTTCATTTCTATTTTCTTTTAATTATTTTGTAAATAATTTATTTAAATTTATGTATAAAAAATATTATTTTATATTTTTTTTAATGACGGAGTCAGTGCGGTGTTTGCCATTACTCAGCCATTCTTGCAACTGAACCAGTTGTATGGGGAGTTTTGAATTTGTTCCGTCATTTTTATTTTGTTTTAAATTAATATTTAATTTATTTAAATTTACATATGATAATAATGTATATTTTTTTAACGGCCCCGTCATGGTTGCCAGTATTTGGCCCAAGAATGGCAACCATTTATTGTCCGAAGTTATCATCCAGTAAAATTATGTTAATGGCCCAGTCGTGGTTGCCAGTACTCGCCCATTGCTGCATTACTGGCTGCCAGTAATGGACCATTACTGGACCAGTTGTACAACCTTGTATGGGATTGATACGGAGCAAAATCTTTTTTACATATATCTGTATGAGGAAGACGATTTTTTTGACGCGCTTTTTGCCATGGCCATTATATGATCGTTCCAGAGTAACATTTACATAAAGTTACAATTTTTGTGAAAAATCGTCATATAATCTGACACTATATAATTTTTGTCTAACTCATTTGTTTGTCTATTAATTCTGGTCCAGAAATTTGAAAAAATCTATTTTTTTGCATATCTAAGTTTAGATCTTTAAGAATATTTTCCTTAAAAGAATTTTCAAAATTAGAATTATTTTCGGAGTTAGTTTTGTGACGCGGCAAATAAACCAGTCTGGCGTAGCGAATCAAACAATAGATGGCAGACGTTGCCCGATCACGAGTTTCTTTGGAAAAATCTTTTTTCGGCAAACGGCTGTAAAGTTTAACTTTATTGCCGCTAGGGAGTTAGCTAAAGTCTTACTTTTTAGCCTGACAGCAAAAGTAACGCCATTTTTATTTTATATTACGGAGGCTGTAAAGTAGCATTTGTTATTTGTTAGTTTGTTATTTTTTCAAACATATTGTATAACCATGACAACAAAAAATAAGTTGATTCTCATATTATGAAATTTTGAAAAGGCTGCTTTGATAAAAAAATTTTATTCATACAAATTTAAATGTTTTTTTCTCTTTTTTGGAAGTAATTATGACGATAAAAATTCAAATTTATAAAAAGTTTGATGTATTAATTTCATATTTATAAAAAATTTAAACGTTTGCCGAAAAAATAGTGTATTTAATTCGGAGCTAAAGTGACTTTTTGTGTTTCGTCTATAGACTCAACACAAAAAGTATCACTTTAGCTCCTAATTAAATAATGTACTATTATGCTCCGTATATACTTGGAAATCTAAAATCTAAAGGTCATTATTGCGTATATCCATTTTGTTTTCTGAAGAATTTTGTTTTTTACTGTTTTTAAAAAAATTCGGAACAGTCAAAAAGCGAGCAAAAAAATTTTTTCAAATCGTCGCCATTTTGTGAAATTTTTTTGTTTCACCAGCTTTTAACTTTTTGAATTTTTGAAATGTCAATAAACATTCTGTAAAAAAATGGATACTAAAATGTTTTTTTATTTTTCTCATCTTACTCTAAAAAGTGACTAAAATTAAGGCTTCTAGACCAGAATGCCCCATTAAATTTTTTAGTTAGAAAATAATTTTTATTATTTAGGAGTGCGTTCGATTACTAAATGAGATATTAACCATTTAATGAATCATTTAATGAATGACAGATGACAGCGTTCGAGAACTTGAAAAACCGATTTCATTTAAATTTTCATTTAATGAAACCACGCCTCTTTTCATTTAATTTTAAATGCAGTAAATAGCATATTTAAGTTTTAATGAAGTTTTTTATTTAAAAAAATTTCAAATCGAAAACCGTAAAATTTTGTTTTATAATTTTTCATTAATTTAGCAAATTGGGTATTACAAATTAATTGTATTATAATGAATTAAGGAATAAATTTATATATAATAATTAATTCTCAATTGAAAAATATAAACAAAATGGATGAAAATTTTGAAATTAGTGAGAGATAAAACCAACAGCTCCTATTACCAATTACATTTAACGATTGAAAATAAAATTAATGAATAAGTTTTTGCAACCAATTCAATCACCAGTCTCAAACTGCAGATTCCTTAAAGTTTTCGAGTTAGTTATAATCTTAAAATTGAATTTGTTTTTGAAAATTTTTAAAATAAATTTAATTACGACGGAAGTTATTGAAAAATAATGCATTAACAAGGAGTAAGATTTTAATTTGATTATAATTTTTATACTCCAACATTTCGTTTATTTATTCATAGAAGTGTAAAATTTTTCAAATTTGACATTATATGCATTAAATGAAATTCGTTCGAATACTAAATGAACATCGCGTTTTTTGATTGGTTCATTAAATATTTAATGAAAATGAGATCTCATTAAGTTCTCGAACGCACTCTAGCTAAGTTGGCAAAAAATTTTCTAATCAAATCTCCCTCGATCGGTGATAGATTCTTATACTCTTTTAGAAAATATATAATGCTAATAATATACTCCTTAAGCAAATGGCGTAGATATTGACTATTTTCGAAATTTTTGTGAAAAATTATTTCGAATTACCACCGCCCTTGGGAAATAACTACTGATCACAATCACATCCATTCGCGTTTCTAAAATAATCAAACCACATTTGCTGCAGCACCTATTTTCCTTAATAGCCTAACGTAAGTTACAATTCTTAACGGATTTTCATAAATTTTGAGCTTAAACTTAGATTCATTTCCATAATTTCAACAATTTATAGAGAGTAATAATAATTTTATTAGTTATACTTAAACGAATAATTATTTTTTGTTATTATAGTGAAACTTACATTTTTTCGAATTTTTATGATATTTAAATTAAAACAAAGATATTAAACTTGGTATAAATGTTTACACTTCAATGCAATTACACTTTCAAAAACAAAAAGAAAAAAATTTAAATATACAATACTGTAATGGGTCTTAATGTGACGATTGATTTAAAATTATTCTTGGTGCAAGTTTATTTCAAATTATAGTTTTTTTTGTTGTATAGGCAATTCAAAAAAAAAAAAAATAGAAAGCACCAAAAAAAATGATTTATTATAAATTTAAAATAAATAAAATTAATGTTAATTTCAAATTAAACTTATTGTATATGTACATTATATGTTTATTTACTAATTTAATTTTTTTGTTTGTTTCGATTATAGTGAAAGATATTTTAACTATTTTATTCTTACGTAGAAAAAAAGTAATGGCCATGGGGTGAAAATATGATGGGTGTTGAAATGTATATTTATAGAAATTAATAATAATAAAAATGTTTTTTAATTAAAGCTTTCACTGAGTAATTATTGCTATCATAAATCTTCTATTTAAAAAAAACACCTGGGCCTTTCTACTTTAGAATAATTAAAATTCCAGAAGGATATTCAATGTAAATAGAAGCTTTACATTTAATAGGTACAAAAAAATTTAATTCTACTTTTACTTATCGTATTTTACTTCTTCAAATAAGATCAAATTATATAAGATGAAATTTTGATGCTTACCTGCAAATAAAAAAAAAATATTGATAAGATAAACCCAAAATAATCATTATTAGCGTTTTTTGAACAACTACACTGTTAATTTTTATTTCAAGCGAAAAACCAACGAGATATATGAATCACATCAGTTATGCACAGAAATCATTATTTAAAAATTGTGTATGATCAACAGTACAAATAATCAAGAGACACACATACCAGCATTAAAAAAACTAATATATTTAAAAATTGTAAAATAGCAGGTCATATTTTTAAAAGCTGCTGCAACCCTTCACATTGGAAAATGTAATTTAAAGAAAGTTTATTGTACATGTAACAAACAAAAAAACTCTCAATATTCAAGAAGCTCGTGCCAAATAATATAGGAAACTATTTGAAGTAGGATAACTGACTATCGTTACGCAAAGGAAAATCAAGCCTAACCATCAAGACCGTTTGCAAACCAAATAAAGTGATTAAATCACCCTAAATACAAAAATTCTTTCTTTGCAAAACATACGTGCCCGGTGCGACAGCTTATTATACGTTAAAATCACTAAAATACCAACATACAACAAATTTGCACTCATTTAACTCCTCGAAATAGTATTCATAAATTAAAATGTTTATAATTTGTATATCGTTCTTCCTCGAAGAGTTTTTAGTTTTTCGAGTTCACTCCTTCGGAGTTTTTATTTTATTTTCTTTTCATTTCATATGCAAAAGAAGAAAAATAGTACCTTTTCGTCATCTTTCTTATATATTTTTATAACAATACTTGCAAAATTGAACAAAACATTCACAAAAATTATTTCTTTTTTACGTTGGAAAGTATCAATTTAGTAGCAAAAACTAAATGTGTGAGTATTTGAAAGAAAATATTTATTTCAATTTAGGAGTAAGAACGATATTTTGTTATTTTCAACCTTGTATTATATTTTAGTGTTATATTTTTTTATGTTATTGTTATTTCGAATATTTCTCTAAAAGTAAGAATATTCATATATAAAGATATTCGCTTATGATTTGTCAATTTATTTCAATTTGGGCCATTAAAATGAAACAGACATAAAAGCGCTTATATATCAATAATATTTTTGCATATTTTTTAAAGTTAATTGCACTCAATACTAATTAATAATGCTTGTTTGTATCCATCGAGGTTTTTGCTATGCAGGCTTTTTCATAGTACATATTACATGTAGATGTAATACAGCTGTTCAAATTTATTGAGTTTAGAAAAGTTGTTTGATCAAATGATATATAGAAGTTTAAATGTATAATTTTTATACGAAAAAGAAACAAGAGAAAAGAACCAAAATACTGAAGAGTCTTACTATTTATACTGGTCCATTTTTGTTAAGCTTTTATTCAATCAGTGTTTGTTGCTTTTTATTTTGTTTTGTGTATTAAGAAGTTTATTGTTATTAAGAAGTTATTAAGAAGTTTAACATTAATTTTTAAAAAAAATCAAACAAATAATCCAAATAAATTTCAACATTTTAAATTTATTTTGAATAACATATTTTTGAATTAATAAATATACCGATTTCAGCAAACTTTTTTTTGTTTGATAGATGATTTGTTAGCCGTTTGAAAAAAAATTAATGAATATATTAGTAATTAATTTTTAAATAAAAATATTAAAAAAACTTTATTAAAGATGGCGCTAGGGTCGAAGATCAATTGAAATTTAATTAATTTTTTTCCTGAAAATAGTTCTATCCTTACTCTAAAATATATCAAATTTACAAAGAGGCGTTAATTTTTGTTCTTGAGATATTTAATTTTAAAGATTTTTAGTACTTCTTTAATAAAGTTTTTTTAATATTTTTATTTAAAAATTAATTACAAAAAATATAATAAAGTTTGCTGAAATCGGTATAGCCGTTCTTGAGTAATTTAATTTCAAAATTACATCGGATTGTCAGAATTTTCATTTTTCATGCATGTTGGGGAGCCATCTATGCTCAAACCATGCACTTTAAAAAAATTGTAAAATAAGTTGTATTTTTTATTTTATCCATTCTACTTATATGCCAAGTTTCAGGAAAATCAAAAATGGTCAAGTTTTCACAGCTCGGTCTAGAACACGTTTTTCTTCTATATGTACAAAGTAGTATTTGAGAATTTTTTTTTATCTTGCAAAATGCAACAGTTAACCATTTAAATGATATCACAGTATTTTATTGGGGTATCAAGCGATGATTTTTGGAAGACTATATGCTAATAAATGGATTAATTACAAATGATTCTTATAGCTAGAAACACAACACGGCGAAACCGTCCGACGATGACATTAGTAACATTAGAATATGTACATAGAATACATATATTTCAAACACAACTACAGCGATAAACGAAAAAGTCTTTTTCGTCGGAGAAAATTTAGATTCTATTTCTAATATATCACCGGTGATGATTATTGCCAGATATTAATTTTATTTTTATTTGGCTGCAAGGGTAACTTTTTATGTTATTGAAACAGTACCGTCAACTGAAAAATATGGTTTTTTGATGTTTTTCGTGTTTCTGAGGTTGTAATCGTTTTGTTTTGAGTTGTCATTTTGTTTTGACTTGTCAACTTAATTTTGAGTTTATATTCAAAGTGTTCACTTCGATTTTTATTCATTTATATATTTAGGAGTTCGGCGCGAATGCTTTTTTAACGTATGATGAAGGAGGTTTCAAAAAACTTTTGTTAAAAAAACCGTATTCATTTCTATTTAAATTCACAGATCTAACCCACCACCTACGTCTAGTTAAGGATTTTGATTGATAATATTCATAAGCAATAAACACACGATACTAATAATTTTTATAAGTTTCAAGATTTGGATACAATTATTTTCGAAATTCATTTTGACAAAAACATAAATATTTTAGGTTATAATCAAACTTATAGTTTTATTGTTGACAGCTTTTCATGCTGACGTCTTTGTTGTGGTTACAATAGCGAAACAGTAGACGTTTTTTCAACGCCCATCGTTATCGTCCGTGTTGTGTTTCTACCTTATATGCATGATTGTCATGCTGGTTCATCCTTTGATTTTGTTCATCTTTGTTGTGATTTACATAGTGTATTGCATTCTACAAAGCGTCAATGGATGACGCTCCAGGTTTTTAAATAAGTGATTTTTGGGATACAACCTGTGACATCCTACAATCAACATTTGTTTCACAGGACAGGACCGGTTTTGGAAGAAGACAACTAAATTAATATAAGCTTATGTAATTTTGTTTATTTATTTTATATCATTTTTTTTGTTCTTGCATAGTTTGTCTTCAACTCCCTTAACAGTTTTCGTTGGTAGCTGGTCGCCTCTATCTATTTGACATGCGATAAACCAAGTGGATTTTTTGTTGAATTAAATTTTTATTTTAGTTTTCCTGACCGAAATTGGATGCAGCTTTACTATAACGAGTGTCTTGCAAAGGATAATGATGCCTGATAGTCAATAACTGACAAACAAGGATCATTCTTTAACGCTAAGCACTCCTCCATCAAGGTGAAGTTGTATCCAAACCTCCACCCAGTTGGGAAGAACAAAAACTCAACCCAACTTCAACAATTTTAATGGACGCCAGCCCATATACCACCGCAAATCGATAGTAAGGTTTTGTGCTGGAACCGGATCTGGGGGCTGGAACTCGTGGTCTATTCCCAGCAATGGTATAACCGTTAATTATATTCTTACTTTTTTTTCTATAATTAAATTCTTTCTTAGTTTTAGGGATGAAGAAACACAGCATCTGGGTTGTTGATAACAGATATTTAGGCTGAATCTGAATCAGACGCTGAGTCTCTTTCATCGTTCGGGAGGTAACAGAGAGTAGATTTTAGTATTTTAGAAATATATTATTATTCTTTGTTATCTAAATTTTTGTTGCTAAATAACGACACTCGTCATACTATCTTGGTAGGTCAAGCCTTATTGTTTTAACAATTATAGAAGGGGGGTTTGACAAACCTTTAGTTAGAGGAATTCCTTTGTTAGTTTGACAGTCAATGTCAACAAAAAAAAAGGTCAAAAAATATCATTATTGTAAAACCAAAACTGATTTGTTTAAATACCTGTTTAAATAATAAATACCCTTATGATTTGTTCATCATATTTTTTAAATTTGATTAATATACAGCTTCAAAAAGAGGAAATCTCGAAAAGTTGAGAAATCAGATCGTGTGAGTTTCAGCAAGCCTTGTACAATGGAGTACGCAACTGGAATATTTTGATTTTGTCATCAAATGCCGAAAATAATTGTACTCTAGACTTTATTTCTGGGTGTATAGAGAAAACATTATAACTTTAATGATAACGATACGCACGTGCCTCCACTAAATACCAGTTTAATTCAGTCTGCAATCTTAAACTGGAAAAAATTTTCATAAACTATTTTTTTCCACTTTTTTGCATATTTCTGAGTTCCTAATAATTTCAATAATATCGTATCAATAATTATTCTTTTAATATTTAAATTTTAAAAATTAAATAAACATCATTTCATATTACCCCAAACAAGAGCCGGGACTAGACTTAATTACGCCCTAGGCAAGAATGACATTTGACGCCCCTACTCCTCTCTACAGAAATCCAAAAATAATTTTTTTTTCATAATTTCTGCGTCCTTCAAATAAAACGCATTAGGCAAGCGCCGAGTTTGCCCCAAACCAATCATAATTAAATTATAAACTTTGCTCCTTGCAAAACTTAATTCTGTTTAGTTGACACCCTTATAATTTATTCTGCTTCTAACGTTACTAAATTATACTAGATAAGACAAATCGTTGCACATCATTTAAAAAATCATCTCAAGATGAATAAAACAGAGATTGTAATACCAAACATTATCATTAAACATAACAATTTTTATCCACAAATTTAAATCAATCAATTTGTTTGCTTGTTTTGAGATTGTTGTTCTAATACTTTATTCAAACGTTTTATTAATCAAAAACTAACGGAACTCAAAAGTTTTATTTATGCCAAACACGTCTTCTTAATTTTTCTTAGTTTTTTTTTTTGTTTATTTCAAATCATTTTCGTTCGTCACCATTTGTCAATTTTATAAAATAAATTATTTTTATTTTTTCTTTAATGTAACGTAACATTAAAAAAATAATTACAATAATAAAATTTAATGAATGACGGCGATTTTTTTTGACAGGTTTTATTAATTTTTATTAACAACATGACCTTGACTTAAAAAAAAATTAAAAATAAATCAAGAAAATGAAAACAACATTATGGCTTCGTTATGTGGTTGACTTCATCAAGACGGTGAGAATATACAAGTGCGTAAGATTTAGTTTATATTAATTTCCAAAAAAAATTTGTTCAAAATATGTTTCTTTAAAAAAAATTTTTATTTCTAAAAACAGATTTTAAAAACTAAAACTAATTGATAGCGTGTCTGCCCAAGGATTCGAGCCGGTCACTGACGAGGTAGGTTCAAATCCCAACCGAAACACGAAAAATGTGAATTGGAGTTTTTTTCTGAGAAACTTCAAACCATACCTTTGAATTGAAAATATTCCAATTACTTCTTTACTTACTTGAGTTTAATTGATCTCAAAAAAATTCAAAATTAATTTAAATTCCCTTAATGTAGTCTAATGTTAATACACGTATGACTACAAATTGACAAAGTGTCAGCCATTGATTTCACATTGATTGAAAACAATCAATAATGACTATACAATCGTGACTTAGGATGTTAATTAGAATAGAAATGTTCGCCATTCTATGAATTCACACAAAGTATTGTCTAGAAATTTAATGCAACAAATCCCACATAATGTAAAAACATTTCCATAATATGGAGTCTAATGACAGTGGAAAAATTCAACTTAAGTAAAAATAAATAAGTGATGAAGAAGTTTCAACTTTGAAATTGTCATCGCCTCAACTGCGTAATTGATAGCGTGTCTGCCCAAGGATTCGAGCCGGGCACTGACGAGGTAGGTTCGAATCCCAACCGAAACACGAAAAATGTGAAGTGGAGTTTTTTTCTGAGAAACTTCAAACCGTACCTTTGAATTGGAAATATTCCAAATTGATCTCAAAAAAATTCAAAACTAAAACTAAATAGTTTCAAAAGAAAACATAGATAATATAATAATACAGTTTTATTTAATTGTTTTCGTGTGCTACGAAACATGGAGTACACTAGTATTGATTGATTAACGGTTCAGCAAAAGTGTGCAAATGTGTAATCTGCCAAATTTAAAACGAAAATTAAAATAAATAAAATATAAATGCAAATTTGATGAGGCGCTTTTAAAATTTATAAAATAATGGACCTTCGCTGATTTTAAGGACTTAGATTAACATTATTATAACATTAAGATTAACATTATTTTTCTACATTGGTATAACCAAGGCATATAAAGGTATTAGTTAATTTACGCGCTATTAGCAGTTGACAAAACAAAATGAAAAAATTGAATTGAAGATAAAAGAAATGGAGATTGAATAATAAATTGATGCTAAAATATTCAATGATTAACAAGAACTAAAAAATAAAACTGATTAGGACAAAACCTTTTCCTAAATAAAATTCATTCATTAGATTAGTATGTTTAGTTGTTTTCTTTAGAAAAGCTCTTACACTATTTTCAATAACAATTAAAAATGGGCGAAGAATTGTCTCCAAAGAATTTCTAGCAAGAAGGATCATTTTACAAAAAAAAATCAGTTTTTAAACCGAATTTCAACATTTCGAAAATTTTAAATTTCATTATTCAAACATTTGCTATAAACCCGATTTTTAACAAAATATAAATTTTACTCGACACAGCTAACTACTTGTATGAAATCCAAATAAAATTATTAAATGATTATTATCTAAAGTAATAATTATACAAAAACATTCACTTACAAAAATCTATTTTTATTTAATTGAATTAATTAACTTCTATGACGTAACCAACAAATAATTTTTAATATACAAAAACTATAACATTAAATTAATATAATTGTGTAATTTCAAAATTTCTCATAATTTTTATGATGAAAGAATATAAATTTATAAACTTCTTCGCTATTTAAATATTAAAATTAAAATGAAAATAATAATAAATCATATAAAAAAAAACCTGCTACTTAATAAACTATCATAACAGTTACATGTATATACTACAGAAATTAATACTATTTGAAGTTACTTAATCTAAACTTAATGTTTCCTTCTTTTCGTTTTGTTTTTTCATATTTTAATTTTTGTTGTTTATTTCGCAAAGTTGAGAAAAAAAGTTTCGAAGAATTTGAGCTTTTTAAAGTTTTTGAACAAAAAGTTGGAGAAAAATTCAAATGTGTTATTTATAAAATATCGATTCACGTAAGATTTAGATTTAGGCTTCAAAAGAGTCGGGTTTAATGTTTATAAGAAGGTTTTCTTGGGTGACGAATAATTTGCCCTAATATTATATTCACTCATTGTCATAAAAATCTGTACGAGATATTTGAAAAGCAACGAAGTAGTTGGTATATGTGATCATTATGGACCAATTCAAAGGGTGTAAGTGAATCAGTCAGTAAAACTTTGCAGAGTGCAGCAGAAAAACACACGCTAAAACTGCATTTCGTTGATAACCTTAAAAAATCGTGCAAAATAACATTATAGAAATGCATAAAGTTGAACATCAGTTCATCAAGGGTAAAAAAGCACTTTTTCGCTCTACAGAGTGCACTTTCATTGAGTTATTTCAATTCAACAAAACATTTCACAATAACTTCATGGCCTATTATACACCATAAATATGAATAATAGTACTTTATTGTATTAGTGTTTAATGTTATATTTTATTTTCGAACAAAAGTTTATAATGAGAGCCTCGTGCCTGCCTATATTACCCTTCCCATTAAGAATTCATATATAACAAAAAGAAAACGACTTGAAGAAAAGACAATAAATTTTATTTTATTTTGTTTTTCATTTAATTTCAATCAATTAAAGAAATTTTATTTAATTTCAATTCATATTTGTTTGTTTGGTAATTTGAAATTGTAAATGAAAAATTTAATGTTTTTCAAATTGAAAATTAAATTCAAATTAAATCATAGTATTATATTACATACTTTGGCTTTTTATTATTTGAAAGAGGAACATGCGTATTCGTTTTAATTTATGCTTTTTTATATACATAATTTTTAAATGAGAGTGAAAATGTGCTTGTTGATTTTTTTTAATAAAATATAATCAAATAACCCGACTAGCAATTTGTTCAAGCATGTCCTATTATGATCCGGGCCGGATCAGGGTGTAATAAGGTGAATCCTAATAGGGCATTTACATCCGTCCCCTATCAGAAATCACTCCTGATTTCACTACAAGGGTGTGCCGTATTTGTTCTGATCCGGCCCGGATTTCAAAAACCTATCTCATCCCTAGTACTAAATGCCGGACCAGGACCGGATCAGAATCATATCTGATTTTCCAATTGAAGTATGCTCTATTTGAGCATTTGAGCCCTACTTCATCTTAATAAATGCACTAGAGTTTTATCCATTTTAGATATACATAGTTTGCGAAATTTCACATTTACTTTAGTTATCGCTTCTCTGCGTTATGAATACATATAGGTAAGTATAAAGTTAGACTATTTTTTTTATAAACATTTTTTCCAAGGTATGTAGTAGCACATTTTTAATTTTTCTAATGTATGTTGGAGTAAATTCCCTATTTTAAATGATCCGGTCCTGGTCCGGTTCTAGTAGGGCTGCCTGGTCCGATTGGGATAGTTTGAGGCGTTACGTTACTGATCAGGTCCTGTTCAGTGTGCCTGATACGGTCCCTATCAGTATTAGGGAAAGCCGTATCCGGTCCAGATCTGGCCCTTACATAATGCTAGTCGGGAAAATACAATATAAAAATTATTTCTGAGTTTAATGCAATCAAACAAATTGTTTTATTGCGTTGCGTTGAAAATCTTTGCGCAAAAGAATCAAATTGACAATTATTTTTTATTCTGTTAAGCATAATGATGCATTACACAAAACTACAAAAAAATAAACCTGTTTTTGTGTGGTGGATAGAAGCCGCATAAAAAAATTGTATGAATCGCATAAAAAAAATTTGTTTGAAATTTTCATATAGGTACTGCAAAAAAAAATCGCACAGAAACAGGTTTCAGTGTATGGTTTTTTAACAAAAATAAACCTATTGTTTTTGGTGTTGGGAAGATAAATACTATGCAATAAATAATGTAAAAAATATTGTATGATATTGTGGACACACCCGAGCAGAAATTAGTTAGGGAAAACCTGAATACAGTCAGGGCGTGATCAGGGCTGGGTCAGCCCTACAAGGGCAATCCCTATTAGGATAATTTGATGTGGGCCTGTTCCGGGCCTGATTTAGAATACCCTTTTTGGGTTAACCTTATTTAAATATATCCGGCCCTGATCAGGTTTTTGGTATTTGACCTCTAGCTGAAATTTCATTTGGTTAAAATTCACTAGAGTATTATCCATTTTAGAAGTATATATTTAAAATCGTTTCATGTATGTTTTAGTTATCGCTTCTCGGCTAAAAGACTATAATAATAGTGATGGTGGTATGTATCATATGTATGTTTTAATTTTTCCATTGTAATTTTTTTATTTTAATTTGATTAAATTATGTATATAATATATAAATATATATCAGGGTCTCGTCCGGATATCCCAATCAGGGCATGATCCGACTATCCCAATCAGGGTCTGATCCGGTAAACACAATCAGGACCTGATAGGGCAAAAGCGTTATACTCATGCTCAGGGTCCAATCAGGCTGCCTTACCAATGCCTGATCCGGACTAGGGGAAACCTCAAACCTGATCAGGACCTTACTTGTGCCCTGACAAATTTCTGCTCGGACATATTATCATTCCGATTACACTAAATTTTTTATTAAAAAAATTAAGATAACCATTCTCAAAAGCTCTATTCTATTCCACTACACCAAAAACTTTTACTTCCTATTGCAACAATATTATAAACCTTCAGCTGATGACGTTATCTTAGAAAATGACCAAATAATTTTTTATAAGAAAAAACACGAAACATTATGACATTTGAACGATTATCGTTGTATTACATCTGCTTTGATTACTAACCATTATGAGCACTTGCCGACAAAAAAAATCATCCTCTTTATCTATATTTAATTCTCACTATGAATAATAATTTTAATTTTTATAACATTTCATCAATTAAAAATTTGTTGATTCATCAGAATATTTATTAGAATAAGGCATTGACCGGTAATTAAAACAAATACATAGATATAAACGAAAAAACTAACGTCTACCAGTTTATCATTTTTTATATTGAATTTATAATTATAATTACAAATAATAATAATTATAATAAACATATTATGAGGACTGAGGAGTTGACAATAAATCTTGAAAAATATAACTTTTATCATGGTATGTGATGTGAATTATAAAATCGCGAGCTTTCTTTCAATATAAATTTGCATAAAGAAAATTAATTTTAGTTTGTAAATTAATGCAAGGGCAGTTTGATAATCAGTTAGCCGGAGAGTATAGGATTGGTTAAGAGAATCGATTTTTGTCATTGCTACACATATTTTGTTAAGGCCAATCAACTTATCATCTAACCTTCCAATAATTAATTACCAAAATAACACAAGACTTATTTTATTTATTTTTTTTGACAAGGTTATTTGTTGTGTTATATATTTTGGCTGGGAAATTTTTTGTTTTAGATATATTAATCATTTGTTGAAATAGCGAAATATTTCCTTGTACGAATTTTATAAAATTAGTGATGAGAAGATCATATCATGTGGGTAAATTTTTTTATTACGTCGTTTTTTTTTGGGAAAGATAAGTTAAGTTTTTTATAGTGATTCAGGGTTACGAAACAGTAAAATTAATGGTTCAGGTTGAAATTTCATCTGAGCTGTCAAGGTGGGAAAAGTTTGAACTCAATTACTTAAGCCCACAATCTGAGCTCAATTAAGTATTCAGGTAGGTACTCTAACAAATTAAAACTAATAAAGATAAACATTCAAATGGCATAGTAATTCTATTAGTTGATAAGTGCGCTATTAACAAATGGTAGAATAAAATACCGCTAATTAGAACCGCTTTTTACAGTCAGTTAAATGGAAAGCAATTTAAATGAATATCGAATAGTAAATTAATACTAAAATATTCAGTGTTATAAAGAATAAAACAACAAGTTATAGAAAAATTTTAGCTAACACACTTTAACTAAAAATTTGAAGAAATTAATTTGTTCAGGTGAAAAACTATTTTACTAAGCTAAATTCACACATCAGATAAGTATTTGATTCAAATCCTAACACCCCATTCCTAATAATTAAAAAAACTGAGTAGAGTATAATCAGCATACATTAATATCTTTATTTAATATTATTTTTTATTTCCCCGCAGGAGGGGTCGATTTTGATCGATTATGATCAATGTTGATCTACGGGTCTGACTACCCGCGTACTCCAGTCCCTGCCGTTGACATATGAGTTAGCGTGAGATATCACATACCACTGGCAATGGCAGAAGATGTCATTAGCCAAGATGATATCTTAGGGTGCTGGCGGACGAACTTTAATTAGTCAACGGTAGCACTTCCAGTCTTAGCTGGGCAGCATTCCGTAGGGTACCACGCTCATTATGTAATTATGTGTGGGCTTTGTGTCTCGATTGAGGTGGTGAGCGGTGCGTCTGGGGTGCGTTGTATCAGCTGGATTATTGGCAATTAGTTTTGTTTTGTTTTCTGCAAATTTCTCACAATTTGTTTTTCACTTATTATTTTGTTATTATTTCTTCATCTTATCATGAAATATTGGCATATGTCATATTTTATTGTATGATAGGATTTTTTGCTTATTTATCCATTTTTAATAAAACATAAAAAAATAATAGAAACCTTTTGATATATATATGGCAGTACAACAGAAAAGATATAAGTCTGCAAGTGGTAAAGCAAATTCGTGCAATCCACGGCGGTATATGCAGAGACAACACATATATGAATCAATCAAAAATTTTAAAATACATGTTCAAAACATCTGCGGATTGAACGCTAACCGTGACCACGTGCAACATCATCTTGAGCACGACAAACCGAACATTCCCTTCCTTACAGAAACACAAGTTTCTGGAAATTTTCTGTTTATAGAATCGCTTAATCCCAAATATAGGCTCGAATCAGCTTTCAAACTCCATCAGGGCGTATGCGCATTCATTCATGAGAGTGTTGCGTACACACGCTTTCCAAATGTTGAGCTACACGGTGACGGCTTCAATACAATGGTTTTAAAGATTTGTCTTCCAGGAATTACTTTTTTACAATAGGTTTAGTCAAAGCTGGTAGCCTAAATAATCAATGATTCTAAGTGTGTTGAGACAAATTTACACTGCAATAATAATTTTGAATAATGACGCGTTTGCAATGTGTAAATAATCATAAAATTACTCTATATTTCGTATAAGATATATCCTATTAAAGTTTGTCCCCCGAATTTTTTATCATTCTCCTGCCCAATCAAAACACATTGAAAATATCGGAAATTCATATTTCTATCAAGTTATCACTCGTCACAGGAATTAATTAAGTTCAATAAATATAATATTGCAAGTGTTTTGCTTAATCCGAGGTTTTATCAATCAAAACAGTCATCATTGCTAGCAAGATCGTGTTTTGTCCAGTCACATTATCAATCCCCTGGTAAGTATTTTCGTAAAAAGTATTTTAATTACAGGTAAATTTTTAGTTTTATACGTCGTGAATATGTAGCTCCTTGGTTTATTGCCCCTTTGTATAGAATTCGTTTATTTTTTCCATTAGACGTAATTTTGTCATTTTTAAGCGAAATACTGATAAAATATCAGTCCCCTGGTCTCAGTCCCCTGGAAGTTTTAAAAGCTGGATTTGACTTAGATAAATGTTTATTTCGTATTTTGAGATAATATTGAGATAATTTTGAGTTAATTTAGGAGTAAGAAGGATATTTTTTAATTTTGACTCATCTATTTTTTTTTTACTGGCCACATTCAGAAAGTTGAAAGAACGTCATCAACTTTAACTAAAACTACTTGCCAAAATTTATACGCAAAAAACATGTCGTGCCGTAATTAACTCCATTTTCTTCCTTCGTGTGTAGATTGTAGAACTACCCATATATTGTTACGATTCTACATATTCTCAACGAAATACAATACAAAATTTTATTCAACCTCAATTTCCCCTATACAATATTTCTAAATTATAATCATTGATTCGAAAGAAATTTTGAAAGAAAATTCGTAAAGAAATTTTGAATATATGTCCCGCGATTTAAAGAATGCCTGTTGTAAAATGGAAAATTATTTTAACCAGACAGCGACAGGGTAAATTTACTAAATAGTTTAAGTAGAACGCAATTATGTTAAGTGAATTAATTGTAAACGAAACGCTCTATCGCGAAAATAAAATATTGTAAATATAAGTAAAGTTATTCTTTATTGTGATGTTTTTTTTGTTAATTTCTGTTTTTGTTTTAAACTTGATAAATTCTGTATTTTAATTGTGGGAAATCTTAACTATTCCCACAGTTTTAATGGATTTCTGGAATGAGAATTATTTTTGTTGTTTTTTATCGTTATTATTACAAGGACTCGGGTAACACCGAGGTTTAAACTTTGGTGAGAGCATTTTGGTTGGGGTCTTGTGTTTTGAATTTTGTAACGAGAAGGTGCTACGACCATACGGGTCGCGTATGGTGTCATAATTATTTATTTTTTGAGTTAATTTTTTTTATCGAGTATTTGTTTTGCGCTAAACAAATACTCGATAAAATTAATTTTTTTTTTGATTGAATATATGTTTCGTGAAAATTACGTTGATTAAGAAAATTAATTAGGTTATGAAAGAATTCAAATAATTTGATTGAGTATTTACGCATTTTAATAAAAAAAATACTTTACTGAATAAACCTGTAAATGGATATACTTATTGAACGGTGTTTTTAATTATTAATGAGGCGCATTTAGTTACTGGCGTCTTGGAATTTAGGGATAGGGGTAGTCATCAGACGTCGGTCCGACGACTAAGAATTTTTTTTTACTTTAATTTAGCACAATGTTGCTTCTTTTGTTAGTTAATCTTACCTTCTATAACATCTAAAGGCTAAATGTCTCACTAATTTTTAAAGTGTAAAAAGAGAATGACTTCGCGGTTCAGCGATTGGGTAGGAATTTTCAACCCTACCATGTTCAGGTAATTTTTGCTCCTCTAGGAACCTCTGGTTGCCGGACAAACCCACGTCCACCTTTTCCCTGCAACTCCAGCCTCGCGATGAACAGGTCCGGATTTCCAACCAGTGGAACAAAAATAAAGATCCGTTTTCCCAAGACATCTAGTTCCCTTTCTCGAGGAAACAGAATGGCTTCAGGTTTGCGTTTCATAGTGAATAGACCTTTCGAAACGATTTCGGTAAACCTCAACTCCATAGTTGCATCTCATCAAAGAATATAGAACTTTAACTTTTTCTTGTAGCGAATTTTAATAAAATTGTTTTGGTGAGTTCAATTCTAGACATAAAGTCACATTTTCTATCTTATCATTTGCAGGATATGACTCTGCTGGCGGCACTGGTAATATTATACCCGGCGGCACTGGTAACATTTCACTATGTAAAATGGTATCACATTTGCTTAGAAAAATAATCGTTAATAACAAAATCTTTAATTAACATTTCTTTTGTAATTTGAGCAGAAAATTACTTCTTTTCAAAAATTGCGAACATATAAAATGTGTATGTTATCTTTGCCTTCTTTCAAAATGCAATATTTGACATTGATTTCGAGAATTCATTGTCATAAAAAGTATAGTCAATTTTGCTTGCATATTCGTATATCTAAATTGGATAAAATCCAACAAATTGTTTTATTTATTGTTTTCATTCTTTTCAATTGTAATGAATATAATATGCTAAAACAGTCTAATGACAGTTGAGAATTCAATTTAAGTAAATAGAGTGATGATGAAGTTTCAACTTCAAAATATCATCGCATTGGTGGCGAAGTGGATAGCGTGTCTGTCAAAGGATTTGAACTCACTCTGGCACTGATTAGATTATGAGTTTGAATCCCAACCGAAACACGTAAAAGAGAAAAACAGAGTTTTTTTCTGATTTATTTCCAACAATGCCTTTTAATTGAAAAAAAAACAAATTATTTCCTTAGTTACTTGAGTTTAATTGCTCACAAAAATCCCGAATATGTGAAAACTTTAAATACACTTTAAAAAAAATGATGAACCAAATAATAATCTATAAATTAATATCAACGTGATCTCATTATTTTAATTATAATAATAAAAAAAATTATTCATAGAAAATTAAAATACACAAAAAATTTTGGAAATTAAAAATAATTAAGTATAATTAGGAATGGAAAAATGTATAAATTTTTTCGAAAAAAAAATTGGAATTCAATTAATTTAATTTAATTTTGGAAATTGATTTTTTATGTAAGCTTTCTTGTTGTTGAAAGAAATCATAGAAAGTTTGTGTAATTGAATTTTTTTTGTTATTTTTACATTAATTTTGTTATTATTTTTATTCTTTTGTTTCTAACATCTGTTTCGATAAAATTTGAAGTTTTTTTTTGCATTTGGCATATTTTTATATGTTTTAGATTTTTATGTTATGTAAGATTAATTTTTAACGACAATAGTCGATAGGATTATGATTAGTAAAATTTTTATTGTTTGTTTTTATTTTTAAAAGAAATATTGTCTGGGTCATTCATTATATTTATTATGGATTAGTGTTATGTTTTGTGTGGGTTTCGTCGCCAGATATTTTTTCTGATAATTCGATGTTGTGGTATACAGTTCGATTAAATGATTTTTTACTAGTATGCATTTCACTATTGGAGACGTTTAAAGAAGGTGATTTAATTCTTGATGGCTTTCTAAATTTCAGTATTTCCTCGATATCTGTGGACAATTAACATTTAACATGAATAAATTAATTACTAACGATGAAATTTACTTTATACAATAGCCATATTTTTATTTCTTTTCAATTTTCTTTACTTTATTGTATAACCTTTACTACTTGACAACGCATAAATAAAACTAAAGTTATGTTTTAGGTTTGTAATAGTTTGTTATTTATGATTATTAAAGTTATTAATTATTGACTAGAGTCATGAAAACTAACAGAAAATATATAATTATAGGAAATTCAAACTGAGCAAATTTTTCGGTTTCAAAGGTAATAAATATAAGTTTGATAGCATGCATGTTAAGTTTTTACAGTAATTGGAAAATAATTCTTTTTTTATTTATTTCATAAAACAGGGATACTGATAAGGCAGGAGATAATATCAGATAAATCTCGGTCTATATTATGCATTAAATAACTCATCATATTTTTACACATTTCAAATGAGTCTACAAATGTGAAAGAAAGTTCTTCAATTTTGATAGATAATTCTCCAAACTGAATAGAAAAATCGCAAAATTTGATAGAAAAGTTCATTTTGTTTGCTTCATTGTGATGTTTATCTCTTCAACACTTTCATATTTCTTCATTATAAAACAGTCGGTTGCACTAATATTTCGGTTTGCTAAAACAGGTTACCTTCATAGTTCATATGTATACAACACACCTAAATCATAATCAAAATATTTTACTTTTTAATATTAAATACTTGAGCTGATTTCAACTTTACGAATAAGAAACATATCGCAAGCACGCTATTAATAATTACATATAACTATTTTAATTGTCTCTTTTGTAATAACCCAATAACAACAAAAAATTATTTAAAGCTCCATGTCTCGATCAAAAGTCAATTTTTTTTGTTAAACTCAGTTTTTTGTATTCAAGGTAGTCGTCAGTGGTGTGTAATGTTTTTATTTGGAGGTTAATTTCGATATAGTTTTTATTGGAAATCACTTTATATAAATTCGTTATGGAGACTTTGATAAATGAAATTAAATAAAAATAACAATCGTTTTTGTGTATAATACATGTAATTATAGCGCAGTTAAAATATTTTATAATGTTTCGATTAAAACAATTTATGTACCTGTAACTATTTTATTGTTTTTTTTAATCTATTCTCAGATTGGTTAATCCTAGTGGTATTTTTTATGGTTTCGACAGTACAGTTTTGAAATATTGTATAGTCTGTTGGTTGCTTACAGAAAATAGATCTATTTCCTATTATTTATCATTTTATTTTATTTAACACAAATTCATTACATTTTTGCACGTCATAATATCATTTAATATTAATTAAATTAAAAAAAACAAAAAAAAAATGATTGTTCGCGTCTAACTTAACGCTAACAAAGAGGGAAATCGCGACACATTATATTGTTTGAAATGTAAATCTAAATCTGGGTATCGAATACATACTGTATACTTTTTGTATATTTATTAATGTGTGAAATATGATCTGAACAGTATTGAACACTTGTTGTAGTTGCTTACGTAACTTAAAATTAAAAAAAAAACAAATAAATAAAATTGATTGAAAATTTAAATGGGGAATATTTATTATTAATGGTTTTGTTATGAAATTGTAGACGTGATGATAGGATTTGGTATGTTTAACGCTACTGATTGTTTCATATTACATTTAAATGGGTTGGAGTTTATGGAATTTATCATAAGTGTGATAAATTATTTGATACTCGAAAAAAAGCTTTTGTGAACATATGGGTGTTCCAACACGTTGATATTTTGAAAAATAAATTATACCAAACCTTTTTATAACATACGATTCTCAAAAAATGCTAAAATTCATTAATTCTAAGTTTTAAAACTTACTAAGTAAGGCATCAATAAAACTAACCATGTTTAGAGTAATTATGTGTTGTAAAACAAACAACAAAGTTGTTGGAGACAGTTTCTACAATTTTAAGACTAATGTTCAAATTCGCTAAACAACTCTTTAAATTTTTATCAAAAACTTAAACTTTTGTCAAAAATGCTGGTTTTCAGGCAAACGTAATGCAGGTTTTCAATTCGTATAAGAAAAACCTTCAAGTTTGAAATAAAACATCCGTTTTGTGATACATATCTCCAATCTTTAATACAGGCATCTTATAGTCTTGAGACAAATCCTCCAAAAATATTTTGAAATCTCACCAATCCCAATTAACACCTTGCAAAAATCAAGATTAATGAAAATTAGTTTTCAGTACTTAAAGTTCAAAACAAACAGTTGCTTGAAAGGCGTCTCCTATTTTGTTCAATAGTGAACGAAATACTAATCAGTTTTTTTTTTCGGACAGATCCAGACCATTTTTCAAAGTGTGTTGACTCAAATACAATAATACTTTACGATAAATGTGGGGCGCAGAAAAATGCTACATTGCAATCGATTTGGAATCCATTGGAAATAAACGCTAACTTCGATTCATAAATCAACAGCAAATTTCACAGCTATCACGTTGAAAATAACACACATATTAGTAATATCTGGAGCTGGTATACCTCATTTTGGTAACTTTTCTATAGGTAGTCAGTATCATCTTAAACAAAAACCACATGAGTTTTTAAGAATAGACGTATCAATAGAATAAGTCTCTAAAGTCTAAATAGTATTCTTTTTTTTAAACTTTAGAGGCAAAGCTACTGCTCCCAATCGTTGTATACCGGATGCGGCGCACTAACACAATTAGAACGAAGTTCAAAACAAGCTGAATTGGTGCAAAGAACTGTCCATTACCAACTATACAAAACGCCAAGCGCGAAAATTTCTACACCGGCTATAATGACGGGCCTATTTCGAGTTTTACTCTATAACAAGAATACTCATATTTAAAGAAATTATCTAAACGGTTTACTATTTTATTTCGGTTCTGGCCTTATTTCAGTCCATTATATTAAAAAAATCCATGTCAACAAACATGAAAATATTTATGTGTGCTACAGATCAATCAACCAATTTTTAACATTTTCTCAGGTAATTGCTTTGTTGCGTCACACAAGGAGTAATACATGTTTCTATCTACATAAATAATAAAAAAATTTGTATGTAAAACTTTTGTCAAAATATTATATGTAGGTAAAATACAGTTGTTCCAATTTATAAAAATTAGAATGGTTGTTTGTGATAGTTGTAGAGGAGAATATTTTTCCGTTTAAATAGAATTGTTTGTCGATTGAGACATTATGTAAATTGATATTAAAAAGTGAAGATTATGTAAAAATAATCAAAAGATAAGTTGGAAACATAATAAACAGTAAACAATCGCTTTTATTTTATAACAATAAAGTCTTTCATTTTAAAGTATATTAGTTAAATGTGTTGCTAATAAAAATTTGATAGAAATAATGCCTGGATATGATGTACATGATCATGGGCCTGCATTTACCGGTATAAGATTTGATCAAAAATACAACAATATGTTGTATCCGAAAGAGTTTGTCGAGATTTATACTACAAACAGGAAGCGGAAAGGCGCCCGCAGAACATCAGGTGGTAACTTACCTAGTACTAAGAGAAGGACTTCTGAGGACTTTCGGCACCCACGCGGATAACAAAGCGGTCTTACATGTTCTTCGAACCGTCAGCAGAAGGCAAAAGAGGGGGTTTACGAGTGCTCTGAATCGTTGTCTGGCACGCCCATTTTTTGAAACAGAAATGGTTGAGATCGCTGATCAACATTCGTATCTGGAAGCTTACGATACCGAACCTACTCGTGTGCTTCAAAGACCTATTATGCCGTTAATATTTACTCTGCCGGTACCATCATAAGCTAATGATCACATCTTCTGTAACAAATGTCGAGACAATAGACATCGAGCATCCGTATGACCATAAAATCAAATTTAGCTATATTGTTGAAAGTGTGGTAGACCAGATATAATATGCCGTAATTGACCTACTTGTCAGCTTTGAATTTAAACTCCAGACAGGGAGTACGGTTACCGGTTGTTGTACCCTCGGGTCAGAATACTATAGCTACGTGCTTCATGTTTCGGAGATCTTCGACCGCATCTGTCAATTAACATCTTCAGTTAGAACATTCTTCAGTTAGCATATTAGGAAGAAATTCCTTGGAGTTATTAAAATCCGTTGGCATTTCCTATTGTAAATTCACCTTACGCATCCACAATAAACAAAATTTTGTAATGTGTCGATGTGTCTATCACTCTTAATAGCTCCACTAAACCTATGCAATTCCATATAGTTCCTGAGTTGCGTGACGAGGTTTACCTAGGGATCGATTTCTGGAAGGCTTTTCGTTCCTTCACGGTGACTGACCAGAGTCAACATTAGAAGCCAGTTGTTAGTAAAAACTGCACTACGTGCTTCGTTAAAGTCCAAAGCTATGTTTACATGAACAACCTAAGGAATTAAAAGACAACTAGTGAATCTTGACTTAGAATAAGAGTTAGGAAACGTAGCCTTACTTCAAATGATGCTGTCAAACTTCATACAATCGTGTGCAACTATACATCGAATCTAAGAAAGCTATCGAGGACAAAATCTGACATTAGAGACCTACCTAACTCAGCCATAAAAGTACGGAAAGAATTCTATAGAAACTCGGTACTATAGAAAAGGAACTCGAAATGCTTGTTTTTGTTCCTCACCTGACCCATCATAAAAAAAAGGGACTGCTAAAATAGGATGAATTCAATGTAAGGAATGAGTTAAACTTTAGAATTTGAGCTAATTTTGTATATACAAATATTTTAACCAATGAATAAAAACTTAGTTACAAATTTTTTAGGTCGAACTAAGTCAGCCTAAACGCGACCAACCAATGTTTTTGAACAAACTAACGCTGGGTAGTAGCTTTTGGTAAGGCTTAGACAAGATTACCCCACAAACTGTTCAAAGAGTTTAAAAATATTCGGTTACATTTAATATGTCCAATCCAGAAATGACAGCAGTTGTTTTGAGGCACTTTATTCCATAGGTGCTTGACAGTTTTGCAAAAACCCTACCTACTACTACTTATCTCTAAAACCTGCTGTTCTTGACCACACCAAATCACTGGGCTTAATCTGGCAACCAGACGAGACCTATAAAAACCATAATTGAGGTACTGAATATATTAGCACAAATCCACTTTTCGAGTTCAAAGCCAGTTGAGTATGCACGACAATATAACAACAACTAAGGCTTATCCAGATTCTTTAATTATCCAGATTTTTTAACTAGAGATATTGCATATCAATCGGAAAACACGAGGCGAGGAGAACAATCTCGTCGTTTTTCTGACTTGCCTAAAAAAGAGATTGAGAGCGGCTCTTTGCATTTTTTCCAAGCAGATATAAGGCTCGAGTACAGTCTATATCGTCGCTTTAATAATGAAACAACGTATGCTATTTATACGTTGTTTTTATATAATAGGTGCGCTGCATTCCCCATATGGGTATCTTTGAATTGGTGTTTTTACATTTTCGAATTATTTTATGACTGGGGGTAAGAATTAATAAATTATAAATTAACGTCCATGCAAATGCTTGCGCACATCAAACTTTAAACTCAAATATCTCGAAACTACACTTTTTCGTATACGTTATTTCATTATTAAAGCGACGATATGCGATATGGGGAGAAGTCAATAAGATAGATCTGATTACACACATTATTCCCAGGACGAGTAATATTATCAAATCGTAAAAAATTTACTCCACTATGATACTTGTAATCGACGATTGTAGCATCTAGGTCAAAAAGAAGGTGTTGTCACCTCACACAAACATCTAAATTCTAAACACAACAAACACTAAGCTTTGAACATGTGAATTTGGGTGTGGTGGAGTTACTGGTCAGCTGGACTGACCTGCTTCTTAGGGCCAGGGTCTTTAGAACCTGTCTAGGTGCGTACTCTACTCTCAAGTTTGTAAGAAGAGCCACACAAGTCTTGAGCCTCAATTTGTCCACTGGATATACCGCTCGATAGTTTGATCAACTCTGCTGTATGGGGCTACGGTTTGATTTTCCGCCCTAAATTTATTGGTCAGTCAGAAACTAGAGATGAAAGTTCAGAGAGCCGCATCATAGTGAAGCTCTAAGGAGCACACAAACCTCAGCACTAAAAATTCTCTTTCAACTTACTCATATCGACATCTTAGTAAAACAAATAGCCGCCACCACGGCAGTAAGGTTGAAGTCTACTGGTATATGAAGTTGCGGTAAAATTAGTAGCTGAAAAGTAGCTGAAAATTATACTAAATAATTTGACGTCTGGCAATTAATGCGCCTTTTTGGATTCAAATAATACATGTGTAAACGTGTCTTAAAGGCCCAAGACACAAATTGTTCTGGCATTCTAGCAGTGTTGATGCCGCAATCAATGTCGGCGCCAAATTTTTGTGATGCAGTGGTTGGTGTTTTGATATTATTAACCTATATGGTTAGTGATTATTAATCAAGAGAAAGGGCGCTTACCAAAGGTATATTTGACATCATCATTTAGGTTCATAATACCAGAAATAAATAATATAGATTAATATCAAAATAAAAACATAAATTATATAGGAAAATGTAGAGTTGCATCACAAAAAGTTGGCGACCGTATTAATTTCGTCATCAACGCCGCTAGAGGACGAAACAAATTTGTCTCCGGGGCTTTTTAGACTTGTTTTCTTATGTGCTATCTGAATCTAAAAGGGCGCATTGATTGCCAGATCTGACATGTTTTCAGCTACCTTACGCCACTAAATAGGCCACTCCTCAATTCCGGTAAGTAACAATATTTTTTCCAGCATAACTATTCCACTCCAAAACCATCCTAGGAAGCTCCAAAATCATCCTCACAACTGCTTTGCCTTCCAGACAATACTGGGCAAGTGAACTAGATAAACATACAGGTGTAGTCACACGGATGGGTCGAAAATGAATGGGGAGTTTCTACAAAGAACTAAAATTAAACCTATCTTATCACTGCAGTGTCTTTCACTGACTACGACTGAACTTGCAGTTAAAAAAGAGGCCGCAGATTGGTGACAGTATAGTGTAAAATCTGAAAAGTTTATCGGTATCTTTACGGACAATCAAACTGCGATCAAAGTTCCAGAGTTGAACCTCACCAGCTCGAAAAGTCTGGCATCTCTTAACAGTTTAACATCCTCCGGCAAGACACTTCTTGCCTTGTGTTACCAAACATGACTAGTTTGGAAATACTTTTTGCAAAATACTATTCCAAAAGGAGACGCATATGGATATAAATTTAAAATGGTCAGAGTGCAGTGCACCACATGTGTGATTACCAGAGAAATCCGGCCTGTTGTGGGTTACTTTAAGTATAATCACGGTCTCGTAGCTCAGACCAGACTCAGGTTTTGGGTCGACGATCCTTTCATGATCTGACAGATATCCGTCGCGAGATGAAAGTCGGAAAAAATTTGTTGCTTGTTGAGATAAGCTCCGGCTTGCTTCTAAAAGCTAGTGTTTGACCAGCAAAACATTTTTTTATTATATGGCTACGGACCACGTCTATGCCTCGTCATTATGATAACCATTTTAACCTAACCTTGCCTAACATATGGTTCTGTCATAAATCTCATACGCAATCGGTGAAATATGACGTCTTTAAAATATCCCAAGACTAACTTCTTTGTTCACAATCATATGGATCAAGTTAACAAAAAAAACTGAATTTAATTTTATGTAACTCGATCAGATATTAATCAAAATGATAAAACTTAAATAACATTTCAAAGTTTATACTTAATGTATTACTATTGAATTTATATTAAAATTATGAGTTAGAGGGTGGTAAAGATATAAATGTAATTTGTTTTAAATTATGTGTGGGTGGTTTGTCCTTTTATGGTAGGAACATAATTTTTCAAAAGATTAATTACATTATTATAAATTTTGGAAGTTGTTTTGATAATTAATTACTGTGTTATTGTTGTGTTTTGGGGATTTCTGTTTTTTGTTATATTTCCATCGACAAATTTAACTTTCTTTTATTATAATTAAAACGAAACTTGTTGCTTGAGATTTTGTCTTCAATATCATATGTATTAACCGGTTAAAATTTTTTTTATTCTTTATACATTATATCGCGATTTGCGGTTTGTAACGATCAACTAAATATAAAATTATTTGTTTCCATTACCTACATTACAAAAAATTAATTTCTACTTAATCAGTGATAAATCATAAAATGTAAAATATGTTCGCAGCTTCAAAGTTTCTTTGAAATTAATTTTAAAATTTTGATGGCTTTTAGATAAATCTCTGAATGATTTGCTGAAATTTGAGGAATTTTATGACGTTTTCTGCCTTTCGATTAAATATTGGATTTTGTATCCTTGATTTTATTTAGTCATCCGAATGGATTTGTTTTTTTTAATTATCTAGTTTTCGTTTGTATTTCGTTTAAGATGACCTTCATACGTTTGTTTTCTTTTAATAATCAATTGCAACGTCGTTGTCTTTCGTAGATACGTAAAGAATTGAGTATAAGGTGGTGTATTGACTTCTTTGTTTTTAATTTTGTGTTTTCTTAAGATATATTAACAAAGAGAAATTCGCATTAATTTTGACAGATCAATTTTTTATTTTTGCTTTGTTTAAGAAACTTCCTAGAAACAGTTATAATACTTTTGTTTCAAACTTCAGTTAAATTTTAATTATTATTTATGACTTTTTATTGTGTTTGCAGGTGTCACGGAACTATTCACAAATAATATCTGTCGTTGATCCAGAGTTAAGCTAAATTAATAACATCAAACACAAGCTTCTATCCACTCAAGCGCTGCAAAGTTTGAAAGAACAGTTACGAAGGCAAGCAAAACAGCTATTGCGTAGTTTTCCAGTTGAAGAAGTGTCAGTTTTACAGTTGAAGAAGTGATATAGCATATGTTTTCATGTGACAAACTATTCCAAATTGTTCTCTATGCGAAGAAGAGAAAGGGAATGTGACTTTCTTGAATTCATATAAATCAAGCGAAACATCCCATACAAGGTTGTACAACTGGTCCAGTAATGGTCCATTACTGGAAACAACAGCAATGGCCCATACAAGGTTGTACAGTTGGCCTAGTAACGGGCCAATAAAGATGACCAGTATTGTAGTAATGACCAAATACTGGCTACCATGACTGGGCGTTAAAAAATATAGATTATTATTAATTTAAAATAAAATAAAAATGACGGAAAAAATTCAAAACTCCCCATACAACTGGCATGACTGCCAGTACTCCGCCATGCCATTAAAAAAATATAAAATAATATTTTCATACATAAATTTAAATAAATTATTTACAAAATAATTAAAATAAAATAGAAATGAAAATGAAAATAAATTAAAACATATACCAACTTTTTCTATATTATCATAGTCTTTCAACCGACAAGGCGATCAATAAACAATATGTGAAATTTTTCAAACTAAGTATTTCTAAAAGGGATAACACTCTAGTGAAATATAAAAAAAAAGACATAGATAGGCAAATTCATGACTACAGTACTGGCCCAATAACAATAGCCAATTAATGTTAACCATTAACGGGCCATTACTTGACCATTTAAAGTAAACTGGCAATTTTCTATAAACGGTAGATTGTCCGATTCATGGTGCCAGTAATGGCACGATAACAAAAGCCAAGTAATATTTACCATTCATGGGCCACTGGCCAGTGCTTTGGCCATTCAAAGGTAACAATATACTGGCTATTTTCTGTAAACCACAGATCGGCCGATGAATGGTTCTAGTATTGGCCCAATAACAATAGCCAGGTACTGTTCACCATTAATGGGCCAGTGCTTGGCCGTAAGTCAATGTCTGGCAAAACCTACTTGGGATACGCAGAATGTACTAAGGAGTACAGTAAATGTTATTGGATAGAAAATTACAAATACTATAATTCGTATTATATAGTTGACAACTTGCCAGTCGCCAACAATGACTATAGTTATAATATCGATAATAAATTGATTGTAGTTATAGTTGTGAACCTACTAGCGCAGTCATTTTAGCGATCAACCTCGGAATGAGAGATAATAAGCTGAATTTTTGTATATACCTTCATTTTGGCGTTCTAAAAGTTTCTTCAAAAGTCTCATAAGATCTCGTGTCTGCGTCGTAAGTTATTCAAGGTCAAAGGTAACAAAAAACAGTTGTTCGCGATTATCTCGGTTTCTATTGCTCCAATGACGTTAACATTTATTATAAAAATTGTAGAGCATAAAATTTGCAACAAATTTTATTTGAAACAATTTCTCATGCGCTCAGTTTTTACGATAGAGGGTGGTGAAAAGTTTTCTTTTTTTTTTACTCTGCTGCTGCATCACCTGTTTGGTCATAAAATAAACACAGTTTTTATAAATCAAACGCTTCGTTCCTGTTTTACGAGGTACACTGGGTGTTGATCTCCTTTGATTGGTTGATCTCCTTCTAAGCGTCGTTTCGATGCCGCTATGGAATTTTTACTAATGTACACTTTTCGACACACAACATGCATATTCACAGAAGTTTAACTATTTAAGAGGTCTATGTGACCATCATTTCAATCGATACTTGTAGTAGTCCCTGGGCCCACGCCGATTTCATTTGATGACTACCACATATTTTATACTTCGTAGGGCGCTTGTCCTTGACGAGTCCTACAACTTTTTTATCTGCCGTTTTGCGTGATTCGACTTTTTCCCTCGGAAAACTCCGAAACATGGCGATTTCCCGGGGTCTTGTATATTTATTACCACAATTTTGTTATTTATTAAAGAGAATGGAAATTCTTTTTAGAAAATGAGGGTAAATTTGTCCAACAAAAAAATTGTCTGCTTTTTGCGAGTCTGACAACTCAAACACGCCAAAATACCAGGGTATTGAAAATCAATTACCACAAAGCTATGTTTCACAGGATTGTTTAACAAAAATTAGTGAAATTGAAGGGTCATATTGCCCGACAAATTTTCGACCGCGTTTTTCCAGTCCGACGACTGGAAGTCGGAATCCTGGCGGGGTAGTGTTTATTGATTACCACATGTCCAAATTTTTTTGTTACAGTTTTATTTAATTGTATAATACTCTAATACAGATGTTCGACAAATTAGTGTCCGCTAACTTGCGAAAATTCGAAAAAATGTCATAATTTCTAAGACGATAGCAATCATATTTGTTATTAAATATTATACATTGATAAAAATTTTAAATAATAATAGAAAAACTATTAAATACAGTGAAATTCACTTATAAGGCCCTCGGTTATAACGACATTTCGCCTACAGCGTCATAAAATCAAAGTAATGGTTGAACTAGCCTTTGTCCTAAAACAACTTGGCTTAAAACTCCTTCGGTTATTACGACATTTCTGATGTAGCGACCAATTTTGCAGCAAAATTTGTACAGATAGATACACAGATTGTTCGCTTATTGCGACCGATAAGTTCAAAAATAAAACCGTTTTTTTTAATAAGAGAAAAAATAGTTGTGATTTATTTAAATAGCAATTGGTGGTCTCATTTTGATTTGGTTTTACAGCTCAGCTTTCAGCTCAGTTGATACGGCGTTAGCCTTGTAACTCAGGGAAGCCGGGTTCGATTCCCGACGGAGATGACTTTTCCTTTAAATTATTCAGAATGTGTGTTTTCAGGCCTGGTCGTTAATTAATCGTGAATATATCGTATTAATCTCTGAATGTATAGTAAAAGATCACGTTCAACATATTATCTGGGATATTCAAAACTATTGATTTATAAATGGAGGGATACAATGATTAATATGTTGATTTAATTCATAAAAAACTATAAGCAAACATTGCATTTAAAAGGCGTTTGAATTACAAAGAACAAAACAGAAACATTCGGAAGATTTGCGAAGTGTTGTTGACGAGGTTTAAGCGATTCAAAAATTGTTGCAATATGTGTTCAATATTGCAAAAGAAAACAGAATAAATTGGACCGCTGCTAAATTCTGAATTCATATTGTTACGATTCAGAAAAATCTAGACGATTACGGTCACTTCCAGGAAAATAAAATCAACAAAACACAACAAACAAATTAATGAAATGAATATTGTTGTTGTTGTGTCTTCTTAGAAATAGGGTCAACATAAACGATTTTATGAATCAAATCAACATAACGTAAAATAATCGAATATTCTAATATTTTCTCAAGGTTTCTGGAAAGTGATGTCGAATTATCTAGAAGTATTGCAGAAGGTATATAAGAAAATTACCTCTTGTAGTTTTGAATTAGTTTTATTTTAGACCTGCGACAGTAAAGTGAAATTAAATGTAAAATTAGTTTATTTTAAACCTGCGATTGTGAAGTTAAAATTATAAAAGTGATTTTTAAATTAGTGAATAAAGTTATAAGTGTTATTGAGTAGAAATAATTTGTGTATTATTTTAAACGTTCTATTACTGGAAGTTTCTACAATCAACCGTTGGAGTTTCGGAAGCTGTTGGAAAAATATTCTAGTCAAGAATATTGTTTGCTGTATTGTTTTCCTGTTGTTGTGAAACAATTAAGGTGTTGAATACTTAATAAAACCTGGTGGTTGTGCTTACTAATCAGTGATCGAACTCAGGAAGAGATTGGGGATTGCATTTATCGAATTGTGAGTAAGGCCAATTCGAAGTAAGGTTGGAAAAACGTAACAATATGTACAGAAAGCTGAACTTTTCGCTTACGCAAGAGACATATATTGTGCTTGGGAGCATGGGGTGGGATTTTTAATGAATCAGCAAGTGTTGATGGAAGTGCGTGTGACGAATAGTCAACAATCAGCGTAGTCGAAAATACTTAACGGCTACAAAGCAAATAAAATTCACATAACGTCGACAAAACAGGTCTGTTTTATAAACGACTCCAGAAAAAAAACTTAAATAATAAAAATGTGTAGGTAAGTAAGTAAGTAAAGTCCCGAGTAAATCACCCAGGTTGTTTAGAAACATTAAGGCTCTGCCGTTGTGTAACCACCAGGTGGTTAAACGTTTTTTTTATTCATCTTGTTGAGTCATTAATTGATATATGAGCGGAATTGAATTAGCCAGAAATTTAGCTGTATAATCCTAAAGTTAAAAATATATCAACCTCTTTAATAGGCCCATGTTGACCTGTATTTGGCAAATTTGTTTATTTTATCTTCTGAAGATTCCATTAAATACTGTATCTAAATTCAGCAAAATAAATTTTTTTCTTTTTCAAAAAAAAAAAATAAGTGATGTCTTAGCATCTCATATTTGGCAAATGGATAAACCAGTCTAAAGATCTTCACCCTGAATTCAAAACAATTAGAGTAACAATTATGAGTAACAGATTGGAGTAACAAATTATGCACAAAATTCAATGTATATTTTTTGAGCACTAAATCCATATTCAATATACAATTATATTATCTTTTAATTGATAAAAAGTAAATAAACTATTTCGCGGCAATGGGATAAAAAACATTTCAAGAACCGATTTAAATATTCTAGACAGCACAGTAAATGGAATCTTGATCTTTTCCAATTGTCTTAGAGTCTTTTTATACCAAATCATTTTTGGTTTAATTCATCCTCTGACAGCTGTTTTAGTGCAAAACATTTATTTTTGTCAACAAGGTATAACTAGAGAACTTGAAAATGGGAAAATTACTTTTTGCAGAAACAAAAAAAAAAATAATAATAAAAACTTAAGAATTATTTTGTTTATTCTTCTAATTGTTTTAAACGAATATTTTAAAAAAAAAAAGGAAGAAAACTCTGTTAGTTTGAATGTTCGTCGCGATTAATTTTCGAACTGTCAACAGGGATACACATTGTTTGTTTACCGGTTTGATTGTCACTGCGTTCATGTTGAACCGATTCGAGTAAACGTGTCCTAAGATTGTCATACACGTTTTTTAAAGTGACAGCAACTTTGTGTTTTTTAAGAAAATGGAACATCGAGTTAAAGGTAAATTAACTGTTGGGTAATTGCCCTGCACATTTTCACTTGAAAAATCTAAATTTTATTAAATTAGTGCTTATTCCACTAAACACGTCATCTCTCTTCAGTCGAAGGATAAGGGTGTAATAAAAAATTTTCACTATCGATGGAATTTTTTAATAGAGATTGTTAGAAATGACAATGGCCAAAGCACAACTCTTTCTAATTGGTAGATGCATACAACTAGAAAACGTGTAAGTAAACGTCGTACTTCAATTTGATTTAGACATGCCGAATCCTTGCAAGCTGATGATGATACAGACGCTGTGAGTTACGATGCTGAAGATGATATTCCACTAATCGGATAGGCCAAGTTTTGCTCCTCGACAACAACTTCTGTCAGGGGTGATGAAAAATGGGAAGTTTTTAATAGCTGATAAATTTTTATTCACAGATGAAGAACCCACATTAAAAGATATTGTCGACGATATTACGAATTTCACCTAATATTAACGTATAGAAGATATTTAAAATGAACCTGGATACCATAAATTTTTCTCCTCCAACATTACAGATACATACGACGCCTTATCTACCGTCATTAAATTGATTCTGATAAAACATTGAACACTTCGCATATTACGACATTCGGATGTAACGACGGATTTTGATGTCATTTTCAATATATAATTCGTTATAAGCGAATTACACTTTAATTTCGTAATAATTTAATGAAATCACTTCGCTCTCTCTCTATCTCTTTTTCTCTCGCTCCATTACTAGTTTACCCCAGTTTCAAAATCCTTTATCACGAAGGTCTTGGCTGTCATCACCCCAGCGTTGTCTGGGTTTCCTCTTAGACTAAGGCCAGCTGTGTTTGGGACACATTTTTTTTATAATTCTATCTAATGGAACCTAAATCTATATTGACCATAAATTGTTGAATGTTCATAGAATTCTACAATCGGTGGAAGTCAGTGTCCAGCTTTCACTTCTAAAGATAAGCACAGGTCGAATTAATGTTTTGTAAAGTGTGAGTTTTCACGACCGCGAAAGATGTTTTGATCGCACAAGTTTTCAGTATGCGTAGAAAACTGTATGTGGCAGTGACACGGGGTTTAATATATGTCGGCATGTCATTTAAAGATGTTAGTACAGACCCGAGGTGTTTTAAGTTTTCCACCCCTTCTTTTTAATAGTCGCCAGAATCCAGATTGCCGGGAGACATGTTCTTTTATGTTGCCGGTGTTGATGCATAAACAACTTGGAGTTGTGCTAGACTATATCCTTAATATTGCTTGGTCTACGTCCGAGAAGCAAAATATCATCTGCATAACCAAGACTTGACTAGATTTATTAAATATACAGTTTTGTGTCCTAATTCGGTATTTTTTTTATCTCGTACTCAAGCGCCAAATTAAATAGTGCGGGCGCGAGTGCATCACCTTGTCGAACACCGGGTGTTATATCAAAAGAGTCAGAAAATGACCTGAAGGAATTTGATCAAAGACAAAATAATATCATATGCTTGCTTGAAATCAACGTAGAGCTGGTGAGTGCTGATGTTGTACGCTCAACATTTTTCTAGAATCATCCTTAAGATAAAACATTGATCTGTGGTTTTACCATTGGCACGAAAACAACAGTGATAGTCACCGATGATAGATTCGGCGATCAGAATAGAATGAGTCGAGCAAGTATGACATTAGCTAGTATTTTATATGCAGTGTTCAGCAGTGGGATACCACGATAATTCGCATACTTTAGGTGGGCCACCTTTCTTGTGTAGCGTAATAATGAGAGTTGTTTTCCATTCAGCAGGTAGTGCTTCTTGGTCCCAGATTGCAAGAATGAGGACGTATATATACGACTTTTCCCTTTTCGCGGCGAGTAAAAGTATCATTTCTATTTGTAAACTCTATCGGTTCGTATAGACTTTAATCTGGTAAATAGAAAAAATGACAATATTTTTTCCTTGTTAAAAACTCAACCTCAACCCTTTTCACCCTTGTCAATTAAAAGTGTGTAAATAACCTTCTCAACTGGTTAATGTTCCTGAAATTTTTTTAATTAATATGAAAACATGTTTTACATCATTTTTTAGATACTCCCTTTTTTATAATTTTTCTATTTACAATAAACATTTTCTAATTTTCTTTATACAGTGCCATCTGCAAACGTTGCTTTATTGCGTTACATTAAATTTGTTCATAAATATTAGCAACTTTAAGAAAAGAACAGAAATAATCGTTCTCCTGAATTATTTTTCTGACTTTCTTTTCGGACTGGCCGTAGGCGGCTATATTTTTGTCGGACAACTTGATTTTTTATAATAACAAATGGTTTTTTACCATGCTCCATTTTTGTTCGATATGTGTTAATCAATAAACACTAAGCCGCAAAGGATTCCGACTTCTAATCGTCGGACTGGAAAAACGCGACCGAAAATTTGTCAGACAATATGACCCTTCAATTTCACTAATTTTTGTTAAACAATCCTGTGAAACTTAGCTTTGTGTTAATTGATTTTCAATACCCCGGTATTTTGGCGTGTTTGAGTTGTCGGACAAATTTACCCTCGTTTTCTAAAACAAATTTCCACTCCAATAACAAAATTGTGGTAATAAATATACAAGACCCCGGGAAATCGCCATGTGTCGGAGTTTTCAGAGGGAAAAAGCGGCCGAATCAAGGAAAATGGCAGACTTAACCTTAACCTAACCTTAAAAATGTTAAATGTCGAACAAATTTTATTCTACTTATGGGTCATCCTATTTAATCTTTAAACAGTCAAAACAAAAATAATAAAAATTCTAATTTAAATTCAAATTGAATTCTAAATTTAAAATTTCAAAAGAAAAATAAATAAATTGAATATATTAATAATAATAAATTCAACACAACTTGAAAATGTCAAACTAAACTATTTCAAACATTTATTGAAATAATAATCGATTATAATCAAAATCAATACCTACACTACGCCACGACTTTTGTCCGAATCGAAAACGGAAGTACATTTCCGTTTAGTTTTTTTATTTTTTTTTGGTTTCAATTTTATCAACCAGAATTATCAATTATTTAATTTTTTTTTTTGATAAAATTAGGACAAATTAATCTTTAAAATTTATAAAGCGCGAATTTTATTTTACTTTTTTTTTCTAGTTTAGATGATGTGGAAGATTTTTGATCATAAACCGTGACACAACCAACACGATATTTGTTGTATTTATGAAATTATGTTATAAATTTTATTTTATCGTTACAGTTATGCAATTGTTTTTTTATTATTTCTTGTTCATTTTATTAAGATTAATTAAAAAAATATTAACAATAAAATTTTATTATTATTTATTCAGTAATAGTTTTTGTTTTTGCTTCTTGTTCTTCATGATAAACGAAAAAAAAAGAAAATTGTTTTTATGTTTCAATATTTTTGGGTCACTATAAATTATTTTGCGACCAACGTCGCGATTATTATGAGATCTTTTTATTTCAATTTCTTTTCTTACATAAAAATAAAATGTAGTTTTATGTTTCTATCTTCTATACCCTTGAATTTAACGTTATGTGTGCGATAAGAAGTTTATTTAGTTTAAGTAAAAATAAAACTTTCATGTTTTGAGTTAAATTGCCATAAGGAAAACAAATTAATGCATGAGATGATGATGGTGATCAAGATGTCTTTGGAAATTAATTTAAGTATGTTGATTTGTATATAAAATTAAGAATTTAATGGTGTAAGTTACGAAGATTTTATCAACTGCGGGGAGAATCATTGTGATTGATTGTTTGAAACAACAGTATTCACATTACACTAAATCCTCAAAAAAAAATTAATTTAAGAAATACCTATTACAAAAAAGGAAAACATAAATTAGTTAGCCTGAAATGGTTCGAAGGTGGAATGAAAAATTTTGTTGATCCTTCAAAATATTGTTGGATTTTTCTCCTAAGGAATTTTACCTTTGTTATAAAAACCTAGACCATTGAACAAAGTTTCATCAAAACCGATCAACTGTTTTAGGCTACAGAGTGGACTTGTGAAAAAACCGACACACATAAATATTTTTCAAAGCTGATCCATATGTGTAGGTGTTAAATGTTTTCATGAAAAACAGTCTTCAAAATTTTATAAGCTTACCTGTAACGAAAAAGAAAACAAAAGATTAATAAATTAAAATTAAAAAAAATATTTTCATTTTAAACGTTTTTGAAAGTTGTTTAGTAAAAAAAGTGGTACTGATACTTTTTCACCACACTGTAACTATTTAAAAATCAACATAACCTCGATTTTGTTTTTTTAATTTCTACCAAAATGTATTTTTATTTTAAGCTAAAAATAAACTATCTCATTGATTCTATTTCGTACTATTATTAATAAACAGTTATCTTTTGAATTTTTTTATAAGTAATTATTATCAAAGTAGTAATAATTAGAAAATAAAATGTCGAGTTCGTAAACCAACCGAAACCAAAAACTCATTATGAAATGAAGATTCTTATATTAACTATAGTCGAACAACTCAATTAAAATTTCTATTACTTTATTTGGATATTTTTAATTGATTTATTGTCTGTTGTTATGATAGATAGTTTGCCCAAACCAAAAAAAGAATAAAATTAATAAAATCATCGACTATAATAATGAAGTTACAGTAAAAGTAATTCTAAGAAATTAATTTTAAATTTAAATCCCGTTTTTTTCTTAAATTTTTTTGTGTTAACTTAAAAAGAAAAATTATTTTGGAAGAAGGGGTCATGTTTTAAAGAAGATTATCCAAAATATTTGTTGGATTCTAAAGCTTCATTATATTCTAGAAAGTTTGCCTAAGTCAAGAATTTTAGATTTTTTGACCGAAAGCTGGGATACAACTCCCCATAATCGCAATAGTTAACAAACGGGCGGGCCAACTATGGCAGAGCATATATGTGGTAAATTTAGTTGACCCAAGTTTGGACCAACTATGTTTTGCCAAACATGAACCAAAGTACTCTGAAACGCTTTTGGCCAAATAATGTTTCGCCAAACTTTGTTTTCTCATACTTGGATCATACTTGGGCCAACATGTTTTAGCCAAGCAATGTCTTCTCGACAGTGTACCATAGCTGGGCCAATTATGTATTGCCAAACATTGTTTACTCTTAGTTATACTATAGTTGGCCGAATGAACTTTAATCATACATTGGCTTTTTGAATTTAACCATACTTGGGCCAATAATCTTTTCCCATTCCTTATATTTACCGAGTTGAGCCACACTGGGACCAATTACAGTGTTTCCGCTGAAGATTCAGATTTAAAAAAAATGGAAAATGGAAAATCATCAATTTAAAAGAAGTGAGATTCATTGGCAAAAATATTTTTGGCATAGTCAGAAGCCGAACTACAAATTTTTAATATTTTTCACAAAATGTTGTTGGAAGGCAATCAAAAGATCATTTAGCTAGAATTCATATCAGTAAAAGTCAAATTCTTGCAAATTCTTGTCGTTTTTTTATAAACACTATCAGCAGCAGTGAATTAAGATGAAATCGAATCCACCATCCATCGAACAAATTTTTACACTTCTTTTCGTTTAACTTGTCAGTCAGGTAGTACAAACAATCAAACTTCGAGATAGATAGCAAAGCAATGCATAGAAAATTCTTTATCTCAACTGCATATAAATGACATTCCTGGAATACATTTCGTCTCGCATGGTTTCAATTGCCAAAACTTTAAAAGCAAACCATCAACATCTCAGGTACATGTTGTTGCGGTACCAAGGGGTTAAAATGTATATGTGTGTTGTTGTGACACATACTATAATTCATATTACACAAAACCTTTTACTTAAAAAACTTTATTATAACTATGCAATTTATAAGAAAAATTTATATGTTTTCTGTCATAATTATTTGCCTGTACAAATTAACCAAAAAATTGCACAGTCCGTTGATGAGGCTTCTGATCGAAATGAGAAACATATAATCATGCAGAAGATGCAGATAGACACAGCTGAGTAAAATTATCAATAATGAGAAGTCCACCAAGCCAGACACTTACTTATGGGTGCGCAAATTTATGTAAAAAATAGTATTATTCACTATTATACATGATCGAATGTCGTTGACACCGATCTTAATAGATATTAGGATTATGTCTAATGATAAGTGACTTGTTGATGCAATATTTTAATAACGGTTACATGAAACAAAAACATATTTCGGTACTCAAGTCTGGGGAAAAAACAGTAAATTCGTTTCAGTTTATTTAGGGGTGATTCGCAACTGTTTACTAACAAAATAGTAACACTACAAATTTGAATGTTACAATCTTGAATGCATTAACTATATGCACGGCTACACCCCCACTATATCTAAACTTCTCTTGTTTGATAATCAGGGGGGGTACAGGAAAATAAACACTCGTTTTTGGCAATATCTTAAAAAAACTTAGCAGCCGAAAATTTTTGATCTTTTTCGATTTTTCTAAACCAAACTCGATCCCTTAAAAAAACTTTTGTTTTACTATCTCCTTATCTATATCCATTCATTGTCCATAAAATATAGATAAAAACATATATTTGGATTTTTTTGTTATTAGCAGGCATGGTAAAACACATTTAAAAACTGAAGAAAATTTCAAGTTGATAGCACTTTTAGTTTGTGTGTAAATCGATTATGTAGAAATTCGGACGGACACCGAAGTCTCACCAATAGGGTACCGTTTTTACTTTTTCAAAGTACGGAACCCTAAAAATACACCTTATTTTACAATTTTTTTAAAGTGCAACGTTAAGTTTAAGTTTAACATGCATGAAAAATGAAAATTCTGCCAATCCGATGTAACTTTGATATTAAATTGCTCAAGAACGGCTCAGTGTTGCCAGATCGCGGGATTTTTTCCCGTTTGCGGAATATTTCATATAAAACGGGTAAACACTTGGAAAGTGCGGGATTTTTCACATTTAATAGTAGAAGCGTTTTAAATTAAAACTTATTTGGAAATGGTTGCACCAACCAATTTTTTTACCAGGCTTCAGAAAGATGTCGATCACCTGATCGAATTTTACTTAAATGCATCTGCCATCTATCGGCTTTAGTATTGTCAAATCCGCGATGGAATTTCAGCCTTCTGATGTTGAAATATTTCTTAGGGAGAAAAGGACGTTTCGAAAACCCCAAAGCACCACCATGGGCCATTAACATAATTGTACTGGATGACATAATTTTACTTCGGACAATAAATGACTGCCATTCATAAAAATGAGCCATAAAAAAACAGCAATGACCTATACAATGTTGTACGCATTTGGCCCAGTAACAGACCAATAATGATGATCAGTATATGCAGCAATGACCGAGTCCCGGCGACTGGGACATTAAAAAAATATAAAATAGGCAAATTTAAATAAATTTAATACAAAACAATTAATAATTTAAAAAAATTTAAAACTTTACGAACCTCAAACCTAATCAATATTTTCATTGTCTTTCAGCGGAGTAGCGATAACTAAACTAGGTGAAATTTTTCAAATATGTAATAGTTCTAAAATGAATTTTGCTCTAGTGAATTTTAAAAACCAAATAATAGGCTGGCTCTTGGCTCAGTGCTTGGTTGTATTTAAATTGGACCCTGCTTGGGATGTTATAAATTTTAATCAAAATAATTTCATGCATGAAGATGTTATGTGCAAACTGCAAACATCATACATTTTCATGTGGCATAAAAAAATTCAAAAGCTATTATTAGCCGCAGGCATATCAAATCAGAGCAAGCTTGAAGCCTACAACAAAATAAACAGCATTAAAAAAATTTACCGGAAGTAATAAACCTAAAATTGTAGTTTACAATTACTATAGAAATCTTATTTGAACTTTTTATATCAGGGTAGTTCTACAAACATAGGAATTTTGGACGGCTCTGCTTATTTCGTATATTAATATGAAAAAAAAATTTTGTTTTCGCATGAAATTTGTAAACCTTAACTATGTCTAGCTGGTCACCCAAAATAAACCTGTTTCGAAATATACGTCTTAGAAAAAAAATTATTCAAAACGTCAAATTATCAGTCCGCTGGCGTGTCCCACCTTGAAATTCAAAGCTGGTAAACTAAATAATCAATTTCTTTGGTATTTTTTGTAAAATAATGATAATCAATGATTCTAAGTGTGTAGAGACAAATTTACTCTGTATTAATAATTTTGAATAATGATGCTTTAATAATGTGTAAATAATCATAACATAACTCTATATTTCATATTAGATATATCCTATTAAAGTTTGTCCCACCAATTTGTTATTATTCTCCTGTCCAATCAAAACACATTGAAAATATTGGAAATTCATATTTCTATCAAGTTATCGCTCGTCACAGGAATTAATTAAAGTTCAATAAATATAATATTGCAAGTGTTTTACTTAGTCCGAGGTTTTATCATTCAAAACAGTCATCATTACTAGCAAGATTGTGTGTTGTCCAGTCAAATTATCAGTCCCCTGGCAAGCATTTTCGTAAAAAGTATTTTAATTACAGGAAATTTTGTAATTTTATACGTCGTGAATATGTATTGCCTTGGTATAAAATCCGTTTATTTTTTTTTTTTAGACGTAATTTTGTCATTTTTAAGCGAAATACTGATAAATTATCAGTCCCCTGTTCTCAGTCCCCTGGAAGATTTAAAAGCGGGCAGACTTAGATAAATGTTTATTTCGTATTTTGAGATAATATTGAGACAATTTTGAGTTAATTTAGGATTAAGAAGAATATTTTTTAATTTTGACTCTTATATTTTTGTGTTTTTTTTTTTTGTTTTGACTGGCCACATTCAGAAACGTTGAAAGAACGTCATCAACTTTAACTAAAACTAGTTGCCAGAACTTATACGCAAAAAACATGTCGTGCCGTAATTAGCTCCATTTTCTTCCTTCGTGTGTAGAACTACCCATCAATTTTTATCAAAATCTCATCAGTCGAAGTTTTTTAAGTTAAAATTTTAAACTTGTCTCAACCTCACCTTTGTTGGTAAAAACTTTATGTGAGTCTTTTACTTCTTAAATACTAGAATATAAACATTATTTTTGCTCACAAAGAATTTTAATATATAGCCTAACTATTACACCGAAACCTGTTTTGTGCGGTGAATAGGTACCGCATAAAATAAATCGCATAACAGACATACTACAAACATTAGTTGACAGAAAATTCAAAGTAAGGCATTCAAAAGTAGCGACATTCAAAATTCTTCTTCGATCTACTGGGGTAGCTACTTGGATAGGATCACCAAATTAATTGATGCAATGTATGAGATGCTTAAGAAATATTGTGGAAAATTAGCTACACATCGCGCAAATCACTGGCGTCTACAATCGTCGGCTCGAGGGCATCAAGGAGGTTCAAATGATTTGGTGAGCTTTGAAGCAACACCGACATTTCATACAGTGTCGAGGGATTAATTGACAAAAGTCACAAATTATTTAAAGTCACGAGCCAAGCGGGCTGTCAGGGATAGGTCTCCTCGAAAGGGATGGAAAAGTGACGTGAATCGTTCTCAAAATCAAAATCTGAAACGACTTTAATTTCTACTTTTGAGGCAGCTAAAAGTTTTGGGATCGTATGGAAACATTCAATTTAGTAATCTTTTGAAAAGCAGGAGATTAAATTCACTGTATCGACTACCCGACTGGAAATTAGTTCAGGGAACCCGGATTATGATCAGATCCGGATCAGATTTTCCGTAATACGGCTATCTGATCAGTTCCTGATCAGCGTACAGTACCGTTTCCCTTGATCCGGCCATCTGATCAGTTCCTGATCAGCGTACAGTACCGTTTCCCTTGATCCGGCCATCTGATCAGTTTTGGATCAGCGTACAGTACCGTTTCCCTTGATCCGGCTATCTGATCAGTTCCGGATCAGCATACAGTACCGTTTCCCTTGATCTGGCTATCTGATCAGTTACTGATCAGCTTGCAGTACCGTTTCCCTTGATCCGGCCATCTGATCAGTTCCGGATCAGCGTACAGTACCGTTTCCCTTGATCCGGCTATCTGATCAGTTCCGGATCAGCGTACAGTACCGTTTCCCTTGATCCGGCTATCTGATCAGTTACTGATCAGCGTGCAGTACTTTATCCGGTGATCCAGTCATACGATCAGTTTCTGATCGAAAAAACTCATCTTATTCGATGTCCTAAGTTGGATAATAATACAAATTTAGTTTTTTACCTGATCCATTATGTATATAATATTGCTCATTAAACAATAAATTCGTTATTTGGTATAACTGAATTATCTTTTTAGGGTGAAATCTCACTTTTTAACACGTAATGTCAAATAATAAATTGATCTGAGAGCAAAAAATGTCAGAACAATGTTTTGGCAAAAAGAATTTGACATATATATAATTGTTATTTCTGTGTTACCTTAGTTACATTATTATTATTGTCGGAATAAATTTGAAATGTTTAGGTCTATATAGTTTTAAAATAACTACAGTATTGATAAATTGAAATGCTGTGAAATTGAATTTTTATGAATAAAAAGGAATCATTTTTATGTTATTTTAAAAAAATAATAAAAATGTAATAAAAATAAATAGTGGTCAGTCTGTGAATCGAACCCTCGAACGTCCTAAACTTAAGCATCAACATAATATTCATAAATAAATTGATGTAAATAATTATTTAGATAGACGAATGGTTAATGCTGCTGCCTTGTACACAGATGTCTGGGGATCGAATGCGGGTTAAGTCCAAAATAAATATTAATAATAAATATCATTTTATCTTTACAGGGCCCTTCTTAACCGCTGTTAATCCATTGCCGTGTATAAAATTCTCTCACCCTGAATTGATAAAAAAACGATTAATAATTGCAAAAAACTAAATTTTTTTCATTTTTTTGGTGAGACAAGATGGTAGCATAATAGTAGCATAACAGCGCAAAATGTTTTACATGCTTTTAAGTAGATTTTACTTAGTCAATTTTGTTTAGTTCAATTCGTACGCCATTTTCAGTTAAATTTACATATACTTTACGTTAAATAAGCTATCTTTTTTTCTGAGTGTTTAAATTTATAAGCATTTGAAGTGTACTTGAAATTATGAACAAAATTAAGGAAAAATTGTAATATTTTTTTCATTTATTTAATGTCAAATTACTATTTAAGAACAAAATTAATTCTAAACCTTTGAACGGATCTGGTATGGATCTCTTGAGCAGACCGGACATGAAACTGTTGAATGGATCCGGCATGGATCTTTAAGATAGATCCGGAATAGATCTTTGAAATGGATCCGGAATGGATCTTTGAAATGGATCCGGAATGGATCTTTGAAATGTATCCGGCATGGATCATTTAAACGGATCCTGTACGGATCCTGTACGGCGTGACGATTTTTCATCATGTCCGGATCAGGAGGCCTGATTCATCCCTGATCAGTCTTCAGGCAATCCTGATCCGGATCGGACCCTATACTGATCTAATTTCTAGTCGGGTAGAAGAAAAAGAAAGACAAAGAATACTTGTAGATTGGTGAAGGGTAAAAAAGACTAGCAATAGCTTACCTCTAGGATGCCTCGCTTCACATAAACATTTAACAGCAGGCTACCAGGCAACTGCTTATATACTACTCCGTTTAGTTCTAGACAATTCGAGGTCACTTTCTAGAAACCTTGAGAAAATAATAGAATATTCGATTAATTTACGTTATGCTGATTTGATTCATAAAATCATTCAATTTTATTCATTGTCGACCCAAGTTCTACGAAATACAACAACAACACTTCATTTCATTAATTTGTTGTAGTATTTTGATTTGATTTTCCTGGAAGTTACCGTAATCGTCTAGATTTTTCTTAAATGGTCTAGATTTTTCTGTGATCGAAACAATATAAACGAAACCACACACAACGTCATGCAACTATTAAGGCGAAATTAAATTAAATTGTTTATTATTTATATGAAATTCTATGTCGAAGAGGCTTAAGTAAGGGGGAGTTCTATCATCATTATTTTATTAGTATATATTAATCTAAACCACCAGTAAAATAGAGGTGGATTTTTTTTGAAGGAGGGTGATGTAGTGCACAAACAAATACATATTATAGCTTGCTTAAATAACCGAATTGACAAAAATAAACAATATAATCATTTGGCTCACTTTGAATGCTGAAACTGTATATCTTTCTTTAATATTTTTATCTAACCTTCATTTTCTTTTATTCACTAATCTATGAAATCTATCTTTTTAAATTTAACTCCACTTTCAATCCAGACAATTTTCATAACATTCAAATCGTTAAATAAATATTTTGTTTGTCTTAACGACCATTTTACTGTTAAAATACAAATAAACAATTTCAGAATAAAAAAAAAATCTTATTCTTACATTATTCTTAATAAGACTAAATATAAGTTTTATTATTTTTTTTATTCGTACGACAAGCATTAAAGAATGAATAGCTTTTGAAAATAAAAGTTTCAAGTGGTTTTGAATTTATTTTCACTGGTTTCAAGTTTTTCAACTTACAAATGTTGATTGATAAGTACATCGTTTGGTTAAAGGTAGGAATAAGAAAAATAAATTTACTTATCAACTCATAACTACATAGATAACTTTCATTCTTTTAGTTCGGACTTCTGAGATCAAATGTTATTCTAATAAAAATTTTATTATTCAAACAAATAATGGTCTTGTGTTAAATAGCCATATATTTTTTTATCACAAAATTAGATTAAACCTTTCACCCTTTCTTACAACAATAAAAACCAAAAATAAAAAATAGAAATCTTAAGTAGTTTTTTATGGTTAATTATAATGTAAAAAAAAATTTGTATATAGTAAATTGAACGCTAGAAATTTTCTCACATATTGATAGATTTTATTTTTATTTAAAATATTTTTAAATCAAAATGAAAGGGAAAAACTATTGTATTGGAAAAATTTTGATTATTAATGAAAACGTTGATCTTCGATCTTCATTGTATAAATTTTATAATATTTATTTATTATCTTTTAATTATCTTTTAGTTGAACAACCGTTTCCTTTGTTGATAAGTTTTGAAATGATTTATGGTGTATTTTGATACGATGCATGCATGGCAATCAGAAAGTGATATTTGAAACAAAATTATGAAATAATAAAATTTATAGGGAAATTATTGAAAGTTTAGGCACAAAGTTTGACTCAGATTTCAACTAGATGTGCTTTATTTTCAGTACAAACATAGGAATGATATGAAAGTTTCATGTTTCGTGTTTCCTGTTTATTGTTGGAAGTTTAAGATTCTATACTTAAGGTTCTATACGTACATTGCTCTAAGTATAAGTTGTCTATTGTCGGTTAAGCAATGTGAGGGAAGACGTTATGTAGCGGACAGTATAATCAATTTACAATCATTTTAGCCTATATACATATAACCTATATCAACGAAATTAAGGCAATATCGTGGTACGCTAAATGAATACCAAACTACTGGAGATCTAGCGATTGGCAAGTGTACACGTTACTTACGATAAGTGGATATACGCGCAGACAGAACTTTATTTTCTCCACTAATCTACTGTTTTAAACAAGCAAAGTGTAAACAAATTAATTCATCGATTGAGTTCGAAATTTTGGATGAGAATCGTGTCATGAGGTTTATTCTCCCAAACTCTGAAGATGATGACTTAACTTTTAAAAATGCTAACCGACGGGACAAATTCACAACTAAAACAAATACCACAAAGCCTTTTAAGTTTTAAGTCAAATTGCAGTACAATTCGGCAAATTAGATAATCCCGGACGCAGAAAAAGCGGCAAAAAAGACGGAGATCTCTGGAAGAATCTATAGCGGCTAATAAAGCGAGAGTGTAGAAACCAATAACCAAGGTTTAAAACTAGGTTTAAGTGATCAGTTTGTCGTAACTTCGATTAATAAATCAAAGGAGGATAAAATCACACCTCCAAAACAGTATAAATGTGGGCAGTGGGAGAGGTACTAAACCATTTATTTCTTAAAATTGTTATAGTAGGAAAATTAGAAATGTTCTAATTTGTAGAGATAAGGGTTGTTATTTTGATATTTTATTATTTTAATCATTGAATATTTTAACTTCAATTTATTATTCGATCTCTTTTTAATATTTTATGTTTTTATTTTTCATTAAACCAGTTAAACTTTTTTTTTTGTTATTTTAACATATAAAAATAACAAAACAAATAAATTACATCTCAAATATACTATTGTTACGTTTTTCAACCTTACTTCGAAGTGGCCTTACTCTCAATTCGATAAACGTAATTCCGAAATCTCTTTCTGTATTCGATTACTGATTAGTAAGGAAAGACACCCAGGTTTTATTCAATATTCCACAATTTTTTTGTTACACAGGCACAGCAACAGGAAAACAATATTGCTATCTAGAATATTCTTCCAACAGCTTCCCAACGGTTTATTGTAGAAATTTCCAGTACACAGCGTCAAAAATAATACACAAAATAATTCTACTTAATAACACTTGAAACTTTCTTTGCAAAAACTAATTTAAAAATAACTTCTATTTACACGATTTTATATGCACGGTACAACGTTTCGTTTACAAAAAATTGATTTCACTTAAAGTATCGCAATCTAATTTAAATTAACTTTACTCATCGCAAGTCTAAAATAAAACTTATCTAATTCTACAAGAGGAAATTCCTTTTATACAATTCTAAATAATTTCTCGATTATTCGAGGTCACTTTCTTTACGAAGAAATCTCGAGAAAACCCTAAGAATATTCCATAACATTATTTTACCTAATATGTTGATTTGATTCATAAAATCATTAAATTTTATTTCATGTTGATCCTTGTTCCAAGAATCGAATGTGACCTTTTTTGAAATTTTTGAAACATTTTATATCGAAAATTGAAGTTAATGTTTCAAAAATTTTAAATATTGAAAAAACAACAAACAATTTTTTTCGGCAAACGGCTGTAAAATTTAATTTTACTGCCGCTACAGAAGGTTAAAGTCTTACTTTTTTTACGTATAATTAAAGCGACTCTAAAGTAACGCCACGTTTTACAATATTTAACAGTGGCATTAAAGTGACGCCATTTCGTTTTCATTTTTTACGGCGGCTGTAAAGTAACATATTTGAATGGAGATGATGAGTTTGTTCAAAAGAGCGACCGCTAAACTATAGACTCAACACAAAAAATATTACTTTAGCTCCTAAATAAATAATGTTTTATCGTAATAAAATATCGTAATTATATTTTATCGTAATCGATAGCGTGTCTGCCCTGCCTAAGGATTGTTTGATTGAGAAAATTTTCAATTGCTTCTTTACTTACTTGAGTTTAATTGATCTCAAAAATCCCCATTAAATTTTAAATATTATTTTGTTAGATTAAGCAGTTTTTTTAAAAAAAAATTTTTAGGGTTCCGTTTTTTATAACCCTATTGGTGAGAGTAAAACGAGTGTTTCACATTATATCGATTATCTCGTAAACTATAAATGCTATAGAAATGAAATTTGAGGTGCGTATAAAACTAACCTATCCACATAACAGATACAAATAAAACTAAAGTTGTTTTCGTTTGGTTTACAGGGTTACGATGTGAGACCTTTGAGAAAATGAGAAAATACATTTTTTTATAGATTCAAGTAGGGTATCATATGAAAGGGCGTCATTTCAGTATTCCTTAAAAATTTATTTTGGAATTTTACACCTCACTATTTTTTGTATAATTTTGAATACTTCGTTTTCTTCGTGTTTTCCTACCTCGATTAGTTCCGAACCTAGCTGATCAAAAATCTTCAAATGTATTTGGAATAGGAAACATAGTAAGCTTTTAATAAAAAATGTATAAAAGTGTCACATACTCATAATTATATTTATTAAGGGGGTTGAGTAGGGCAAGAACACTATTTAAAACGTGGTCAAGTGGGGTGTCATTTGAAAGAGCACCTAATTTAGAAATCAGTGCAATTTTGTGCAATCAGCAAAATTTTGCGGTGCACAGTTTTAGAGTTATTGTCAAAAAAGCTCAACTTCCAGACCGCCCCCCTACGTTACGACGCTGATTGACAGAAAAATTTGTAAAAATTTGTAACGATCGCAATAATCGCAAAACAATAATAAAACCAAATTCCTCTTTGTTTTCAATTCAATAGAAATGTATTTCATTAGTTTCCGTTCATTTTTACATTAACAATAATTTTAAAATTTTCTAATACTTTACTGCTAGTTAAATTTCGAATATACTATAAAAAGCAAACGAACGTACTCAATTTTATTTCCAATTCTAACAAACAGATGTTGTTGCTAATCTTTGTTGAATTTTGGAGTATTGCACGATTTGTTTTTTTCTGATATGAAGATGTAAAAACAAGAAAAGATCACTTTTCTCATGAATGTCAAAAATAAAGGATTGAAATTTTTGCATTCATGCACTTTTCATCTTAAATCTAAGTTATAATATAAGTAGTGCAATTTTTAATTAAATCGGTTTTTTTAAATTAGTTCCAATTAGTTCAATTTTTTTAATTGTATCCGTCCTGCTAGTGAAATTTAGTAAAAAAATTTATATGTCTTGTGTTGTGCCGTATCAATTTAAAATAAAAGGAAAAAATCACATTTTTGGATGGAATGAGTTTTCGATGTTAAAAGTTTGATTTAAATAAAAATTCATTCCGGTTTTAGTTTTTCAAAAGATGACATCTAGTCAAAGTTTGTTCATGTTTAGAAAAAAATAAGTTCATTGATAATTATATCAAAAACAAATTTTTGTAATGTTATATTTAAACACAAAAATGTTTTATGAAAGTTTGAATAGTGTGTTTTTAATTATAAGTGTCTGGAATTAAAAATAAAAAAATAAATTGATTTATATCAAAGATTACGTTTGATTTATTCTAAATGTGAGGATCAAATGTACATATTACACACAAATGAACATTTTAATATATTTACAAATAATTTAATGAGAAAAGGTAAACAAGCTATAAAACTATTTAAGGAAGGTAAAGAAAAGATGTTTGATGAAAATTCTCAATATCGAAGGAATTTAACAAAATTAAGTCTGGTTTTTTTGCACATATGTTAAGTGAATTAAAAGCTATATTTCCAAATGGATTTTTTGCTGGTGAATGGAAAGAAAACAACGAAGGCAATCTGGAAAGGATAGAAGGCATCACATCGATTACATAGAAGATAAGTTTATTTGTTTTTATATATATATATTATTAATTAATTCCGAAGTTTAACTATTGAAATGTCAGATTAGGAATAAGTATTTTAAGAGATTCCTAAATTCAGATTTGTGTGAGGGTGATCGTTACAATCCGTAGGTTAGTTATATTTTTATTTTTTCTTGAAGTAGTAAAATTGTTGTGTATAAAAGTTCAAGCCACCTACAGTGGCACTCGCAATAACTGGCAGCCGAAACAAAGACCTGGGGCTTTGTAAGGGTTTTTTTTATATTTGAATTATATGAGTAAATAATTAATGATTTTGTATATTTTTGGCGCAGTTTTAGGCGTTGGTTGTCAAACCGGTTTGGTTTGGCAAAGATATTCATATAATATTATTATAAATTTTTGTAATTTTTGGGTAAAACCAGTATTGGTTTTTTTTGTTGACATATTTTTGGATGATGCAATTAATTTATATATGAAATTAATTGTATGTTTTTTTTGATTATGGTTAGATTTAGTAAATGTTTAGCTAGCTTTTTTCAATGCACTCATACGCGATCCCCATATTCGTCATTGGTTTAATGTGAGTTACAATTTCGAGGTATTGATTTATGTATTATTCACACTATAGAGTGGATGTCAATAGAACATGTCTCATTACAGTTCTATAAACTTTTGAACTTATACGGAAATGATGAAATATTTTTATTTGGCTAATATAATGTTCATTTTTGGCCAAAACGACTTCTATTGCAGTACGCCTTATTAGATTTTATGATTTGTACATGGATTGTTTTGTGTATCTCATATATATATATACAAAATAATTTATGTCAAACCTGAAAGTCTGGGTAGGTTTTCTATTGCAACACAATTCGTTTGGTGAAAGAATTTTTTGTGGTTAAGTCATGTTTTTATGAGTTTTAGGATGTTATTAACGTAATAAAAGTTAACATTGACCAAACAGTTTTTCAACAATTTTGTATAAGTTTAAATCTTTCGTCACTACTTTCAAAGTATTATTGGTCTGTGTTTATAGAAGTATAATTGAAAATAATTAATTCCCATTAGCTTTATAGAGTGAGCCGGATTCAAATCAATATCTCCACATTTGTCATCATATTGATCCGCTGACGTACGTATACATATCTCGTATGAGTCCATTTTAGTTACCACCATTTTTTAAATTATTTTTTATTGTGATTAATTTAAAAAATAAGATAAATATAGAAATAATTATTTTTAGCTAACATTTATTTTTGTTTTGAATACAATAAATAAAGCGATGAAAATTTGACCTGAACAAATATATTAGAATTAATAACTTAAAAATTAGTAAGCTTAGTTTTAAATTTAAAATAATCGTAATTTTTTTTTAATATAAATTACCAATTTATTATCTAGTCTGAAGATTAAATTTAATTAATTTCATGTAAAACTTTATTAACACATATTATATATTTCATGTTTCGATTTAGCATTTTTAAATAAGAAATTATTTAGATTATGGATAAGTTATGTATTATTTACTTTATGTTAATGTATAAATTCTACTTTCCCAGCGGTAGGCCTAACAAGCCATCCATGGGGCTTCTCCCCTTAACGATGATGTCGTTCTTAGATCGCCTATGGCCATCGGGGTTATGCGATCGAAGAACAGTGGTTTCTTCTCTTCATTCGGCGAGGAAGTCCTCAGGGACGAGGAGTGGTGTTGTTGTGTTTGTACTTAGGTGCAAACCAGTAGTACCATTCTTTGCTCAGAGGCTTCTTCGGTGTAATGAAGAGAGGAACCAATTGTACTTTGCTTTCAGGATCAGAGGCTTCACCTCATACAAATTCAAAAACTTACCATTTTTTTCCACTTAGCTTTTACAATAGAACAATTTTTCATAGAGTTTAAGATTTGAAGTCTGGTGCTCGGGAGCGTTCTACAACTTTCGCATTAGGTTTAGTTGTAATTTATTTGTAGGTTAAACAAGCACAACTGGGTCAGTAGAAATGGACCTAGTGTCTAATCGTGACAGTTGTGATTGTTTTATTAGGTTGGGGAGAATCTGTTCTGTAGAATCTGGTCGTTAGGGGCTTTTCTAGTCAGTTCTCACATGCATGGTTGGAGTGGGCTCGCGAACGCGATATTTTAAATTTAAACAATATGGATATTGTAGCCATACTTACTTTTTAAATTGTCTCCAGACGAATCTTGATTTTGGGAATCTCTTATGATATTAAATAAAAAAATAAAATAAATCAAACAAATTTTTCAAAAATTAAATAAATAAAATTTTTATTAAATAAATTAAATTTTCGTTATTTAAAATAATTTTAGGTAAATAAATAATTTTTTCGTAATTTAAATAGTTTTAGGTAACTAAATAAATAATTTTTTTTAATTACACAATACATCAAGATATAAATAAATATTTTTTATTTTTTTAAAAAAAATAAATCAATATTTTGAGCTAGGACGGTGCATCCAATAAATAAACATCCTTTCTGAATATTTTTTATTTTTCAATTTTTTTTAAAAATAAATAAATATATTTTAGGGGTGCTATCGTCAATAACTAATTTTAGGTATATATAATTATTTCAGTATATCTGAAATTAAATAAATAGATTATACTTTTACATATATAATGTTTTAGGAATTTTTTGTGAGAGATTCAGCAAAGATTGGCTACGACGGTGGTCCTTTTTGTTCCTTTACAACGTTTGTTTTTACAAAAAATCTTGTATGTTTTCGAATTGGGCGTTCGTTGTTTTTTTTTTCGTTTTTGTGCTTTCATCCTTTTTACATTTCCGTCGTACTAACTCCATTTTTTTTTGTTGAGAATTGGTTTTACTATTGTTGGTGATTGCGAGTCATGATTTTGCGGGTTTTACCATCGAAATCTCTAGCGTCTGTTTCCTATATACCAAGCCTAAGTTTTTCAATATATTTTTTTTATAAAATTAAATTTAGTGTTAGAATTATTAGTTGTCATAAATTAAACATCTATTCTTAATCATTAGTTATTATAGTTATAAATTTAATTCTCGGTTTTTAGAATTTAAATAGGTGTTATATTTAATATTACTTAGTTATTATAATTTTTTTTATTAGTTATTAGAATTTCTATTATTAGTTTAAGTTTAATAGTGCTTTGGTGGTTTCTGTCATGGAGGGGATGGCGACGTTTTTGTGATTTCAAGAGTAGAAATCTTGATTTTTACCTTGAATTCATGGTGTAACGATCGCAATAATCGCAAAACAATAATAAAACCAAATTCCTCTTTGTTTTCAATTCAATAGAAATGTATTTCATTAGTTTCCGTTCATTTTTACATTAACAATAATTTTAAAATTTTCTAATACTTTACTGCTAGTTAAATTTCGAATATACTATAAAAAGCAAACGAACGTACTCAATTTTATTTCCAATTCTAACAAACAGATGTTGTTGCTAATCTTTGTTGAATTTTGGAGTATTGCACGATTTGTTTTTTTCTGATATGAAGATGTAAAAACAAGAAAAGATCACTTTTCTCATGAATGTCAAAAATAAAGGATTGAAATTTTTGCATTCATGCACTTTTCATCTTAAATCTAAGTTATAATATAAGTAGTGCAATTTTTAATTAAATCGGTTTTTTTAAATTAGTTCCAATTAGTTCAATTTTTTTAATTGTATCCGTCCTGCTAGTGAAATTTAGTAAAAAAATTTATATGTCTTGTGTTGTGCCGTATCAATTTAAAATAAAAGGAAAAAATCACATTTTTGGATGGAATGAGTTTTCGATGTTAAAAGTTTGATTTAAATAAAAATTCATTCCGGTTTTAGTTTTTCAAAAGATGACATCTAGTCAAAGTTTGTTCATGCAATCATGTTTAGAAAAAAATAAGTTCATTGATAATTATATCAAAAACAAATTTTTGTAATGTTATATTTAAACACAAAAATGTTTTATGAAAGTTTGAATAGTGTGTTTTTAATTATAAGTGTCTGGAATTAAAAATAAAATAATAAATTGATTTATATCAAAGATTACGTTTGATTTATTCTAAATGTGAGGATCAAATGTACATATTACACACAAATGAACATTTTAATATATTTACAAATAATTTAATGAGAAAAGGTAAACAAGCTATAAAACTATTTAAGGAAGGTAAAGAAAAGATGTTTGATGAAAATTCTCAATATCGAAGGAATTTAACAAAATTAAGTCTGGTTTTTTTGCACATATGTTAAGTGAATTAAAAGCTATATTTCCAAATGGATTTTTTGCTGGTGAATGGAAAGAAAACAACGAAGGCAATCTGGAAAGGATAGAAGGCATCACATCGATTACATAGAAGATAAGTTTATTTGTTTTTATATATATATATTATTAATTAATTCCGAAGTTTAACTATTGAAATGTCAGATTAGGAATAAGTATTTTAAGAGATTCCTAAATTCAGATTTGTGTGAGGGTGATCGTTACAATCCGTAGGTTAGTTATATTTTTATTTTTTCTTGAAGTAGTAAAATTGTTGTGTATAAAAGTTCAAGCCACCTACAGTGGCACTCGCAATAAATTTACAGAGTTAGGAAGTTTGGTAAATTTTAAATGAAAATTATAGCGAAGTCTCAAATAGATATATATTTCTGTGTTTAGGGGACGGGTGTAGAAAGGGTAAAATAAAAACTTTTTTTTGACCCAAGCAAGTGGGGTATCATTTGAAAGAGCACCTAATTTAGAAATCATTGCAATTTTTTTAGAATTTTGCGGTGCACAGTTTTTGAGTTATTGCCAAAAAAAAGCTCAACATCCAGACCGACCCTCCCCTACGTTACGACACTGATTGACAGAAAAATTTGTAAAAATTTACAGAGTTAGGAAGTTTGGTAAATTTTGAATGAAAATCATAGCGAAGTCTCAAATAATTATATTTCTGGGTGTTTAGGGGACGGGGGTGGGTAAATAAAATCTTTTTTGACCCTAGCGAGTGGGGTGTCATTTGAAAAAGCACTTCCAGAAAACCCAAATCAACAAAACACAACAACAAATTAATGAAATGAATAGTGTTGTTGTTATATTCTTAGAACTTGTGTCAACATTAACTTACTTTACGAATCAAATTATCATAACTTAAAATAATCGAATATTCGAGTGTTTTCTCAAGGTTTCTAAAAAGTGACCTCGAATGATCGAGATTATGCAAAATCGTATATAAGGAGATGTCTTGCAAGACTAGATTAGTTTTACTTTAAACCTGCGACGGTAAAAATTAGTTTTATTTTAAACCTGCGACAGTAAAGTTAAAATTATAAAAGTTTAATTTAATTTTTGTGAATAAAGTTATAAGTGTTATTGAGTAGAAATATTTTGAACGTTGTGTTACTGCAAATTTCTACAATCAACCGTTGGAGTTTCTGAAGCTGTTGAAGGAATATTATAGTTAGGAATATTGTTTGCTGTATTGTTTCCTGTTGTTGTGGGACAATTAAAGAATACTTAAACCTGATGTTTGTGCTTACTAATCAGTGATCGAACTCAGAAGAAATTTGAGAATTGCTTTTATCGAATTGAGAGTAAGGCCAATTCGAAGTAAGGTTGGAAAAACGTAACAATATTTTTTAGAACATTGCTAGGAATATTTATAGTGTTGACGGGTTTAAGATCATTATGCAATTAAATTTTAGCACACTGTATATTTTATTTCTTACATAAAAAAACTTCCTAATCCCTAATAGGCTAAAAATAGTATATTTTCCTACAAGAGATGAAAACGCTGCTTTTTCGTGAGTGAAAATTTGTTCACGAGGCGCGTTAGCGTCGAGTGGGGCAATTTCACGAACGTAAAATGTTTTTATCTCGCGAAGGAAATGCAATTTTTTCTATGATAGTTAATATATAAACGATATTTATTAGAAGTAATTAAATGAGAAATCGACAAAATATTTTTTCTATGATAACAAATGAAAAGTCTATTTCACTAGTGTAAAAAGAATAACAAATTGAAGTTGCTATGGTTTTTCATATACTTTTACAAAGTATTTTAAACAACGTAACCATGAAAAAATAGAATATGAATTTTGAATGTTTTGTTGTTGATTTTGTAACGCGAAGAAAATCTTTTTAAATTCAATTAATTACAAATTGAACATAATTTCCACTCATTTGTGTTGTTTTGTTTAATAACTAGCAGGACCCGGCGTACGTTGCTACGCCTATAAAAAAGTTTGTGTGCGTAGATTTTGTTGAATTAGTAAGAATAATTTCAAAGAGTCGTAATGAGAATAGAAGAAGCCTATTTTAATTTTTTCATTTGGGAAATATGAATAACAGAGATCATTAGCACTCTAGCTGATCAATCCAGATAGTTTGAAAATTGAAAGGAAGGTCAACATTTGAAAGTGATTGGTAAAGAGTTTCGGAGAGTTTAAATTAAACACTTGCAATTTTTCGCGTTAATCGGCTTAATATGTGTCGCGAAAAATTAGTTGAACGTCAAAACATTCGTTTATTGGGTGTTACAGTTGTCAATGACTTACTCTGGAACCGTCATACTTGCGATACAAAATAGGCACACCGCACTAAAATTTACTGTTTTATCGTACCATTTCATGTTGACTAATTTCATTTATCAATCTATCCAGATTATTTGCTGATCTTAAATAAAGTCAATTTAGATTTTCAAATATATTTTACCAATTATTTCCAATGCGCTCTGCTCTGTGTGCTTTTATTAGTAATGGAGCATGTCACTGAAAAAAAAGAGCAGACTAAATATGCATAGCGCAGATGTTTGATACGAAACACGATTTTGATCGAAAAACCGGTCTAAGAATGACAGCATTTTTAGTGAAGGTTTTCGTTTTTTGGGTTTTGTCGATTTATGGCCATCGTCTTATTTCGACATTTCTGCCAGAGTTTAAAAAAAAAAATTTGGACAAACATAATAATAAGACTAATTTGTAGTATAATATAAAAATAATAATAAGAATAATATCATTTATAAATCCAGACTTATATACTAATCTAAAACCAGTCAAATCACTTCATTTGTTGACATATTTGCATATATTTTACCGATTTCTTCAAATAGCCTACATTGTTTGTTTGTTTTTGAAATTAATGGGGACGCATATTTTTCTTAATAAGTAAAACACTTTCAACCTGTAGCTTTGATATTATTGTTCATAATCCTTTTCTTCAATACAAAGGTTCCATTGCAAAAACTTGCTGCATCAATGTTTCTAAAAAGAGGAAAAGAATTTTTCAATTTTCTAATTTTCTATATTTTGAACATGTATCACATATATTTAAACCAAATAAAATATGTATTACAAATGAATATACACCAAACCAAGAACATGTTTGTTGTAAATTAGAAATATTTGTTGCAACGTAATGTGTTGGATACATACAGTTGTATCATGTATGTATATAATAAATATATAAATGTATATAATTTTCATCTAAATGAATTTGTGACAACATTATACTTTAATTTTCCATTTGAATGGTAATTCTGTTTTGCGGAAAAAAAATCGATCAAAGATACCTGAGTAAAAGTTGAATAAAATTCAAGTATAAAATATAATATACATTTAGGCATACATTTAACCATTAGGAAAATTAAAATTATTAATTATAAAAAATCTAAATTAAATTTTAAAATTTCGGCTCCGAGGTGCATTAGTACCTGTTAATGGCCTTCTCCTGACAAAATTTCAGACTCCTGTGTGCTACAGATTTCGCTGGAGAGCGCACGCAGACAGACAAACACTTTATTTTATTATTATAGATTATAGATTATTGGTTTCTTTGAGTTTCATTGATATTTTTTTTTCTTTTGTTTCTTTTTTTATGTAAAATCGTAAAATTAAATTATTTTCTATAAACAGCTGATCTTTTTTGTTAAACTTAATGACTGAATTTTTATTCTTATTAACGATATAGAATTTAGTTAGATTTAGATTAAAACCTAAATTTAGTATTTATTTAGTTGAACTATACTGCTAAAGTCGTTCAAAAGAAAGAAAAACTCTTCATCAAGATTATTTACAAAAAAAAATCGAATATTATAAAGAAGCACAATTCAAATATCGTTTCTTTAAAAAAATAAATGAAATATTGCCTGAAGTTATGTACTGGTGAGTGATGAACTACATGTAATGTAACCAAATTTATCGGTAGATGGTGCAGAAATAGGCTTATTAAATGTTACTGTCTAGTTCAATGTTAAACTTAAAATAAAACTCCAGTTGATCGTAATATATTATTTGAACATCAATTAGCTATATTATATCGTCGAATGTCGAATCATTTTTCGTTCACTATAACGCAACCGAAAAAAAACGTCTGCCTAAAAATATGGAGACATAAAGTCGTCAAAAAATAGTTTAAAAAAGAAGGTAACCAACATAATTGCAGAAATCATTTGGAGAAATTAGTAGGAGAATTAGTAGGAGAAATTAATAAAGCTGGGTCGAAGAAATTAATGAATCGGTCTATTCAAGTTTGGCTTTCAACAGCAACACAAGTTCCTTAGTTTTGGCTCCAGTTGTTAATTGATGGCAAATTAATTGATTATTAAACGAAGAATTCGATGGAAATGTTTTGCCAGTAAACACCAACAATTTTATTGATGCTCAAGAAATGGATAAGGATTTGGATAATTTCTTTTGAAGGACAACACCGATGCCGAATCAACATTGAATAACTTAAGTATTTTTTATGTTATATATTAGTTCATTTGATAATTTAAATTTGTTTTTTCTGATTTGTTAAGTTAGTTTGGTCAGTAAATTAAATAAATGTATATTTTGAGTTTTGCAAAAGAAATGATGATTAATGTTGATTAAATATAAAAATTAATTGTGCATTTTAGTTTTGTTTTCTAATTTATTAATAAAGTGCTTTTGTATTTTGTGCTGTTGTTTGTGATTTTTCAAAGGAATGAAAAGAAACTGCTTTGTGAACATTATCTGATGAAGACCCGTCCCACACTCACAAATTTAGCGCTGCGCTTAGGGGTACGTTATAATTTCTAACTTTATAATTTATCGTAAATATCGATTATATATACCAGAGGTGGCCAAGCTTCACTACACGTTGAGCCGCAGTACAATAATCTCTCGTTTCGAGAGCCACAAAAAAAATTTTTTCTCCGATAGACAGCAAATATAAATTTTGCAGACTTATTTAAGTCAGCAAAGTGGCACTTTTCCTGCCTAGGCAGCAAAGCAAGTACTTTGCTGCCTAGGCAGCAAAATAATTAGACTTCATAGAAATAAACAGATATTGCGATTAAAAAAAAAAATTTTTCTCCGATAGACAGCAAATATAAATTTTGCAGACTTATTTCAGTCAGCAAAGTGGCACTTTTCCTGCCTAGGCAGCAAAGCAAGTACTTTGCTGCCTAGGCAGCAAAATAATTAGACTTCATAGAAATAAACAGATATTGCGATTAAAAAAAAAATTTTTTTAATCGATTTTTTTTTTCATTTTTAAAATTTTGCTTTATTTTTAAAGTAATAATTATTAAATTACATATCATTGTAATTAATCGGAGAAAAAATTATATGTTCAACTCGGCAGCAAGGTAGATTGACTGCCTTGGCTGAATTCCTAGCCTCGCTCGCTCGGGTATGAACTATCAGCCGCGGCAGTCAATTTACTACTTTGCTGCCTAGTTAAACAAATAACTATTTTTAATCGATTTTTTTTTTCATTTTTAAAATTTTGCTGTATTTTTAAAGTAATAATTATTAAATTACATATCATTGTAATTAATCGGAGAAAAAATTATATGTTCAACTCGGCAGCAAGGTAGATTGACTGCCTTGGCTGAATTCCTAGCCTCGCTCGCTCGGCTATGAACTGTCAGCCGCGGCAGTCAATCTACTACTTTGCTGCCTAGTTAAACAAATAACTATTTCAAAAGTATCAGTTGTTTGGAAATATTTATTTTATTGAAAAAACAATTATGTACTTATGGTTATAAATACATACAAATTTAAAGTTTGTTACATGACATGCCTGCTGGTAGATGGCATGTTTGTTTGTAACTTGGCCGTGAATTTTCTGAAATCTGGTTCATAGTTTGTTAGCGCAGTACAAATTAATTCCGTTAAATGCTCATTTGTAAGTTGTGAACGGTGGTTTGATTTTATAAACTTCATTGTTGAAAAAAGTGATTCACAACAATATGTTGTACCGAATATGGACAGTAATCTGGCAGCAGCTTTTTTCAAATTGGGGTACTTTAATTGAGACACTAGTTTCCAAAACTCATTTGGAGATTGTGTGGCTTTGTGATGCATTTTAAGAATGTGATCTTCCTGTAGCTCTAGTAATTCCATTTCTCCTGAGGCGCTGTCATGCAAAATATAACAAGGAATCGATAAGCCCTCGTTAATAATGTTAATTTCGAATGGATTTACAAGTAAATTAAGAGAAGTATTTAAATTATTCAGATCATTAAATCGCAAGTGAAAGTCTTTTAATAATTCTGCTAATTTACTGTCGTATTCACTCAGTTTGTTATCATTAATTTTAGAGAGTCTGTTCTTCAGACGAGGAAAGTGGTTGAGTACTTTTGTTGTTAAATCTCGTTGAAAAAGTTGAATTTTTTTAATAAAACTCAGAATCGTTTGAATAAGATCAGTAATAACTTTATCTTTTCCTTGTAAATCTTTTCCTTTCCATTATATCAGTCAAAAACATACAATCATTAATCAATTCATCATCCTTTAATTCCAGATAGTGTTTTTCTTTTTCTTTGAGGAAATTTCTGATAGGTTCCATTAAATCAACAAATCGGCTTAGAACATTATAGGTGGATAACCATCGCACAAGGCAGTAAAATGTTATATCTTGAGGATGTTCTTCAAAGTCCAGTGCTTCGATAAAGTTCTTGAATTGGCGATGGGCTTTTGAATTCGTCCGAATATAGTTCAAAATTTGTAGCACAGTTTTCATTACGTTTTCGTATTTAAAATATTTTGCAACTAAATGTTCACGATGAACAATGCAATGAAGTGCCGAAATTCGGGTATTCTTGGATCATTTTTTAATAGACCAATAAGGCCTACATTTTTTCCTAACATTGCAGGTGCTCCGTCAGTTCACAGTTGCTACACTTACCAAATTATTCAGTGGAATATCTGTATCTGACAATATATTATCAAGGGCACTCTTAGTATCAATACCACGAGTAGTATTTTTAAGTGCTACCAAATCCAATAGTTCTTCCTTTACGATTAAAGATTCGGAAACGAATCGGATAAATACAGCTAACTGGGGGGCTGTCTTGTATATCGATTGATTCGTCAAGGGCTAAGCTGAAAGCTACACTATTTTTTACATCTACTTGTAGTCGCTGTTTAATATCTTTACTTATTTCCGTAATGCGGCGCTCAGTGGTATGATGTGATACTGGAACATTGCTAAATAATCTGTGCAATTTGATATTTAAAGGATCCAGCATTTTAACCACCTGTTCCATAATCTTTTTGATAAATTTTCCCTCAGTGTAAGGTCGTTTAGCACGGGCGATGTTCCAATCGATCATAAAACTAGTCTCGGTAGTATTATCAGCTTCTGAACTAAAAGATGATAATAATGTTTGCTGATTACTTAATGCAGATTTTAAAGAGTTTATTTTATTTGTTCGGATGTTGGTATTCAACGGATAATTATCCAAAAATTTACTATGGTTTTTTTCGTGATGCCGTTTTAAATTACTGGTTTTATAATGAACAAGTGATTCATTGCAAATAAGACACCAAGGTTTTCCCCCTTTATCGATGAATGCGTATGCTTCAACCCATTCTTGCCTGAAGCTACGATTTTATCCGTCATATCTCCTTTTTTTGTGGTCTGACATATTTAGCAGTTAAATTAAAAAACGGAGTACTCATAAAAAACACGCAAAATATTATATTTCGCTACAAGAGATGAAATCACCGTTTTTTTCTTGCAATTTCCTTAAGTTTTTAATTTCGTTTTTGGTTTAGGGTAATATCTTACTGTCGTAGATGTAGAAGCGGTTGAGGTAGCATATGTCGGATTTGCACGTGTTTTTAATTCTATTTAATTATGAACTTATTCATTTTTTAATTAGAATATTAAAGGATACATTAAATTTAACGTCGGCAAATTGCCTAAAGATAAAATATCAAAAATATTGTTTATAAAAAAATTGCAGAAAAAGATAATCATAGAAAAACCAAAATCCAAAAGGAAAGACTTGATTTTGAGAAAGATTTTTGTGCATTAATTTGAAACGAATACAGGTGATTTTATTTTTAGTCCACTAGAATATGTTAAACGTATAACCTTAAATAATAAAATTAGTTAAATTTATTTATAACAGCGGATTATACTTAAACTTGATTCGCGAAGTAAAGTAGTATCAAACTAAAATAAAGCCGCAAAAAAATCCAAGAGTAGTAACTTCGACAGGACAGACCTAAATATAATAAAATGATTGCATTAAATCATTTTATATTATTATTTTAAATATTTTATTTTACTTGTTATATTTTCATATTATATTAAACAGCATTATAAATTATATGTATTATTTCTAATTTTGTTACAATTTTTATGAATTATTAAATATTATTTAATTTTTTCATTTCTTTTCGAGAGCCGCATTTATTCTTTTAAAGAGCCGCATGCGGCTCGCGAGCCGCGGTTTGGCCATGTGTGATATATACTATCATAGAAAAAATTGCATTTCCTACGCGAGATAAAAACGCTTTTCGTTCGTAAACATGTCTCACTCGACGCTAGCGCGTCTCGTGAACAAATGTTTACTCACGAAAAAAACAATGTTTTCATCTCTTGTAGGAAAATATACTATTTTCAATTTTTTCAGGGTTGCTTTGTTTTAAAAACTTTATAAAATTATATGAAGATTATTATAGTTGCTATGGTAACTACAATTTGTTATTGTTTTTACAAAAGTGAAAAAGAACCCATTTTCACAGGAGATTAAGCGTGATGAAAATAGACTTTTTGTATGCTATCATAGAAAAAACAATATTTTGTACATATAGGTCTCTTGGGATAGTAAGAGAAAAAAGATTTAAAGCATACTTTGGAAAAGGTTAACAACCCTGGCAATATTTTTAACAAGAAAGAACTAATTTGATATATTACAATCGATCTTCAACCCAGATAAATATTCATTAGATCGTATGTAAACATATAACCTTCAATAAAAGCAAGGCAAAAACTAGATTAGATTGGCTTTACAAAAAAAAAACAAAAACGCGAAAACTATATATTATTCTATTATGTGGTAATTTAATATTTTCAAAGATTTTGCTATTTAAACAAACGATGAAAAACTCGTATTTAAGAAACGAGATTATAAGAAAAGGATAAACTTTTGATGCAATATAATATTTATTTAAATTCGTAGTTCCGTCACACGATCAGTTATTGTTTTTCCAAAATATCAATTAACATTCAAGATTTTTAAATATTTAGACATTTAATTGGCAAAAACTTGAAATTATATTACTTTGCTTGACTTTCTTTCTCAAATGTTTTTATTATATTAGAAACAAAACAAACAAAATATTACTATGCTTCTATAATTTGTTATAGATAATTTATTTGATTTTGTAATTTTATTGGTGGATTTATTACTTTTACTTAATTGATTTCATAATTGAGTTTTTTTATTTAATCTTTTATCGAATTTTGTTTTATATCAATCACAACAAAATTGTATTATTGATTTGGAAGAGACTCAGCTGGATGTGACGAGAAAGTCAAATTTACATTGTAAATGTCAATAATCGTACGAAATTTACAACTAATCCGAACTAAGACTTTTTGTATAGCAAATTTAAATCCTTAATAATCGTATTTAGTTCAAAATTATTAAGAAATGCGTGTTAGAATTTATGTAACGAAAAATTCGTCAAACTTACAATCCAATTACACGATTATGAATGACCTAAATAAAATTTTGGTAAATTTATTTTCGAAAATTTTTTGCCTTAGTTTTATTTTAATTTAAACCAATGAAATTCTCTAAAATGTAATGACATCATTCAATTTCACCAATAAAATTTGAATTATACTAATAACAAATATTTATGCGTCTGGTCTGCTGGGATATTAAAAATTATCAGTCTAATTTTGAAATAATTAACTGATATCCCAGTAGGCCAACGTATAATTCATAAAAATATATAAAGAAATGAAAAATGACAAAAAATTTTCTAAACGAATTCCCCTCATTCGTTGATAAATTCTCATAATTTGTTGGAAAATTCCTTAAACAAATGGTATTGATAAAAGCACTCGGCCTCGTGCTTTTATCAATATACTTGCTTTCGAAATTTTTAGCAAAAAAATATTTCGAATTATCACCGCCCTTGGGAAATTACAACTGATAATTTTATTTAAAAAAAATGTAAAATGTCAGACTTACAACCTCTGAACAAAGTACATAGGATTTTCTTGGACTGTGCAACTATTAAACGGGTCGAAAAATCAACTGCTAAAGAGAAAAGACAAGGAATTAAACGGGAAAGACCATGTTAAGAAGGCGAAATTTGGCAAAAACCGTATCCAAACCAGAGTAAAGCTAATGCGTTACGTGTAAGCAACTTTTGATTATTATAGTATTCGCGAAACATGTTCAATATTAAATGACAACCAGTGAATCGTATGTTTATACAACATTCGAGGTATATATAAACCATCGAAAGGAAATACATGGAAATACTGATGCATTGATGAGAGGACTATATCAAGTGGTACGCAGTCGCACGGAATTTAATAGAAAAATAGCATCGATGAAACAGCACAAGTTTTCCTTTATTTTTTCTTTTCTATTTTTTTAGGCATCCTCGATAAAAGCTCAACTCGAAAATACAGCTTTTGCTAATAACACTAGTTTACAAGAAATAACTCCCTAAATGAAACCTAATAGTCTGAGCTATTGTTTGTAAAAATACGTCTAGAATTCTGGAAGCTACATTCGGAAAAAAATGAAAAAAAACGAAAAATTTACGGTTTTTCCATATTCATTATTCAACGCCGTAAATTTTGAACAAATAGTAATTGCTTGAACATCAAGGAAATTTAATTTTCTTTCTTTTAAGTTACATAACACGAATATTGGTGCAGGTTGCACCAAGTTATTTAAGTTTTCCCAAAAAAAGTTAAAACTCAAAATTTGGAAAACAAATTTTTTTACTAATAATAATTTAAAATTTGGAACAACAGAAAGCATTTGTTAGCTCAATTTTATTACATATTAGAAACCCAAATTAAATGTTAAAATAGATTAGAATTTATATTGATGATATATTTGACAACAAAATTTAAAAATTTTTTTTTTAATCTCAATACGGCAAAAAATTGAAAACATATTTCAAAATACACAAATGTTTTTCTTGATAAAAACGCAAAAATGGAGTTTATCGTTTTCGTTTTTGTGTTTTTAGAAAAAAATGCTTGCGCTCTTACTATCAAAGCCTGGTTGTAACACAACGTTAAAAAGTTAAATGAACGTTTTCTCCGCTGTCCCATCTTGAAAGTATTAAGTTCACATAACTATTTTTCGGCATCCACAGTCCACATCCGTCATCTTCACTCAATTCAATGTCGAAGTAATGAAGATGTGCATTCTTATCAATAGAGTGATTTGTTTAGAAGTATGGTTTATTTAACTTCCACTAAACTAAATAAAACAGAATGAGTTTGGACTATTTTTACACTTCAATCTCTTTGACGACGCCATTTAAATAGATTTAACTTTACACTTTACTATTTTAAAATAATTCTTATCTGATGTTTGAGAACGACTGAACTTGTAAAATATTATTTACGGTACAAAAAAGACTAAAAATACGGTTGAAATAAGGAAAACTCAAAATAGCTCGCAGTTGTAATTCGAAAATCAATATAACAACTCATATATAAATCAACTATGTTGCAGAATCTAAATTATTATTAGCAAAAAAATTTGTTTACCAAATTTTGAGTTATCACTTTTTTTGGGAAAACATAAAAAACTTGGTGCAACTTGCACCAATAATCGTGTTATATAACTTAAAAGAAAGGAAATTAAATTTAATATAGGCTCCAAAGAAATTAAAAAAATTTACAATCATTGTTTGTTCAAAATTAATGGCGTTCAATATGAAAAAATTGAAAATAAACATAAATTTTTCGTTTTTTTTCAACTTTTTTGAGTGCAACTTCAAGAATTCATGATGGATTTTTACAAAAAATAGCTCAAAGTTTTTGTTAGCGTATTTACTATGCACTTGTTTTATTAATATATTGAATTTGGTTGTTTTTAAAATATGAGATACAAAAACTGGAACAAATTTTCTAAACCGAAAAAATTGGGTTTTTGCGAATATCTCAAAAACAAGAGCTAACAAAAAAAATAAATATGATATTAGTGTTCAGCAGGTCATAATCCATAAGAAAAGTTGGCTTTTATTCAAGCAGACAAAAAAGTTCAAAATTTGTAAACTAGTGCACAGTGGTACAGATCGATTTCAGTTCGGCAAAAATTCATTTTATGAGTGATTCTTATGTATTTTTTAACGCTGAATCCGAATCTGCCATCAGTTTTTTCCCCAGGTCAGCCATTTCCCCGAAAAACCGAAAAAACCGAATTTTCGGAGTTAAGGTGCAGTGTTTTTTTTATGATTCCTTTGGTTTTATATAGTCATTTTATGCAGAAAAATGAGTTTTTAAATTTACCCGGGTTTTTTTTCGATCCGAGTTTTCGGTTTTTCGGGTTTCCATGATAGATAGGTTAAAATTAACTTCAGATTCGGATTCAGCGACCAAAAGTATGGTAGAAACGATATAAAACTTTACTAGTTTGTTAACTTTAAATTTGACCTCACGTGACCTTTGAGAGGTCACATCTTAATTTCCGCAAAAGTCCTCACTAATTTATGAATGTCCAATTGAAGCCTGGTACTTTCTCTACAAGCTCCAAAAGAAAAAATGAGTGGGCACCTTTGGGAGAAAAAGTTATAGCCAGTTGAATCTCGAATAAAAAACCCGGGCATTATGAGGGGATAATAATGTCAAAATCTTAAAATATTTAATATATATTATCAAAATCGAATTGGGATTTTGATGTCTAGTATAGCTTAATATTTGATTTTGATAATATATTTTTTAATTATATATTTTAAGATTTTGACATTATTATCCCCCCATAATGCCCGGGTTTTTTACCATTTTAAGATTTTGACATTATTATCCCCCCATAATGCCCGGGTTTTTTATTCGAGATTCAACTGGCTATAACGTTTGCTCCATAAAGTACCAGGCTTCAATTGGACACTCATAAATTAGTGAGGACTTTTGCGGAAATTAAGATGTGACCTCTCAAAGGTCACGTGAGGTCAAATTTAAAGTTAACAAACTAGTAAAGTTTTATACCGTTTCTACCATACTTTTGGTCGCTGAATCCGAATCTGAAGTTATTTTTTACCTATCTATCATGGAAACCCGAAAAACCGAAAATTCGGATCGAAAAAAACCCGGGTAAATTTAAAAACTCATTTTTCTGCATAAAACGACTATATAAAACCAAAGGAATCATAAAAAAAAACACTTTGCACCTTAACTCCGAAAATTCTGTTTTTTCGGTTTTTCGGAGAAATTGCTGACCTGGGGAAAAAACCGATGGCAGATTCGGATTCAGCGTTAAAAAATACATAAGAATCACTCATAAAATGAATTTTTGCCGAACTGAAATTGATCTGTACCACTGTGTAGTGTAATCAAATCAATAGTACGAGTACGACATCGGCTAAATTGGTCAGTTACTCGACAGTCAAGTCCGGTCAGTGACTCGCAGCAGTAGAGGAACCAGCACCTTAGAAAAATGATACGATAACAATGCGGGTATTTCATTTAAAAAACTCACATGGTGGCATGAACAAGTGGGACAATATCTGAAAAATTACAACCAAAACAAATATGTCCCAGGATTATATACGGGATGAAGAGATTTAAGTGGAAGATAATGCATTGGATTTTATATTCTCAACGAAACAAAAACTTGTCAGAACACAAAATTACCTCAAGGCGATTAAACTTGCAATCCGATTTAGACGACTCGCTTATGGTTTTTGTTTTACAAATTTAGATTCTCAGTCTCCGAAATTTCTAACACTATTAAAATTTAAAATCGTCTAACAACAATACACACCATCCAATTTGTTTGGTTAATTGGTCGGACGAAATTTCCATCCGACACATCTATTTTTTATCCGAAATAAATTTATTGGAATTTACATCCAATCCAATCAAATCCATCCAACCGTCGGATCGTCTGCAGGACTGTTTACAAAACAAAATCATCATCCTTAATTATTGATGATTCTGTTTGTATAACGCAAAAGAAAACAATAAAAACTTTTCAATTTCAATCGCAGAACGAAATTATTGTAAGGAAAATTAAAGTAACAAGAATTTGTTGTTTATGGAATATTCTGAATTGGATGACGTAACATAATAGTAGATTCTTGTATGAACTTAGAATGAAGGCAATTCTTCACGAGGATGAAGTTTCCCGAAAAGAGCGTAGCGAGTGGAGGGAATCATCCGAGTGAAGAATTGCCATTATCCTAAGCGGATACAAGATGCTATTTTATCCACGACTATAAAATATTTCGTTTAATTTCCAGTTTTCATGCAAAAATTTGTATCGCTATATTGAAATAAAAACATCAAAGATAACGAAAAACAAAACAAGTTTGTTGTTTAATTTGTTAGGGGAATATTTAATAAACTATAGAGCTGTTAAAGAATTTTAATCAAATTCACTAGTTGTGGAATGAATACAATTACAATGGAAGACATACGCATGGAAAGCATATATTCTTTAGTAGTCGTGGATAAAATTGTTTCTTACAGATCAAATGATATTATAATTTACAATAGATACGGTCATTTTGCACATAGAGGAATAAGTTTGGTATTGATTTTCAACTGTTCGTAAAATTTTTGAAAATATTAAAGTAAAATGAGCAAGTTGTATAATTATACCCCATGCTTTAAATAAAAGTTTGTTATTTTAACTAGAAATATTGTAAAAAATATCGTCTGCAACATAGTGATGGAATAAAAACGAATTAATAATTTCCTCATATAATACTATAAAGAACAAATAGCAACAACAAATATAAATGTATCTATCAATTCAATCGTTACCATTATTTATGTGATATATGAAAGGATAATGCAATATACGATCTCATTTAAATAAAGTTAAAAAAAATAAAATAATTCCAAAAAAACAACAGTGACCCAAAAATCAAGAATTCATTAATTATATCAAGCAAAAAAAAATTTGTTCATACGAGAATAAAACTAAACGAACTTGAAACAAAACTACTTATACCAACCAGTCAAAAATATTTACTATATAAATATAATTTCCAAATTCAAAAGAAAAAAACAAATTTTCCATTTCCTTTACAAAAACAAAAAATTGGGTTGTAAGATATATTCGTAAAACTTCAAATTGCTTTACAATTTAATTCAAATCATATGATCTGATCTGATAATAAAAACAAAAAAAAACGTCACAACTCTCTGCCGTTTAAACGCGTTGATTGATACAATTTATATCAAATCTTAATTAAACAAAAAGCAATCAAATCAACCGCAGAATATAATTTAAAAACTGTAAAAATTATATCGACACAAATGAATTATATTTTTAATTATATCAAAGAGAAAATGATTTTCACTTTAATTATTTTGTTTTTACCTATTTTTATGACTAGATAATTATATACAAATATATTTTGACATTTCAATTCAATTTACCGTGATATGAATTTAAAAGAAAAAAAATTTCTTAAAGAAATAAGAAAATTTCATCTACATCCATATGATTTTGTATTTTTATCCAAATTTATCATTTTTCACTTAATCATCACTTCATTTTTTAACTTTGATTATTTTTTTATCACTTTTTCACAATTTTATAGAATTTTTTTTAAAGCAAAATATAACAAAATAAACTATTTACAAACAATTTAAATCACTAAACTATTACAAATATTATTATAATTTTTTTTTTATTTATTAATTAATTTATTATTATTTTATTTATTTACAAAATAAAACAGAAAAAACCATTTTTCTTCTTTTTTTCAAACAAACATGAAAGCGTGTTGCCTGTTTGGCAATTACCGTCTGACTCTTTGTTTTTTTGTTTTATTTATAAAAAGCTTTCGTATTATTTCGTTAAGAAAACGTTTTATGTGAATGTATGCTGAGTTGATTGGTAGAAATAAAAAATGAAAAAGCTTTTCTATCTATGCAAACAAAGTCTTGCTTTCAATCCATCGAGTGATGTTTAGATCTACAACGAAAATCATTAACCAGAACATCTAGATTTGTTAGTTCCCCCACGATATATTTTCGTGATATGTATTAAAAAAAATATATAATATATGCTGACAAACTATCATATTGACTGAAATATTTGTAACGAATTTGTTTTATTTTTGTGGAATACGCAGCTGGTAGTAGTTTTCGAGATATTCATAATTAAAAATAGAATAGTATTTAGAATATTAAAGTTGTAATTAATTAAATTTTTGTTTTATATACAAAATTTGTTGGCGAATTTTTTTTATTTACTACTTATTGTTTTTTGTTTGAACTTCTTAGAATTATAAAGAAAATGATTAGTTACGGAATTACAGATGAGAAGTTATGTCTTAAGCATATGTCATCTGATAAATTAATCTTCACGCGACAGTAATTTAAGCTACAAATTGTGCAGGTGAAATAGGATGCTCATATTTGCAAGTCATTCTCAATTTATACTCAATTATCGAAAAAAAATTTGAGTCACTGTTTGATGTTTTACAGATAAAATAGTACAAAATTTTTTGTTTTAACTGTAGCAGATATTCAATATATAAATCTAATTCAAAAACCGCTTCACATGAAAAAGTGATGAAGTAACGTTCACTTTGTCTGGTATGTAGCTGATTTAGTTTTTTCTTATACAGTCACATATCAGTGCTCACTATCACTTTTATCACATACTAGTGATATGACACAACTCAACACAACACAACACAATCAAATAAAACTTTTTTCAAAATCTGCCCACCAGTTTTTATGTTATTGTTGTCCGTACTTATAAAGGGAAGTATAGGAGCGGTTGGCTGTGTTTCTGACATAAGGTTGAAGAAAAACGTGATCTTTCAATTCAATTCTGTTCCAATTAATGGTGTTAATTATTTTTCGTGTGAAGACGAAGTGGTGCGGAAGATGGCTTGGTGGTAGCTTCTCCTTATCGTTTATGTGAAGATAACTCATTATTATTCAAACTCAACAATTTAGAAGTGAAATTTTATAAAGATTCGTTTTTTACATTACTGCTTAGAGCAGAAGTGGGGAACCTGCGGCCTTTTAAGATTTTCTTTGCGGCCTTATCACATTTTTAAAATTTTATACAAAATTCAAACCAATTTTTTTTTGTTACAATGTTTTTTGTAAAATTGTATTTATTTTTAAATATTAAATCCTTTTTTTTCGAAAATGCTTTGTCTAGTTGAGTAGTCGACGTTTTTCGTGATTTCGGTGTAAGAATAGCGAAGTAACAATAACCCATCAATACTACGTTTATATCGCCATAGTTTAATAGAATATAGTACATTTTGCTGAAAGATATAAAAACACTCCTTTTTTGTGAGTGAGAAATTGTTAGCGAGACGTATTGAGACGTGTCGAGTGAGAGAATTTTACGAACGTAAAATGTTTTCATCTCGCGTAGGAAATTGCATATATTTCTTCGATGGTGTATAATCAATAAACAATATTTATTATAAATTATTAAGTTAGAAATCAACAAAATAACATTCAAAATTTATAATCTTTTTTTAATGGTTACTTTGATTTAAAATTTTTGTAAAGTTACATGAAAATACCATAGAAACTACAATTTGTTATTTAAACGAATAATTTTGAATTATGATTTTACACTTTTTGTTATGGCGGCAGTAAAGTTTAGCTTTTACGGTGGCAGAAAATTTGTCGCCATTTCTTTCCATATTTTTACGGCGGCAGCAAAATTAACATAACATGAGATTATGAATTTGGCTAAAACAAGTAACCTTTGACCAAAATATTTGTTATTTTTTCAAACAAATTATATAACTATGAAACCATAAAATAACAAATATTTTGATTGGATTATGAAATTTTGAATTGAAAATTTGCTATGATAGAAAATTTTTTTTATACAAATTTAAATGTTTTTTACTTTTTGGGCGTAATTTTGACGATAATAAATCATATTTATATTTTGATGTATTAATTTCATATTTATAGAAAATTAAACGTTTGCCGAAAAAATAGTGTATTTAATTCGTTGCTAAACTCAGCTAAAGTGACTTTTTGAGTTTTCTCCTAATTAAAAAATGTAATACCATTTTTACTATAAAACTATACTATAAAACTAACCAAACTATACATTTGGTATTATACCAAAATAAAGTATTATGCTATTTGTGGAATAGACGCTCAGAATAATGCATTGTTGAAGCAGTTGGAAGCTTAGAGACTGAGAATGTTGAAAAATATAAACAACTACTTTTTTCAAGAAGGGATTTTACTGATAGACAACACGAATTAGCTTACAATGTTACAGAACCGCTTCGAATATTTTTTCAAAAAAGGATGCATATTTTTCGTCAGGTGAATTTACTGATAAAACTGACTCGGCTCAGGTATATTATTTTATTCGTGCTATATCTGAAGATTTCCAATGTTATGAGGAACTACTCGGTATATATACGATTACTGAAAGAACACGTGGAATAGATAATAGATATCCATGATAACTTGACTAAATCTTGACTAAATTCATGATATGTGTTAAAAACTCCAGACATTTTGAAAAAATTATTAAATTAAATGCTCTTTTTTACGCGAACATACTCGTCAATTTTTTTCTTGGTTTGGAGCTACTTACTGTTGCAAATAAACTGTTGTTTCATATTTAACCCAAATTAATATCAACTTAATGACTCAGATAGCTTGACTTCATTTAGAAGACCAACTCAAGGTACGTGTACTTTCTAAGCTACGTGTAGTTCCAAGGTACTTTCTAAGCTGGGACCTAATATAAAGTTTTTTTTATCAAGTTTCTAACACAAAAGTCCTTAAATGTTTTTTATGAAATGTGTGTTTTTTAATTAAATATCGAATTAATAAAATAAATTAGATTTGTGAAATTATCATTAAATTGTCTTAATTTTATTTTTTGTGCTTTCAAAAAATAGTAGTATATTTAAATAAATTTTTTTTTGTCAAAACAACACATTAAAACCTTTTAAGACCTAGGTCTCACAATAACACGCGTTCTCAGTTGTTGATGAACGCTTTTTTAAACTTTTGTGGAGTGTCCCGAGATAATAATATTGATTCGGGCAAAACATTCTATTTGTACGATATACGGACAAAGAAATCCCTCTGCATCCTGTGTGAACTCAACAGTTTGACTGCTTGCACAAAGCGATTGGCGAGTAAAACGGGGAAAAAAATATATTTGAGGCATAATGGATTTGAATTCATCCGAACACTGCTGGTGAGGATATGTATAAAAAATAACGAGACCAGAAATAGTGCGACGATGTCTTAGGGATTTAAGATCACGATTTAATGTTTGATTAACAATTCGTTTTGTACGCTTTTGAACAGAGTCGGAAAGAATCATTATAGTAACAGATGCAGCACTCCAAACTTGATAACAATATTCGGCATAATGCGGCCTGTTTACGATTTGCCAAATTACTTTTGGCCTTTAATGGTAAAAAGGTTCCACATCCCTGGCTTAGACGACCAATAAAAATCTGTTCAGTAGACGTTTTCTTTTAAACATACCACCTTCAACATACCACATTATAATATCACATGAAACATACCTTCAATCCGTATTATCAAACAACTTAAGATCATTTCATAAATAATATCTGTCCGTATACAACGTTTCACTGTATAAATACACTCATCGTTTAGTTTATTACTTCATAATGTATATCTTTCATTAGAACTCAATTAACGGATCTTATATTTCGGTGTATATTCAATTGTTGTTTTATTTTATTTTTTTAATGAGAAACAAATATATTTTTTAATCATTAAATATATTTGTTAAACAAATAACGAAATGGAGTACATATATTGATTGGTGTGCTGATCTCGCCATCATTAACAGGGTATTTAATTTAGTGATGTTTTGACTGAGATATGATCGCAGTATTAATAATTGATTAAATTTTGAAGAACTTTATTGTTATGATTTTATGGGGTGAGACGGTTTGTTTGAATATTTTTTCTCTGTCTGTTTCAATTTTTTTTATACGGCGGATTTTCAATGCATGAGTACTGTTTGTTTGTAAAATCAGACAACAAAACACAACAATGAGATAAATGGATTTTTTTTTTTTTTTTTTTAAAGTCGTTCTGTGAAACGATATTAACTATAATTTTTAGTTAAGTTTTAACTTTTGAATACAAAATATCATTAATTATAGATGATAGTGATTGTTGATTTAAATTCATTTTCGTTATCACATTATTAATAATATTATATTTACTTTGACACAAATTTTTATACAAAGCATCATTAGATATAAATATTAGTGTTACTTGATTTTAAAATTAAAAATAAGTTTGTGATTGATTGTATAGAAGTTTTTTTGTTCAGAAAATTAATTAATTTCAAACGATGAATTTTATGGAAGCCGAAGCATTTTATGATAAATTAAGGAATTGTTGTAATAAAAAAATTGGACGATGTTAAAGAAGGTAAATAATTGAGTACATTTTACAATAGAAATGAATCTAAAATAATAAGTTAGATAGTGGTGCTAGTATTAGTATTTTAGGGGTTTTTGTCCAATTGTAATGATTTTCTTTCTTCCACCGGTATTAAAATTCATTATCTACCTTCTTTTGTATCTACAGCAGATGGTCAAAAACAGCGTGTTGTTGGTTACGTTTGTGCTAGCGTTGAATTTAGAGGATACACAAAACTGTTGCGATTCTATATTGTTTCAAATTTATCCCAAAATTTATATTTAGGTATTGATTTTTGGAACGCTTTTAAACTACTGCCGAAAATTGAAGAAATAGTACCTCACATTACTTCAATTGTCGATAAAGATCCATTATGTTATGATCAACACGAGTTGTCCACTCAGCAAAATATTCAGTTAACCGAAGTGGTTAAAATGTTTCCGTCTTCTGTTATCGAAGGTTTAGGTAAAACTCCAATGCTCTAACACAAAATCAATATTATTGATGCTGAGCCAATCAAATAAAGATTTTATTCTATTTCTTCTGTGATTCAATCTTTAATGTACCAGGAAGTTGATAGAATGCTGTCTCTAGGTGTTATTGAAGAAAGTGATAGCACGTGGAGTTCTCCTATTACATTGGTGAAAAAGAAAAATGGCAAAGTACGTTTATGTCTTGATGCACGAAAAGTAAACGAGGTTACTGTGAAAAATGCTTACCCGTTACGTTACCTTTAATCGAGGGCCTGTTAAGTCGATTGGATCAAACTAGATGCATGTCTAGTATTGATTTGAAAGATGCATTTTCGCAGATTCCTCTTGAAAAGGCTTCTATAGAGATAAAACAGCTTTTGTAGTTCCTGGTCGAACGCTGTATCAATTTACTGTCATGCCTTTTGAACTTTGTAATTCTCCTCAAACTATGTGTAAACTCATGCACAAAGTCATTCCGCATCATATGCATGATCGAGTGTTCGTTTACTTAGATGATCTTTTAGTTGTTTCATCAACCATTGAAGAACATATGTCCCTGCTTACTGAGGTTGCCAGACTTTTACGTAACGTTTAACAATTAATGTAGAAAAGAGCAAATTCAAACTTCTTCCAAAATTCTAAAAATATTGCAAAAATTATAGGAATATCAAAAATTGAAACTTTTTCCAAAATTATAAAAATTATAATAAAAGTTAAAATTTTTCAAAATTCTAAAAATATTCCAAAAATTCTTACAAAATCAAAAATTGAAACTTTTTTCAAAATTCTAAAAATATATGTATATAAAATTCACAAATTCTATTTTTTTTTTTCAAAATACTAAAAATATTGCAAAAATTATAACAAAATCAAAAATACAAACTTTTTTCAAAATTCCGAAAATATTTCAAAAACTATAACAAATTCAAAAATTTCCATGTCCAATTTCATGTAAAATTACATTTACGACATGACATGACATATGACATTTACGTCATACAAACAGCTAATTTTTTTTCCAAACAATTGTCTAAAAATATAAATGAAATCATTTTTTTGACACACTTGACAATATTTTTTTGACAAACTTATAATGCAATAAAATTCTCAATAATAATAATAAAATTTCATGTCATACAAATAATTAATTTTATTTTTTTCCAAAAAATTGGGTAAAATAATAAATAAAAATCTTTCTTTTGACACACTTGGCAACATTTTATTGACAAACTTCTAATGCAATAATCTAGTTTTTGATCTCACATACCAAAAATATGCATATTTCCTTGTTTTGACACACTTGACGATTTTTTGACACACTTCCGGTACAGTTATCGAACACATCGTTCTTTCGGCTCTTACCATTGAGTGTACCTATTTTTAGAAACCAAAATTTTTAAAATCCCTTCAGCCGTTTTCTAGATTTCGTCGGTTGTGACGGCCGGTCGGCAGACAGATATATATTTTTTTTTTGTTTTATTAGAATCAGTAGGTCCTAAAACGTCGAGAAACGCCAAAAAAGTGGTGGTAAGAATTTCACTTATAGCTCATGAATATAATACTTAGGTCTTTCAGGTACAAAAATTTTTGCTTCTAACAATAGTCAATATTTTTCAATCAAATTTGTGAGTTTTATATTAAAGTAATATTAACATGCCTGGTAGCGATGTGGGTTAGGTCATACACAATTTACACAAATATCGTAACTGATGCAATTTTGATATTTCCTCATAAAATATACAACAAATATTTTGCAACATCGTTACATACAGTTTTAACTTTGAGACTATAAGTTAAAAGACTAGAATAAAATTCCATCACATTAACAATTTGCACATAAACACCATATCGACAGCTTCGACCATTACATTTTTTTTACAATTTTTCATTCACATTTCTTTAACTATAACATAATAAAAAAATTATCACCACAGTGATGCACACAATAAAAAATAAAAAATAAATATTAGGTTGTATCATATATTTTATTTGTTTTATTTTCTAAATTATCTGTGTTTGTATGAGAAAAATTTTATCAAAAAGCAGAGCACGGTTTGAAATTTGACTCGATCAAAAACCTTTTTGACCGTGCAACAATAGTGATTGAAATATATATTATAACCTCATATTCCATAAACTACAATCGTTTACGTTACAATACAATACAGAAAACTACAACGAAACTTATGTTATGTTCAATGCACGTTATTCTAATACAACAACCCGCGATATCTCAGATAATCAACATATTTTGCCGTTTTATTTTATTTATTATAATTTTTTTTTATATTTTTGATCAATATGGAAATAAAATATAAAATAATAACAAACCATAAATAAAATAATTCATTAAAAAACTAGTGTACAGAAAACTATTAAATTATAGTTAGAATTAAAGTTTTCCAATAATTACACACAACGAAAAAAAAATGGAAAACGGGGTTTCGTGAAGAAATTAAAATATAAATTTAAAAAAAATCAAGTCTGCTATGATTTTGGTAAGAATAAATGAAACATGTTCTTAAGACAATAAGCAGAAGATAGAAATGCGTTGGTTTTGCTTCAATAAAATTGGAATTGCAACATCCTCAAACACATTACCAATTACGGATTTCTTTTAAAGTTATTTAATTTTTTTTTTCTCATGTAATAGTTATTTTTAAATTAAATCGATTTTTTTTTTAAATAGTAAGATTGAAAATTATAGTTGTGGTTGGGTGTGATGGAGGAAAGAGTTAATGGATCATGATGTATGGAATTTCATGATCATCATTGATCATTAAAATTATGAAATGAAAAGAAATTGCCTCAAATTATGCACGGGAAAAGATAAAACATTAATTTACAGAAATTTCCTTTTCATACATATAGCTAAGCATGTGTCAAGGTTTTATTAAAAACGATCCATAAACAGAGGATGCCGTATGATGCAATTCAAAGGAGAACGAATTTTATTTTTTTTAATTTATTAAAAATATCTGGTGTTTCCGGAATGTTTCCTGGTGTTCCCTGAATTTTCGAGTCTGTATCACATTGATAAGTCAAGTGATGATGTGCTGTTTAAATTTTTCTTTGTGACCATTTGAATGATAGCAGGAAAGTAATTTCTCTCATAATCGATTTACTCACAATTTATAAGTGCTATCAACTTGAAATTCTACAGTTATTAAATGTGTTTTCCCACGCCTGCTGATAACAAAAAATTATCAAATCTTTGTTTTTATCTATATTTGATGGACATAGATAAGTAGAAAGTAAAACAAAAGTTTTTTTTAAGGAATCGAATATTTGGTTTAGAAAAATCGAAAAAAATGGAAATTTTTCAAAAAAAAATTTCAATGAATTTTCGACTGCTTAGTATTTGAGTTATTGCCAAAAACGAGTGTGTTTTTTTTGTTTTGTAATTTTCAAAAAGCACAGTTTTCGACTTATTTTCGAAAATGAAAAATTTTTTTTGTCCTCTCCCCTTATCTGCGAACATTATAAAAGAAAAAATTTAAAAAATTTACGGATGTAGGGATTTTGCTACAGCGAAACTAAATTTTTTTTAGTTGTTCTAATTTCAAATGTTCATTGGAGGGGGGTTTAAAGTAGAAATTTCGACAAAAATTTATTTCTGATCATTTCAAGTGGGGTGTCATATGAAAGGTGATTTTTTTTTGTAGTACAAAACAGTTTTTTTTGTAATTTTTTAAAGCAGAGCGAGTTTTCGACTTGTTTTCGAAAATGAAAATTTTTTTTTGTCCCCCTCCCCTTATAATATCTGCGAACATTACAAAAGAAAAAATTTAAAAAATTCACGGATGTAGGGATTTTGCTAAATCGAAACTAAAAGTTTTTTTGGTTGTTATAATTTCAAATGTAAGTAGAAATTTTGAAAAAAAAATTATTTTTGATCATTTCAAGTTTGATCATGTCATATGAAAGGTGATTTTTTTTGTAGTGCAAAACAACTTTTTTGTAATTTTCGAAAGCACCGTTTTTGGCTTATTTCTAAAATTGTGTTTAGGAGAAGAACTATTCTCGTAGAATAATATATAAGACAGAACCCTCGACGAGTGAATTATATTCGCGCTTATCCTACTTTTTTGTTTAATGTGTTGTGTTTTTTAGAAAAATTTTTTAGCAAAATTTGCACGAAAAAATACTAAAATTGGGTTTTGAATAATTCAGCTTGTGACGTATTCCTTGATAGTGTGACTGTCTTGTTCAGTGGTTAAAACACACATAGAGTAATAAGAAGGGGATCGTGGAAGCTATAGCGTGGGTGTGAAAATAGCATAGATTTTATGCCATCTTCTCTTCATCGCATGTTGTCCTTACCCTTGATTCAATCGTCTCCATTTGCCAGCCATGTCTTTTTTTCATACTTTTGTTGTTTTGGTTCCTTTTTTTATCGTTTTGTATTTTTATCTCCTTTTTCTCAGCATCTGACATTTTGCTTCTATTTTCGCCCTGATCCCAATTTCTTATAATTATTTTGATGGTCTCTTTATCCATCTTTCCGTTTATACCTATTGTAAATTCTGATCTTTAATTTATCAAAATAATGTTAATAATAAAAAAGTGGTCAGAATGATATCGGGGTGGGAATAATGGAATTTACTTAGCACTAAACAATTTCATGACATATATAAAAAAAGGAAAATGGCAAGTAATAACCGCCATTACCAAGCATGGTAATTGGTATAATGATATAACAAACAGAATGAAGATGATCATTACATTGACTAAACTACTAGAGGATCAGTAGTGCCCTTGATGAGGATATTAATCTATTTTCTATAACTTAGTCACGTATATGTCGTCTTTAGCATTGGGAAAGGTCACATCTGCCGAGATGATATCAAAGGATTGTATCCCAGTAAGAGCTTTTGTGCGCACCCAAAACCTGACGAGAAATGTTGGAGCTAGACGAGCCAACCTGAATTTGTAATGTAAAACTATCGACCGGTAAATGGTTAATCGAAGGAATGACACAAAGCTCACAGAAAGCTATTGGCTTGAAAGCTTGATTTGCCAGACTATTTCTCGTTCTCGACGGTATAAAATACAATTTAACGCAACTCTGGAATCTGAATGGCTGTATAACTAAATCAACTACTGCAAAATTCTTAACAGTGAACTCATGAACGAGTATTTTATTTTAACCTACACCTAAGTCCTAAACCCAACCTAGCTTGAAGACAAAGAAATTCGATCCTTTTTACTTGTTTTACTGTTATTATTACCGAAACAAATTTAACACATACTTTAACACCCACGTTATTCTGTTCCCATTCCCCAAACAAATATAATTAACAAAAAACAAAACAAAACACAAATAATTTGTGATATATTGACCTCTCGGAATCGACAATGTTAGGATAAAATTAAACCAATGTGACCGTGTATTCACGTTTATCTATTTATAACAGCAAATAATGAAAGCAGAAATCAATATTATTTTATTTGTTATAATATTACAAAAAAAATATGTATATATGAATATACTACCTACAACAAGTAAAATGCACGTTATTTTAGAATCGATTTGATAATTAAGTTAAATTAAATTATTGAGACACGCTTATTAAAGTGAAAGTGAATTAGGAAAACAATTACAATTATATTACTTGTACAACAAAAAATATAATCATAACAATAACCGTTCTCGCATTAATTTCTAATTATTTTCATATATAAGTTTTTTAAACCTAAACTTAACGTATAATTTAAAATGATAAATTACGCCTCCCCCTCATCATACATAAAATTCCACATCGTTTATTATACCCGCGTATTGTTGTTTATATTATAACAAAACTAAACTAAACTATAATTCAATTATTTAAATTAAATTTCTTTTCTTTTTTCTTCGTCTTCGTCATCTCCTTCTTCATATTGTTATTGTTAATGTTTCTTAATTTTTTAATCATTTCTTAAGTGTAATGATGACTAACATACATATGGATTTTTATTTTTTATTATTTTGTGTTATGTCAACATATGTTTTGTTTGTTTATATAAATATTGAAAATTCAAGCAAAATATTAGATTTTGATTTAAGATCAATATTTATAAGAAATATGATTGTTTAAGAAAATTGAATGAATTTTTCCGGTTCAAATTGGAAAATGAGTGGGCGAATACAAATAGGACTAAATTTCAGATTAGCTATTACTGATAGACTGACTGACTGACAATTAATGCTAGTAATTGAACTATACATATATGGGTCATTCTTTTACAAACCGAACACCTTTCTGACCGACACATTTTTGATTTGGCTAAAAATTTTTTATGGGTTTTATATCGAAAAAAAAGATATACGTGTTCGAGGCTTTCTTTTTTGAGAATATAGAGGTTTAAATTTCGAGAATTTCGTGATTTTCGACTTGACGAGTTATTTTCAAAAATTCATAACTTCGGCTCTATTCAAGAAAGAAACTTCTAGTTTGTTTTATTTTAAATTTAAAAGATGCTAATTTAAAAAAAAATTAAAATTAATAAAAGTTATAAAGAAATTCCTATTGTTATAATCAAATAAAATGTTCAAATTGATCTTTAGTCATTGTCCCACCCACGAAATGAGTTTTTAGTATGACCATCGTATTCTACGTTTCATTTCCTATAGAAAACGTATCTTTAATTAATGGAGAAATGATTTTTACTGTTAGAAAAAAATTAACTTATCGAGCGCGGGACGACAAAAAATTTCATATATGGGTTATTCTTTTACATACCGAACAAATTAGAACAAAATGTGACTAAAACATTTTTGATTTTTAGTCACATTTTGTTTGCTGAAAATTTTTTTACGGGTTCTAGATAAACAAAAAGATATATGTACTTGTTTGAGGATTTTTTTCTTGTTTTTTAGGGAAAATAGAGCGCATCTAAATTTCGAGAATTTTAGCTTGAAGACTTATTTTCAAAGATACATAGCTTCGTTTCTATTTAAGATAGAAACTTTTTGTCTGTTTTATTTTAAAGTATAAAAATGGAACTTAAAAAAACTGCTATTTAAAAAAATTATTAACAAACTCCTATTGTTATAAACAAATAAAATATTAAAATCAATTTTAGTCATTATCTAACAGAAATAAAGAGTGTTTAGTATGACCATCGTATTCTATGTTCAATTTTCAATAAGAAACGGTTTTGATATAGTTTTCGGCAAAAAGCTTTTATTAGGAAATTGTTTTCAGTTTTTCGCAGCGATGTATATCAAACATAAAAGTTTAACAAAAGTAAAAGTATTTTTTATTTCTGTTAAGATATTTATTACAAAACTAACACAAAATATCATACGTTGCCGCAAAATTATAACAGATCATAAATTAACATAATTTAGTGAAAAGATGATACAATTAGTGTTTGCAATCTTGGTATCCGGGTACCCGGATACCCGGGTATTTAGGCAGATTTTTCGGGTATTTAATATCCGGATATTTTGGTCGGGTACCCGAACAACAAAAGGTCCAGTTTTTTCTCAATAAAATTTACAAAATAAAATTCAGCTCATTCTCTTTTTGCAAATTTGAATTATTCTTTAAGCTCGTTGTTGACAAATGATTCTATTCTAACCATACAAATTGCAATATGTCCATAAACATTAAACCAACCACATCCGTAAACATTAAACTGCCCTCTAGTTAATTATTATGGTTTGGATTACGAAAACAACAAAAAAACGACGAAGAACACATAACAAAATTTATGGAATTTTAGTTATTATTAAATTTAAAATTAAGTCATAAAAAATTAAGGATCTCCATTAGTTATTTGTTTATATTTAGTTTAAAATAGGAACGGTAAATATATTATGATAAGTTTTTATTTAAGATTTAAGCTAATAATTAAAATAAGTGTCATCGAAAGTTTGGGACCAGTTCAAGAAAATGCCATCAGATAAATCTCGATGCCACCTAGTTGGATGCGCACGAATAATTTCAACTAAATGGGGAAATACGTCAGCAATGAAAAATCAAATCGGATAATGATGCGGCTAATTATAATATTGAAAATTTACAACTACAACTGTACAAGTACTACAGTTGATAAAGAGCTGAAAATGTTGTATGTAAATAAAGGAAACCGAAAAAAATGATAGAAAATTTAAATCAATCGTTATTGACCGTGAAGCCAACATCCACTTTATCGGGGCGGATTTTTTCTACTGCAGGAATTTAAAAAAGAAAATACGAAATCGGATGCTTAAATGCTTTAATATTTTTGAAATATTATTTTACAATTAAAAAATGATCAATTTTTAGTTTACTACAGTGAGTTTTTTTTTTATTGTTTTTCATCTTTTAATTTTTTTATAACTACCCGGGTTATCCGGGTAATCCGGGTAATTTGGAAAATACTAATCGAGTAACCGGGTAATTTGAGATCGGGTAATTTGCAATCACTAGATACAATCAGCAAACTACTCAAAAACCTCTTTAGCGTTTCGAGAAAATAATACAAACTCAAAAATTCAAATTTCTTTCAATATTCCAAAACATTCTGAAAATTATAATAAAATCAAAAAGTCAAACTTTTTTCAAAATTCTAAAAATATTCAAAAAATTATAATAAAATCAAAAATTTAACATTTTCAAAATCCTAAAAATATTCCAAAAATTATAACAAAATCAAAATTTTCCATGTCCAATTTTCATGTTCAATTACATTTCATGTCATACAAATAATTAATTTTATTTTTATCCAAAAAAAAAATGAAAATCATTCTTTTGACACACTTAACAATAGTTTTTTGACAAACTTATAATGCATTGATTGCATATTTATACCGACAGATTATTTTACACTATCGACAATCAAATTAAATTGTAATGTGCGTAATTTGTGTAATTTATTATAACTATTCCAAGTATTTGTGACGTCATTCATATGAAAAATGTTTTTCCTTAATTAAAGCCCTAAAAGACTTTTCCCAAAGTCGTGACCTATCTAGATCGTTTTTTCACACCGGAAATACTACGGCCAATTTCCAGAAAAAATAGTGCCGTTTTCGAGAAAAAATTTACAAATATACTATTATTGCTCGTTTAATAAGTAAGATGTCGTAAAGTATAAATCCTACTGTCCAGAAATTAGATGCGTATAAAACTAACCCATCCACAGAAGATGATGGTTAAAAAATAAATAAAGTTGTTTTCGTTTGTTTTACTGGGTACGATGTGGAGGAGTTTTAGAAAATACAGTTTTTTATCGTATCAAGTAAAGTAGGGTATCACATGAAAGGGCTCCACTTCAGTATTCCTTAAAAATATATATTGGAATTTTACACCCCACCATTTTTGTATAGCATAGTGTTTTTTTACGTTTTCGTTCCTCGCTTAAGTAGCTCTGAAACTAATTGATCGAAAATCTTTAAAAGTATTTTAGTCCCTGGGCCCACGCCGATTTCATGTGATGATTACCACATATTTTATACTTCGTGAGGCGCCTGTTCTTGACGAGTCCGAAAACTTTTGTTCTGCCATTTTTCTCGATTCGGCCGCTTTTTCGTTCGGCAAGCTCCGAAAAATGCCGATTGCCCGCGATCTTGTAAATTTGCTACCATTTTTTTTTTTAACTGTGAGGGTTGGAAATTTGTTTGAGAACACGTGCGTAACCTTGTCCAACAAAAATGTGCCTGCTATTGCCTAGTCCGACTACCCGAACATATCAAAATGTCAGTTGTCGAACTCGACAATAGCATACATATTTTGGTCGAACAAGCTTGGCATGGGCTCGGGACTATTTGTAATGATAGAAAAATTAATTTTTTATGAAAAAGTTTTTCATGAAAAATATAGGAAAGTGTGAAATACTCATAATTATATTGATTAAGGTGGTGACGCTACGACGTCCCACGCTGCGTGGAAATGTCCCACCTTTCATTGTGTTGTCCCACGGAGAAATCTGTCCCACGAAGCGTCCCACGAAAAAAATATTTACACCACATTTCCTTCATTATCATTATTTCGATAATTATTATTCTATATAAAAACCTTATATCAACGTAAAGTTTGAGCAATATCACAGTCAAAGCAATGGCTTCACAGTTTGTTCTTGCAGTTTGTATAACTATAATGTTATGAATATGTTGATTTAACTATTGAGAGAGTAAATCAGTGCAATATTTTCTTAAAAAATATTGTTTTAACTATAATTTTCTTAGAAATACTAAACTCAGTCTTTTTCACTTCAATAATTTGCATTTTATTTTGCAAATACATATCTTTCGATCTCTAAGAGATCTTTCTCAGTGAAGAAGACTTTTTGTTTGTAGAAACATCTTCCTTGAGTATATACGAGATATCGAAAGTTTATTAGGAAAAAAAAAATACAAAATATTTTACTTAAAAAAACTCAATTTTTCTTATAAATTCATAAACATTTAAATTTACAAACCAGAGCTCACAGTTTTATTTTATTCTAGCAGTCATTTCAATCCTTTAAAATAATATTCATAAATTTAAAAGGTTTTTAATTTGAATATCGTTCTTACTCGTAAGAAAGAGCAAAATTTGTGTTTTTTCGATTTCACTCCTGTGGAGTTTATATTTTCTTTTCCTTTATTTGGTTTGCAAAAGAAGAAAATTAGTACCTTTTAGGCATCCTTTATATGCATTTTTCGTTGGAAAGCATCAAATTTGAAGCAAAAAGATCTAAGGCTTGAGTATTTGAAAAAGAATACTTATTTCAATTTCGGAGCAAGAATGATATTTTATTATTTTCACTCCTGTATTTTTTCGAGTGTTATATTTTTTTTAAGTTACGCGCTCTGAAAGAACAGAGGAAAGGAGTCATATAACGAGTGTTTCAAACTCTAAAAACACACTTTAACTAGGTAGCTCCAAAGTAAAATTCTAATTTTCTAATTGTTATAATTTTTTTCTCAATAAATAACAAACAGCATAAAAACTTGATAAATAGTATAGATTGGTAAAAGATAGAATGAGAGGTATACCTACAGAACACAGAAAGGATATTAATTATTTAGTAAAATTAAAATAAATTGTTTCAGTTGTTTTGCAGTCTCTACTTGTGTAAAAAAAAGTTTTGTGCTATTATAAAAGGTTAATTGATACTATCAGTAAGTGAGTTTGCAAATTAACAGTGGACGTTATGATATCAAAAGACATATATTATTTGGAAACAGATAAGCATAAAAACGTTGATATAAGCCGCCAGCTCCAGTACCATAAAAAAGTTTTTTAAACCATTAGAAATGGGAAAAACTGAAAGAACTATTGCTCTTGCAGAACCCGTTTTCTCCTCCCATACGATTAACCACAACAAAAGCTTTCGATCGATGCATTGCGCATCTAAACTAATTCAATCATTATTCGATAACAAATATACATGGGCCTTAACAAAATCAGAAGCCATAATTAAAAAAATTTTAATGGATCATGTACTGATCCAATTAAAACTAGATTTGTCTGTTGCAAATTTTGCCACGGTTTATACAGATGCATCGAATCATAAGGAAATAAAAATATTTTCGATTCTCTTTCGATATTTTAGAGAGCATGACGGAGTAAAGGTTAGATTGTTGGAATTTTCGTCTTTACCTGAGCATCGGAACAAATATCAGAGTATATTCTTAAAAAATTTGAAAAATTTAGCCTTGACAAAAACTTAGCAGTTTGCGCTGATAACACGAATACCAATTTATTGGTGTGTCACGTGAAAAATGTTTTAAGCAAGCTAAACTCGAATTTGAACCAGAATGAATTGGGTATTGGATTTGCAGACCATATTCTAAATAAAACAATAAGAACTACTGCTGATTTAATTCCAGTTGATGTAAATGGCAGGGTTAAAAACATTTATGCTTATTTTGCTGCACGGGTGGAGACGTTGAAGGAGTTCGAATGTCGAATATAACAAACTTCTTGGATACTCGTTGGCTGGCATTAATGCAAGAACTAGAAAGAATTTTGAAAATAAATGTACGAACCCCTGATATCATATTTCCTAACGGTTGAGAAATGTCCAATTAAAATAAAAGAATTTTTTGAAAAATTAAATTGTAAACAAATAGTAAAGGAAAGTATTAAATAGTAAATAAATAGTAAATTTATGCACAATCTAACTGTAGCACGTTTTGCCCGTCCCACGTTCTCGCAATAGAAATTTTAATTAGGTAGTGTTTTGAAGAATTTTTGCATTTTGTCCCACATTTTAGCAATTTGGCTCTGGTCACTTTAGTGTAATTTGAAAGAGCACTCGATTTTAGAAACATTACATTTTTTTAGAATTTTGGAATGCACAGTTTGTGTATTATTGTCCAAAAAGCACAATTATTTGTATGTTCCCTCCTCCCCCCTTCCCTACGTTTCAGTGTTGATTGACAGTAAACTTGAAAAAATTCAAATAAAAAAGGAAGTTTGATAAATTTTGGTATTATAGGTATAGGACTGCGGTATAGTGCTTGAATAAAATAACTTAAAAGTATTAAGTGTTCAAATGTAACTCGAGCATTATTAAAATATCTGCAAAATGGACATCATGTACAGCAATATTTTTTAATTATTTTAATTCAATCTCCTAAATGACTTTAAAGGTAGGGTTATGTAACAAAGGAGAGGCATAACTAAGGATGTTAATGCATTGTTTGTTATTGAAGTCTTTTTGTGAGATTACACAAGGACAAACACACTGAGGGTCTTTATTATATTTTCATTCTTCGTGTGCCGTGTAGGGTTTCTCAAACGGAATCCCGTTTTCCCGGGGGTAAATTTTCATCCCGTTTTCCCGGGATTTCATTCCGGGATCCCGGGTATCCCGCTAATTGTTATTAACATTTTTTTGTACTTTTTTCAAAGATATTAAAAAATTTCTCACTCGAAAATCGAGTAGTTTTTAATTATTTTCCCTCTGTAGTAATTAATTTCGTTCAAAATTAGGAAAATGTTTTTTTTGACACATATGGTGTCATGGTTTTTTTGTGTGGTTTTTTGGACACATACGTATAAACACAACAAATTAAAACCAATAAAACTTAAAATAGGTAGATTTTTCTGAGAAATCTACCTAAAACTTGCGCTTCATTTCTCTTAATTTATGTTTAATGGTTCTCTTATGAAGGCGATTAATAGAGGAACGAGATATGTTTACAATATGATTTGCAATATCGTCTGGATTTATTTCATTGTTGCACGAGTAACTGAGTTTGAGCCATCCAGCTTCCGAAGAAGACTCCAAGCTGCCCTACTAGAATGGGAAAAATCAATGTTTTCAACAGCGTTAATCCACTTTTGTTTCCTCGCGGTGTCCAGCGAGTATATTAAGTAGTGATGTAAAAGTGTTTAATACAATTGTATAATACGCGGTATTATACGTAAAATACCGTATTGTCCAAAACGTTGTAAAATACAAGGTATTTTACTATACAAAATATTTTTTATTCTGATGGCACGCGGCGTAGCAAACAGCCCTTTTACTAAAATTGCGCGTGGATTATTAAAAAAATTTATAGCTGTGAAAATATGTCTACTATTACATCTATAAGATATAAACGATGCCGAGGAAATAAATTGTTTGAAGATTTTCGATTTCGAAGATTTTCCTTGCTAGTGTGCGTTTCTAAATAATTTTTAAATTTCTGTTGTACCAAGATAAGATTGTTCTAATATCAACAGAACAAATATCAACAATCGATTATAGCTGCTGAGAAGCAACCGTTACAGTGAATTTTTTAATGGAGCAAATCAAAATTTTGAAACATAGATTTGTCACTCAATTTAATAGCGTTGAGTAACCCCAGATAATATGTAGAACGTTTCTTTTATACGTTCAGATTTATATACCATGCACAAAAATCTCAAAATACGCATTATGAAACCGATAGCAGTTGTATTTATTGTATAACTTGATGGAATAGAGTTTGTGGCTCTTCAGAATGCAGCATCTTCTAATTTGCATTGTTCTGCATATTTCACTGTAACAGACACATCATTTTCGATATGCAGCCTGGATCATTCCAAAAGTAATTAACTCGTTTATGTCAAACATGATTAAGACCGTTAACAGTTTATTGGAAGTGGTAAGGATCCAATCTGAATAAAAAATTTAAATACAGTAGCCGGTAGCGAATGAATCTGAAATAAATTGAAACTAAGCATCAGGATAGTTTTCCACATGAATTAGAGCCAGATGATTAAATAGGTCTTATTAGCATTCATTTAAGTAATATATTGATAAAAATAAGGATAAGATATCCAAATTCAGATATTTAGAAAAAAATAATTAGATGTAATTCAAAATGATGATGGAAGTCATTTTTTTTTTGTTATTCCATTCACATGTTATCTCGGCTATTACACTTTTGTGCGGTATTTTATTTTGTATAAAACAATGTATAATACGCTGTATTATACAAAAAAAATAAAATACGGTATTTTAACATCTCTAATATTAAGTCATCAAACACGTCTGCCTCACCACTACTAAGGTGCTCCTCAAATAATAAATATATCGCTCTCTCTACTCCAACCAGGAATGTATTCTTCACCGGAAGTCTCTTGGGATGCATGTCTCTGCAGTTGAAATGATGGCTCCTACGAACCTATCGTAATTTTTAGGAATGGGTTGGATCTAGTGAATCACTGCATCCAACTCCGACCCATATTTAGCCCAGTCAGTTTTGTTAAAATTGCATCTAGGTTGAGGAGTAGAGTTTACGTGTGGGATTCGGATACCTACCTCAAAAATTACTGGACGATGTTGAGAGCGTGGCAAACCTTGTACGACAGCCCTAGATATTGGAATAGGGTTACGATGTTCATTTTTTGTGGAAAAACAGAGGTCGGGATTGTAATAACTTGGCCGTCTAGCGGATCTAATTAGGTTTTCATGTCTTTCGTACCATATACCAGGAATATGTTGTCGATTGGTCCCGTCAGTTAGTTGTATGCTATTGGGATTGTTATTTGAGGTGGACCAATGATTGTGATGGCTATTAAAGTCACCAACCTATATTGCTGGGTGGTGAAATAATGGTAGAGTATCAGCTAGCCACGCTGTATTTAGGGACTTGTTTACGTTAACAATCTTCGTGATCGATGTATCAACAACAATAAGATGTATATCGTTGTCCGTCTGGTGTAAGTAAATGGGTGCAGTTCATGATTTCCAGGGTTGGAAACCCAAAAAACCCAAACCCAATTTTTTGTGGGTTTTTCTTGGGTAGGTAAAAGCAATTCCCCAAAACCCAAAAACCCAACCTATAAATTGAAATACATTTTGTACTCGTATATTAAGTTGTTTTATATATTTCTATAAAGTTTACGGTTTATATTGAAGAAATTTAAAAATCTTTACTAATTTGTAAACTTTTTCATGCTCCACGCATGGCCAAACGTGCTAAATATTCTTTCTATTCCAGCCGAACTTGTTGGACACCCATGCAATTTTGCCATAAATTAAGCAATAAATTAAGCAATTTTGCCATAACCACACTTAAGCTTATATGATATCACACACCAACTACTAGAGTAGCAGTTAATTTTTGATCACTGTGCTGTGTTCACAACTGTTCGAACTAATCACTTTACTTTACTAATAAAACAAAATGTCGATATTATTTTTATGGTATTTATAGCAGAACAACGTATTTACATAGATTTTTCATTTTATAAAAAACACGAAAAAATCTTCTGATAATTCCAATGTCATCCTCATCATTGAGTTGGCGAAATTGTAAAGTACACCTATCCCCCGCTTTACACGGCACTCGCTTCACACGTTTTCGACTTTACACGGTTTTTGAAATCAAAATTTCCAAAAAAAAAAAATTAAAAAAAAAGACAAATTTTGGTATTACACGCACTTATATCTCCTTTATTTTAATTAAACCTTCTGGTATACCAGTATACCACTTATGATCATATACATACAGGTTTTAATTAAAACAAGAAAGCAAGAAACTTGTAACAAAAACCGCCTGCGAGTGTTCAAAGCAAAATTTTGAAATAACATATGATGTATATCAGCAAAGGGATGTAAGAGATTCTCTATGCAAATCAGTTGATTTTAAGCAATAGATCGTTATTAGCTAGATACAAAATGCATAGGTGTATCAATGATCATAGTTAATTTGTAAGTAAATAATTCTATCTGTTGACATACGAGTTAACGTGAGATATTATACAACACTGGCAATAGCAGTGAGATCTTATTCTATCCTATAATGAAATAATGGGTCTGTCATATTTTATTAAATGATTGGATTTATTGTTTAGTTATCAACTCAAAAAAATTTAAAGAACACAAACAATAAAAATTAGCGTCCATCAACATCGTTGAACGCATGTTGTTGCGGTGACCGTGATGTTAAAAGTTTTTATTTGTTGTTTTGACACATATTGTAATTCCTACTACACAACACATTTTATTTAAAAAAAATAAAAACAATGGAAAATAAATTAATGATATGGCTTTGTAGTTTTATTGCAAGTCATGGTTGGTTCGAAATATTTAAACACGGGCATTTTTTGCAAAAATTTAAAATTGAAAAGCGCACAACAGTATGTACCCACTAAAATTGACTGAAATTAATTGCGGTACATCTTACTGTCCTGTAGCCAAATTCTGTAACTGTGAAGCGGTGAAGCGTTAAAAATTCCATCGTTTCTGTTCATTCAAAAACTTATCACTTAACCGCTTCACAATTACAGAATTTGGCTGCTGATCAGGTTTTCAATACTAAAGAGCGATTAGGCTTAGGTGACAAAGCGTTCAAGTAAAAAGGAATAAACAACTCTTTCCATTTATTGGAATGCCAATACAAAAGCTTGGGTTAAAGCCACATTGTTCATTGATTTGTCTCATAACTCTTGCGTACCACAAGTAATATAGTATTTAATCAAAATAATACTTAAGGTTCTTCTTTTACTGGACAATGCTCCATGTCACCCTCAAAATTTGCAGCTTACAAATGGATAAATTGTATTTCTACCCAAAATTCAAACTTCTTTATTGCAATCATTATACCAGAAGATAATAAATAATGCAACTACTTTCAACAACATGATCCGAATATTGAACTAGCTCGCCGATTTCTGCGAACTGTCAACGAATTTTCAAGTCAATATGAAGATGTTTGCAAGATTTAGCTAAAAAGCAAGCACAATTATTAATGACAAATTTAACTTCCAAGTCGCACCGAACTGAATCAAGTTAAGTTAGGTTTGATTTAGGTCAAAATGCTAGTATGTGCATGCATAATTACTTTTTATTTTTCTGTAAGTTTCTTATTGGTTATGTTACATGTTTCGTTTTGAAAATGAATTTAACTATTATGTCGATATCTTATGTGATTAAACTGGTACTTTTATGTTTTACCGAATCTGTTTGTTGCAAGAAATGACCAAAAACCCACGTTTTTCGTTTAACACGGTTTTCCATACAAAATTTATATTTTCGATTAACACGTTTTTATCAGGAACGTATCTACCGTGTAAAACGGGGGATAGGTGTAATGATGTTAAAATGTGTTGCATATTTCAATACCTTCTAGATTTAGAATGCATTGAGTTTTAAAACGTATAAGAAATACAACAATAACATTGGATCAGACGTTTATTATTTTCGTTTTTATTCAAATGAAAAATCTATGGTGTTAGTATGCAATTAATTGAGTTTATTACAGAAATATCGGAAAAACACAAAAACGAAAAACCCAGGTAAAACCCTGCAAAAACCCAGCAAAAACCCAATGTCCAGGGTTGTTGCTCTGACCCATGGGTTTTTGACAACCCTGATGATTTCTGACTTAATATACGTGCCAGATCCATATGTTTGATGGTAAATAGCACTAATTAGTTTGTAACCAACAATTTTTCCTCTAGAGGTAAGTTGCGCTTCATCTGTTGCATGCGTTTCCTACTAGAATTACAACGTTGATATCGAAATAATAACTTTAATACTCTTTCTAAGTGTTCAGTTTTTGAATTGCTAATGCTTTTAATGTTCAATTGCAAAATACGGAGGGGGTCCAATATTTTTTGTCTTATGGTGCTGAGAAGTACCGTTGTTATTGTGATTTTGGTTTGTTTGTATCACAGAACATGTATCATATGACGTTAAAAACATCACAAAAGAATTGGTAATTTTTGAAGCAACTAAGCAGAGTACAAAAATTTAGATTATACAATGCACTAATGACTATTGCACCGACATCAATTAAATCGGAAAGAGCTTTTTCTGTGGCAGGACGTATCGTCACAAAAATTCGGACAAAATTGAGTGATGGCGCCATTGCCAACCTAGGTAGTTTTTTGAAAAATTGTTTAAAAATTAGTATTATGAATTTATTTTTGTTTTGTTTTTATGTGTTATTTTTTATTTAATTTTTGAAGTTTTTTTAATTAAAAATAATGGAAATTTAAAAATCAATATCGCATTTTTTATGCTGTTTTAATTTTACACATTTTTCTACCACCCAATTAGAAAAATCTAGCTTTTTAGCGTTTCCCAGGAATTCCCGGGATCCCGGGAATTTAATATTTGTTGTCCCGGCTTCCAGGGATTTGAATTTTCGACGGGAAATGAGAAACCCTACACCCAAAAAAATAATCGTGGTAGATCCGACAAAATTGCAGGCAAATTCGAATAAAAGACATTGTTTTGGCTTCGAAGTTTTATTTAGCTAAATCGATTGTATCGCTACTTTTAATACAAAAGTACAAAAGCACAAAACTTTATTTAACTGTCAAATGAATAAACTTAATGTTATTTCGACAGTCAATGCTATTGTTATAAACATCTAGAATATCAAGCATAAGTTACTATTCTTTTGTAGAATTAACTGCAGTACTTTTGATATGATTATTAAAGTCAACAAAAATGAATTCAATTCAAGTACTTTATATATTGATTTAAAATACAAATTTTCAAATTAAAACAAATTCGTTGGTTGAAGCCTAATTATTTTATTTATAAAATTTATTTTGACGTTTCGATATAATTTATATCATCTTCAGAAAATGGTAAAAAACTATAACAAAATGAATACAAATGAAAAAATCTTAAAAACATATCAAAAAATATTAAAAAAGCAAAAAACAATATTTTACAAAAAATTATCAAAACTTACATGAAACAATCAAAAATAATAATACAAAAGAAAAGAAAAAACTAAACGGATATATGTTCAAAAATTTTTACGATTTCAAAAAACATTTTCTGTTACTAAGTTAAGAAAAAACGAAATTTGAATAAAGTTAATTAAAATTTAAATCTAAAAAATTAATTTATTATATAATTATAGCTATTTCCTAAATAAGCTGAATCGTTTTGAATATTCAGAAGATTTGAAGATTTCTTTATAAACAACATTTCCAAAATACTACGTTTTCTGAAATGGTTTTCTTTTTTTAAAATAACTACATCTTCCAAAGAAAAATTATGATTATTTTCATGTAAATGTTCCGATAAAGCACTTTTTCCAATTTTGTTAATGTTGTTATCTTTACTATCATTTATATGTTGATAAATCCGTGATTTTAAATATTGTTTTGTCATACCAATATATGATGCGTGACATTCACAAAGAACTTTATAAATCAAATTACTTTGTAAGCATTTTGGAATAGGATCCTTAAGATTTGAAAAAACTGTTTTAGAAAAAGACGAAAAAGCATTTCCAACAACTTTAATTTTGTATTTTGATAATAGATGTCTAATTTTTCGAAAAGTCCACAAACGTAGGGAATAGCAACAAAATTGTTTACTGTTGAAAGATTCCTGATGTATCTGCTATCTTTATTCATAGCATTTCTTATTTCACGTTCAATAAAATTTTTTGGATAGCTATTAAGTTTCAAAATATGACGAAGTTGGTTAAGATTTTTTGTATCAATGTAGAATGTGAAATATTTTTTATTTTTTGAACCAAAATATGAACAGTGTTACGTTTATAAGTAGTTGGTAAATGTGAGTTAAAATTTAGATATCTTCCGGACCATGTTGGTTTTTTATAAATATCTGTTATTAAATCTCCGTTTGTTTGATGTATTACATTAACATCTAGGAAAGGTTATGTTTGATTCTTTTCTAGCTCAAAAGTAAATTTAATATGATGATTGCAGCTGTTGAAAACGTACAAAAGTTTAGTCACATTATCTTTATGTACAGCAGTAAAAATATCATCATCATAACGATAGTAAAATTTTAGTTCAAAATCAAGATTTTTTAAAACTTCATCTTCGATAAATTCCATGAGATAGTTAGCTAAAACTGGACTGATAGGTGAACCCATTGGGCAACCAAAAGTTTGAATGTAAGTTTCATTATTGAAACTGAATTCATTATTATTTAGCACTAAATCCAAAGCTTCTAGGAATTGATCTTTTAAAATTTTCGTTTTACAATTTCTTTTGATAATTTTCCAATTTTTTTCAATCAGCTTTTTTGTTAAACCAACATCAACATTTGTAAATAGAGACACTACATCCAAAGATATTAAAACAAAATCAGGAGGTAATTTTACGTCACTAATTTTCATAATAAAATCTTCTGAATTTTTTATATTACTATCTTTTTTACCAACCGAAAACTTAATCAAATTACTAAGAAATTTAGAAAGATTATATAAAGGAGACCCAATACAGCTTAAAATTGGTCTAATGTTATTATTTTTATGAATCTTTATTAAACCGTACATTTTGGAAATTACGCTATTATTTATTTTAATGCTCTTACCGATTTCAGTGGTAATACGTCCTTCAGATATCCATATTTCTATTAAGTCATTCGCTCTTTTTTGCAAAATAGAAAAACATTGTAGTTCCTGATGATGTTAAAAACATTTTAGAATTAGGTAGTAGATTCAGTCCTCCTCCGTCCAAAATTTATTATGAAGACATCATTGCTGGAGTTGAAAGTGTTATTTACAATTTCGAAGAAAATGAAAAGTTGATAATAAGAAACAGATTTACTAATTTACTGATGAATCATAAAAATTCAAATATTCCGATACTTAACAAACATGATAAGATCCTTAAAAGAGGAATCAAAAATACGAAAGAATTTATTAATAATAATCCAGATATTTTAATTACCAACGCAGATAAAGGCAATGTAACAGTTTTAATTAATAGAAATGAATATATCGATAAAATGACGTTATTATTAAGTGATACAAATACTTATAAAAAAATTCAAAAATCGAGGAACTCTATTTTGCAAAAAAGAGCGAATGACTTAATAGAAATATGGATATCTGAAGGACGTATTACCACTGAAATCGGTAAGAGCATTAAAATAAATAATAGCGTAATTTCCAAAATGTACGGTTTAATAAAGATTCATAAAAATAATAACATTAGACCAATTTTAAGCTGTATTGGGTCTCCTTTATATAATCTTTCTAAATTTCTTAGTAATTTGATTAAGTTTTCGGTTGGTAAAAAAGATAGTAATATAAAAAATTCAGAAGATTTTATTATGAAAATTAGTGACGTAAAATTACCTCCTGATTTTGTTTTAATATCTTTGGATGTAGTGTCTCTATTTACAAATGTTGATGTTGGTTTAACAAAAAAGCTGATTGAAAAAAATTGGAAAATTATCAAAAGAAATTGTAAAACGAAAATTTTAAAAGATCAATTCCTAGAAGCTTTGGATTTAGTGCTAAATAATAATGAATTCAGTTTCAATAATGAAACTTACATTCAAACTTTTGGTTGCCCAATGGGTTCACCTATCAGTCCAGTTTTAGCTAACTATCTCATGGAATTTATCGAAGATGAAGTTTTAAAAAATCTTGATTTTGAACTAAAATTTTACTATCGTTATGTTGATGATATTTTTACTGCTGTACATAAAGATAATGTGACTAAACTTTTGGACGTTTTCAACAGCTGCAATCATCATATTAAATTTACTTTTGAGCTAGAAAAGAATCAAACATTACCTTTCCTAGATGTTAATGTAATACATCAAACAAACGGAGATTTAATAACAGATATTTATAAAAAACCAACATGGTCCGGAAGATATCTAAATTTTAACTCACATTTACCAACTACTTATAAACGTAACACTGTTCATATTTTGGTTCAAAAAATAAAAAATATTTCACATTCTACATTGATACAAAAAAATCTTAACCAACTTCGTCATATTTTGAAACTTAATAGCTATCCAAAAAATTTTATTGAACGTGAAATAAGAAATGCTATGAATAAAGATAGCAGATACATCAGGAATCTTTCAACAGTAAACAATTTTGTTGCTATTCCCTACGTTTGTGGACTTTTCGAAAAAATTAGACATCTATTATCAAAATACAAAATTAAAGTTGTTGGAAATGCTTTTTCGTCTTTTTCTAAAACAGTTTTTTCAAATCTTAAGGATCCTATTCCAAAATGCTTACAAAGTAATTTGATTTATAAAGTTCTTTGTGAATGTCACGCATCATATATTGGTATGACAAAACAATATTTAAAATCACGGATTTATCAACATATAAATGATAGTAAAGATAACAACATTAACAAAATTGGAAAAAGTGCTTTATCGGAACATTTACATGAAAATAATCATAATTTTTCTTTGGAAGATGTAGTTATTTTAAAAAAAGAAAACCATTTCAGAAAACGTAGTATTTTGGAAATGTTGTTTATAAAGAAATCTTCAAATCTTCTGAATATTCAAAACGATTCAACTTATTTAGGAAATAGCTATAATTATATAATAAATTAATTTTTTAGATTTAAATTTTAATTAACTTTATTCAAATTTCGTTTTTTCTTAACTTAGTAACAGAAAATGTTTTTTGAAATCGTAAAAATTTTTGAACATATATCCGTTTAGTTTTTTCTTTTCTTTTGTATTATTATTTTTGATTGTTTCATGTAAGTTTTGATAATTTTTTGTAAAATATTGTTTTTTGCTTTTTTAATATTTTTTGATATGTTTTTAAGATTTTTTCATTTGTATTCATTTTGTTATAGTTTTTTACCATTTTCTGAAGATGATATAAATTATATCGAAACGTCAAAATAAATTTTATAAATAAAATAATTAGGCTTCAACCAACGAATTTGTTTTAATTTGAAAATTAAAATTACAGCCTACAAATATTTTTTAAAATACAAAATCAAAAGTAGCTTTCGAATGCAGCATTTTCTTATTTTTGTTAATTTAAGGGCAATTTCCTCAATTTTATATGCAATTTTTTACTTTGTTAAATCGATGTACCTCTGTTGATTTGAAATATTGATTTTTTTTTTGGGTGTAGTGCCGAGAGAGCAAAAGCGTAGAAAATTGGCGATAAATCCTTGAAGATGAAGAAGTACGAGAAGTGTTAAAAGGCAGCCGAGAGGATCAAAAACAAACGCAAAGCTAGCAACACCTTGCTTGAACTCGTAGGCACCAGTTATATTTTTATTCACATCCAAGTGTTTTTAATACTTTAATCAACAAACGGTTTTTCTAAATACTTCAGCCACTGTGGTTGATAAATATAGGAAAAGCAATCTATGACTTCACTGTGACTTAATCTATGATCACTTATATAAAAAATAAGCGATCAAATGGAAGTTTTCAGGCGAGTGACACTACTTTTTCTGTGGAACATAAACTAAACAAAAAAAAGTATTTTATGCCTTTTGCTCGTGAGCTTACGTTTACCAAATGGTCCGGATCGCAGAAAAAGCGAATCGTGCAATTGGTTTTGGGCCCATACAACTATCGAAGTCAAAAACAGGATCACTAAAAATAAAAAATTAGAGTTCGACTTTTTATGGATTCAGAAATAGAGTCTGTTCATTAGAACAGTCCCGGTAAGGCTGAGGTCTAAGCCTAAAAAATCTCTGTCTAGCAAAAGGAATTTTAGAATGTTCAGGTTACAGCCTACTGCCTGCAGACTAAGTACAGTTTGGAAATTGGATCCCTGCAAAGTGCAAGCCACAAAAACTCAAGAAAGTCATTGAAATGCTGAAGCAATCCAGAACGTCTTACTTTCAATTGGACGAAAACAAAGGTTGAGGAGGCTAAGAATGATAGTTAGTAGCTAACTTATCATCATTATTAACAAGAAATACAAATCTTCGGTTTTGCATCATTCACTCTGAAATTATACATGAAGGATGGTTGTCTGAGGTTTCATTAACGCTAGGAACCAAGGCTGAATAAGGAAGCTTAGTTGATACAATATTGACTCAAACTGATCCTGAACAGAAATTAGTTAGGGAAAACTTGAATACAGACAGAGCAAACCCTATTATGGCAATCTGAGCTGTGCCTTTTCCGGGCTTGAATTAGAATACCTCTTTAGGGGTAACTTTATTTGAATATATCCAGCCCTGACCCGACTATTCCAATCAGACAAAAAGTGTGTCATACCTTAACCAGATGGGTGTCAGGGCATTTTAGTGTAACCTGGGTACCTGAAGGCCGATGAACTCGCTCGACAAGGCTTCTTGCCTTGTGTCAACAAGCATGACAGGTCTAGAACTAGTGCTTGCTTTATGCAAACTGCTACTTCAGTGCAAACACCTACAAATGATAGATAGGGAATCACATACCTGATAACCAGACAGATCGGTTCTGTCTGGATCACATGATGTCTGACGAACTTATATCAATAAATCACACAGACATAAGGTGCGTTCGATTTCACTGTAACAACTGAGAAAATAACAACATTGCATACAATTGCTCAGTTGTTTCAGTTGCTTCAGTGCACATAGAACACGGCTAAAGTCATAGTTGTGGGTGTTATTAATATGCTACTGTACTGTCTTATCGAGAAACATGCAATTGGTGGTTTTCCCGTATGGTTATTGTGGTACTTATAACGATAATGAAGAAACAATTTTCGACATGCTCTGTTCCTGCCCTGCTCTGGCTAGTCAAATTCAAATTTTTAGGTGTACTTTTTATGATCTGACGAATCTCAGTGGGTTATTGCAGACATTTTTTGTTTCTTGGTAAGTTCTAAATAGTTCCCAAAGAGGTAGTGCTTGATAGCAAAGCTCCTTTTATGGTGTATGGCTACAAATCGTTTTGTGTGCTTCGTTTTCAGGATGGCCATTCTAATCTAATCTATATATGTAAGTATAACACCCTCTCAAAAGTAAAATGAAAATTGGTGTAGTGGCAGTCTTTGTTGGGTTTTTTTTTTTCAAATTCAAGTGATTCATTTTATGTTAACTTATTTAGGTCTGCTTAGAGTATGGAAAACGATACAAATACGTGATATGTAGAGAAAAATTGAGACAGAAAAACTGCCTAGGTGCCGCAATTCAAGTTAATTCGACTTGTTATAAAATATTTACTACAAAGCAAGTTTGTATAAAATAAACATAATCAATCAATTTATTGACGTATATAAATTAAATGAAAATTAAAGTAATTTAGATTATTTTATACAAAATAATATAATATAAATTATATGTATATAATTTTGTTTGTGTTTATTTATGTCATTTGATGGTCATTTTTTTTTTAAACCTAGAATAAAATTGCATCAATGAATCGAATTACATTCTACCTCCGCACATAACATAAAAATGAAAAAAGAATATTTTTCAATGTTTTGTGTATCTCCTTACAAGTCAGGAGATTTAAGTTAAGACAATTTTTTTTTCATAGAAGAATTGTTTAAGGTGGTTGTAGAAATGATGTCAACCTTAACTTAAGGGGGGTATGGTTTTAAAGACGAAAAAAAAGCATATATTTGTGATTTTTTTGCGGCGAAATGAGTAATATAATTTTATTAAATTTAATTACATATTATTGTACAACTTTTGAAGTATGTCAGAAAAAATATTGATAAATAAGCCGGTGACGTTGAATCTCCAGAGGCGCCTTGAAAAAAAGTGGTTTTGCGGTGAAAATTGTAACTCGTTAACGGATCATTTGAAACAAAAAAATTGATATGCATTTTAAAGGTGATGTATTTTTTCGAGGTAATCAGGAAAAGTTTTTTTTTCTATTTTTTGCAGCACTTGGAAGTGAAAAACGCGATTTTAGCTCAAAAATCGCGGTTAATTTGTTATTAAAAAATAGAAAAAAATCAAAAAAAAAAAACTCTTCCTGATTACCTGTTGATTTATTTGAAGAAGCAATGTTCAAATTTTCAAAAGGATCGGTTTAGTACATTTTGAGTTCTAATGTTCACGAACTTACAAAACAACACTAAATGAGTGAAAATACAACTATAAACGAACGAACGAAAATTTGAGAATAATTTCCAGAAAATTTTAGAGAGAGAGAGAGAGAGAGAGAGAGAGAGAGAGAGAGAGAGAGAGAGAGCGAGAGAGAGAGAGAGAGAGAGAGAGAGAGAGAGAGAGAGAGAGAGAGAGAGAGAGAGAGAGAGAGAGAGAGAGAGAGAGAGAGAGAGAGAGAGAGAGAGAGAGAGAGCGAGAGAGAGAGAGAGAGAGCGAGAGAGAGAGAGAGAGAGAGAGAGAGAGAGAGAGAGAGAGAGAGAGAGAGAGAGGAGAGAGAGAGAGAGAGAGAGAGAGAGAGAGAGAGAGAGAGAGAGAGAGAGAGAAAGTCCATCCAGTATTATTGGTCACATTTTTTCATTGAATGTAAAATCAAGTCAATTTTAAACGATTTAATGAGAACAGATCCAAGTTTATAGACAAGAATAATCGAAACGTGTCGGCTCGACATGACCTACGTTATGGTCAATGGTTTTCGTTTGGTTTTCAATACAAAGGTATTTCGGTCTAACTGTGCGATGCTCTGTTTTTAGTTTTTACAGAGTGTCGATGATTATTTGATATAAATATTTGTTATACGACAAATATTGATTCTCAAAAATTCCTTCGAAGCATTCCTAATAATTTATCCAAACAAACTTATCGTCTGCACTTTTGTTCTCATATGTAAATAACAGACAAATTCTTTTTTTATTGATAAAAATTAAACAAATGTTTTTGTTATATGAAGTTTTACGCATGCGTAACACTTCCACATCTCATTTCTAATTAATTCGAATAATTAATATGATTACAGTGATTTGTAATAGTTATTAATTATTAAAACAAGTAAATTACTGTAGATAAAGAATTAAAGTGAATAATCCTTTAAAAGTGGATAGAAAAATTGCATAATGTAAACTTACCTCACGATAAAACAATGGTAAAGAGGTTGACGGTCTTTTTTCCTCGTCCTCTATTTCTTTTTTTCTTCGTCCCGTCATACTTTTTTTTTTTAAATAACCACCTAAATCGAATTACTAATTTTTTTTAAACAAACAACAAATATTAACTTCACAGAATTTTATTACTATAAATATTGTAAAAAAGCGTCATTGCATTTATTTTAATTAATTTATTCAATTTTCTTTTCTAATTAAAACACCAACCACACATATAACCTCACTGTATTTATTTATCAAACACATTCACATCCAATTTGAGAACAAGAAAAATTTTCACTTAACATTTAATTATACAATATTTTTTTAATCCACAATATTTAACAAAAATAATTGAATTTATTTAATTAATAATAATTTCAATATTTTATATTGTAAAATTATTAAACCACAAAATATAAAAAAACAAATATTAAATTAAATTTATATCAAGAGAAAATTAATAAATTCGCGTTTTGTGTATGATATAAAAAAACGTCGATAAATTTTTTGACAACCAACTTTATATTTCTACTCTTATCGACTTGTCTACATTTTTCATTCATATTCGAACAGTTTAAACGCATGTCATAAAACATTCAACACTGTTATAATTTATTAAACTTGTGGTCAGTATAGATAGTTTATATTACTGTGCAACAATCAAAATTATTTACGTTAAATTCTAAAATATTATTATTAGTTTTATGTTTATTATATAAATTATTGTGATTATAATTATTTTACTTTTAAAATTTGTAGAAAAATATTTGACTAACGTAGTTATTATATTTCGTTTTAGAAGTCAGCCATTTTAAAAATCTCTAATCAAAGACCCTTTCGGCTCGTTATTACATTGTCTGGTAAAAAAGCCAGAATTACACATATTAAAAACATTTTAAATGGCGTTAAAACGAATTAATAAGGTATGTGATAAAATCAGTGAAAATATGAAAGATATTCTATAAAAAAGTAAAGTGTTTTAATGCTACAATAAAAATGGAATATTGGTTACATATCTGCTTTTCTTTTTATATTGCTAAAGAAAAAAGAGAAAAAAAAATTTTTTTTTGATCAAAACGCCCTGAACATTATTGTATTTCGAAACAAGACAATGTGAATTAGTTGAAGAAAAAAATGCAAGAAAATCATTCGGGTTATTTATTTTAATTGCACAACCTTTGATTAATATATTCATCTGATATTAGTGTTAAAAAACAATTATAATTTGTGTTATAAAAAAATTGTATATAAAAATTTCCAGAAAAAAAATATCGAGTCATTTTTCGAGTAATATAATAACGGGAATTTTTCTCTCTTTCTTTCGTAAAAATAGATTTGCTTTATTTTTTTTCTGCTGCTGCAGGAAAGGCAGAAAAGTACGAATATAATTTTTATTTTTGAACAAAATGCCGGATGTAACGTAGTTTTTTCTATTAAATTTATAGATATTCTACCAAAATCAAATATAATCATAAACATTTTGTTAATAGAACGTTGTTTTTGTAAATTGTTCATTCAAAAATGGCCTCAACCATTTTCTCGGTGATTAAAAATGTCCGTAAATTATCGATTTTTCAAAGCAATAATCGATTGTGAAAATTGCACAAAATATTAATAATGGATATTAATTAATTTTTCTTTATTTCAGGAACTACAAGATTTGGGTAGAGACCCTCCAGCACAATGCTCAGCCGGGCCAGTTGGAGATGATTGTAAGTTCGATTTTTTTTTTTTAATTTATGCTTTGTAATCGTCACTCGTTGAAGAAACAAATAATTTTTACCCTAAATTTAGCTAAATGATTCAAGAAAAAAAAATATTTTAGATTAAACTCTTGCCAAATCCTCACTGATATCACATTTTTTTTCTTATTTCAATAAGATGTTCCGTTATCTCGTTTACGTGAATTTAAAAAAAATCGAGGTAAAATTAGTGAAAAAAGTGTTATTGTAGTGAATGTGCTAAACTATTTTTTTATATTTTAAAATAAGTCTTTGACCTCAAATAAAATTTCTGTCTTTTATAATCCAAAAATTGTTCCAGATATAATTTTTTGTTTGTTGTATTATTATCTTTTCATGTCACATTGGTGACTCACCGAGAATTTGTCATGTAAAGTTAGAATGAATTTTTTTGTAACCTGAAAAATCAGGAATTACCGTGACAAGCTTGAAGTCATATTAATTTATTTGATTATAATTCTTATTTTCATTGCAGTATTTCATTGGCAAGCAACAATTATGGGACCGGTAAGCCCGTTTTTAGGTGTTTCATTTAATGCTAAGTTATAATTTGTCTTTTTTATTTTAGCCCGATAGTCCGTACCAAGGAGGTGTATTTTTCTTAACAATTCATTTTCCAACAGATTATCCTTTTAAACCACCCAAAGTGGCTTTTACAACACGTATATATCACCCAAATATAAACAGTAATGGTTCAATTTGTCTCGATATTTTAAGATCTCAATGGTCACCAGCATTAACTATATCAAAAGGTAAAACATTTTTATCTTTTATTATTAATAATTTCTTTAGTTTTAATCGAATCTGTTGTATAAAAGAGTTTAGAGGGTTTACAGGTGTCACAAAATCAAACACAGTTTAAGTACCTGGTATGTATCAAATCCCAAACCCCTTGACTTGATGAACGCTTTTAATAATTCTTTTTTTTAATTGATTGCACCCGACGTTTATAATTCAGTTTAATGATGAAACGCGTTGTCTTTAAACTGGAAAATCTATTCTCGTCTTCTTGGGTTTGTTTCTAGTGATTTTTATTTTAAATAATCGCTTTAGGATAGTGGTTTTGTTGTCGATTTTGTTAAAAGTCTGACGGGTCCATCAACAACTGTTATTAAGATAGTCACTTATTATTTAGGTACAGTTTAATTGATTAGTTCAGATGTTTGTATCAGATTTTCAATGGTTGGACTGTGAGATCTGTTTAGGTTCTCAGAAGTGGCCATGTGTAGGCTCAATAACACTTTGTAACAACTCTATTGATACAGCAAGTCGTGTTTGTAGATTTCTCCATCACCTTTAGACCAAACAATTTCTCCATATTCGACGATGGGACAAATAATCAATTTGTATGTACTGTCTGGTGATATCCTCTTTAATGTGAATTTTACTGCAAATTTGTTTCCATGTGTAGGGAAAGTATCATAAAAAACTGCACCCAGAATTTATTTAAACGGTTATAAGTTTTGTGTCTTTGACCGCAAAACCAAATGCGTTATTTATTTCCAGATTCCAAATCAAGAAAAGGGTTGTTGTTGATTTTTCGGCACAAAGTGACAAAGATCAAATTCCAGGGCTCCCGCTGAATCCATTTTTTCCATTTTTTCCATTTTTTTTGGTTCTTTCCATTTTTTTCCATTTTTTCCGTAATTTTTCCATTTTTTCCATTTTTTTAAACATTTTTTTAAAATACATATACACATTTTTATATTAATTAAAAAACTTTTCCATCGTTATTCATCAACTAGTTTTATATATAATGCAAATTCAGGGAAATAGTAGGAGAATATGTGAGCAAATAATTAATTTATCGATATAAACCTCGATAACCTTTTCGTCGATCAATTAATAGTTTTAGTAATTAAACCCAAGTAATTAAGGAAAAAGTAATTTGAATTATGCAATTCAAATATTTTGAAATTCGAATATGTTCAACTTTTGTGAGAGTAAAACTCTATTTCTCTTCTATATGAAGCGATGCTATTTGACGTTGAAATTTCATCATCATTTATCAGATCTACATAAGTTAGACATTGTTGTTTTTATTCAATTTTCAATTCTAGTGTATATTGTTTAGTTTGAAGTTTGCTCTACGAACACATATTTTACTGTTTTCCATACTGATCTACGAGTTTGGACGACAATCGACATTGAGATGGGCACTAAACCAATTTATATTCTAGATTTTATTTGAATGGATATTTCTGTTTATATAAAAGACATTAGCTGCATTACATGAAACCGTGTGATCCGGATTCGCATAAGTTTTACATGTAAAATGAGATCCAACTTTGTTTTTGGCCTCAGTTTACATGTAAAACTTAAGCGGATCCGGATCACACTGTTTCATGAAATGCAGCTAATGTTTATGTACATTAATATGGTAATTAAAAGATATAAACATAGTTTTAATTCTAATATAGATGTCCATGTAACATTATCTTTGTTTACAAGTTAACAGAATAATAATTAAATTTTAAGCACTTTTGGTGCTTTTTTTAGATGCTGTCGTTTTGAAAGTGAAAGAAAATGAAAATTGTTTCTTTGCTCTGTCCAGCACCAGCAGCCACATTCTGTAATTGTGAAGCGGTGAAATGATAAGTTTTTTAATGAAAAGAAACGAAGAAATTTTTATCACTTCACCGCTTCACAGTTACAGAATTTGACTGCAGTTTTGTTAATTTTGCCTTAATATATAAAGAGCAAAAGCCGCTACCGAAACGTTGGCATCCAAAAACACCGACAAAGTCGACAAAAAGTACCTTATTTATTATAAAAAACGCTGAAAACTTAAATTAAAGTATTGTTCTGTTAACCTGCAGACAAATGTAATTTTGCATGGACATTTATATTAGAATAGGGTTGTTAAACAAAACATAAACCCGAATAAATCTAATGCAATCCCGAAGATTTCATTAAATATCATAAATTTCGATAAACAATCTCAAAGTATTTATAAAATATGGACTTAAAACCTCCTACTCCGATATATCAAAAACTTTGGTCTGTGGGAAGGCCGAAGGGTTTGGTATAGTGATTGATGAAGACTGAAATATCTGTCGTTTTCAATTTTCCCTAAAACATTTCAATGGCATACAGACGGACATTTTTGTTTGCCCAGTTAGACTGGTTATGATCCAAAACGTTGAGAAATGCTTGTACACTTGTTGAGAAATAATTGTACACATCCCCAACCTCAATTTTTTTGAAGTACCTTTTATTTTCTCCACAAACGAATCTTTGTGGCCTTTGTTGTGTTACTCTATTTCTTCCTTCTGGTTTTGGTATTTGTTATTTCTCCTATTAATCTGTTTATTTAGCCATTATTTAGCTTCGTTCTCCAACTTCGTAATCGATATCATTAACATCCTTGGTATCTCAAAAAACTTTCTTGGCATCCAATACGATCTCAACCAAAACAAACCTCATTTACTTGAGCTAGGTGAAACACAAGTTTCAAATATCAATAATGTACGATTCGGCTGTAAAAATCATTCTCCGGAGCTCTAAACACCGTGTTGTAATGATATACATATATACACAAGGATTTTAAACATACAAAGCTCCCCCAGTATGAAACAAGTAGTATTTCTGTATTCTGCTTTATCTGTCTCAAAGTCATCGCAAATAAACATGACATCTATTTGTGTTATTTACACCGTAGTTATCCTTACCACCATAATCACCCCATTGGACGCGTTTAATTCTCTTAAAGACACAATTGATAATATCTTCATCACTGCACCTAATCCAGTCCTCACGGAGAAATAAGGTGTAGCAATTCATGACTTTGGTGAGTCTCATAACATTTCCCTTGATATATCCAACGCGTTTGATAGAGTTTGGCATCGGCTCTTATCAACAAATTAATTTTATTTTTAGTCTTTTTGTTCCAGAGATCTCTTAGTAGTTGGTGTTGTTTCGGATAATTTCTCAATTCAAGCCTGCATTAATCAGGGTTCGGTTCTTTCGCCACCCCTTTTTCTGATCTTTTTTAACGGTTTGTTATCTAGCACCACAAACCCAAGATATAGCTCTTCCGAAGTTCTATCTAACATTCATATATTAAGAGAATGAAGAAGAAAAAAAGAAACAGCCATCTAGTCTAACTGCTAATTATACTCGTAGAAAAATGGTTCAATCCTTGGATCTTAAATCAATTCTGGACTAAAATCTAGATCTTGAATCAATCGGAACTGGTGTATACTGAACCTTATGACATTTAATTCTAGTTTTGTCCTATAAAACCTCACTCTATAGCTCCTGTTTTGAAAAGTTTTCCAGACTAGCATTATTAAACTCACCTGCACTTAACTATTTCGTACTAATGTAAACCACAAACGAAAATGGCATGATCACATTTGTTCTGTGGCGAAATTAGAGTCCCAACGACTTGGCTTCGTACGTTGTAGTCAAATTTTTGTCTCCATCTGAAATAACTACGATGTATAAAGAATTTATACGACCAATCCACGAATTCTATTCCAATTTATGGGTTGCAGTATACCAGAAACATCTAAATTTTGTCGACAGAGTTCATAGGCGTGTTGAAGCCGATCATACAAGAGTTGTTGGAGCATTTACATTATACTACGCTATGCTCTAAAGAAATTAATCACTTAATGCCTCCATTACGTAGATCTTCACGAGCCACAAGCCAATCTTGGCATTCTTATAAGCATACCTTAGAGGTCTCATATGTGGAAACATCTATTTATACCAATTCCTTCTTTTCTCATTTCGTATAACGGTGGAATCGATTAACGAAAAATGTTTTCAAAATGGCTTCAATTACAACTATACTACATGATTATATAATATGAACAATTATTAAATCCAAATAACAGAAGTGGTTCAAGTGTTAACACGCTTTCCTTTTAACACAAAACACCTGCGTTCGATTTACGGCGAAGGTTTGGGAGACATAAAATGGATCTTAGTATTTTTCTAATTATTTAATTAATTAAAAAATTATCCATGAGGTTTGCAATACTATTGCACATACAATAATATGTTATTGTAATTCGGCGACCACTAAATGTGCCGAATGCAACCACTAAATGTGTAAATGAGAACAAAATGTGCAAAGAAATGTATTTTAAAAAGCTTCCGTAATATATTTCCATATGCTTCCTAGTGGAGTACGGTTCATGATGATGATGGTAAACCAGACTTGCAGTTATTACTTTCACTTCGTATAATATGCAGGTGTGAAACTGCAAGCTAGTAAACTCCGCGAACTGTGTGAAGTCCAAGACGATAGAAAGCCTACGTGTTATATTGATCAACTTATGCTAGATTTAAATAAATTATTCATAATTAAAAACATAAATTTTCACCAGAAAAATACTAAAAAGAATATCGTTCCTATTAGGAATAGTTTATAAATAAAAAGTTTATAATTGTATGCCACTTGTCGTGACCTAAATTATTCACAAGTGCCTCGCTTTGTCCAACACGATGAAATTTTTTTTAAAAGACTGTGTTACATTGTGGTATTTGATCTTTGTAATTAGCGTTTCTATGATGAAGACAATGTTTTCTGTCAGTGAAATTGAACGAGAATTAAAACTAACTAAATTCCAAGGTACCGGTACAATGATATATAGAATTAATAATTATATCGAACTGAATCGACTCAATTCAAAAAATATATTTTGCCGTAACTTATTTGCATGAGAGTCTAAAGCAGCAAATTGATATTGTAAGAATGATGGTATATAGAATGGTGATAAAAACAAATCACGAACGATTACCTGTTTAATATCAATCTATTTGGGACATACTACTGCCGAAAATTTGTAAGAAACTTTCATATTATGCATTCCATGAACCAATACTTGGATTCAAGTTTCGATGAACGGAACTAATGTTAACTTAAAATCTATTTGACATCTAAAGGTGGACTTAGCACATGATTCGAGTAATAAAGAAATTCTGAATCTGGGCAGCTGCGGCTTACGTAAAATTAGTAATGCATTTAACGCTGGAGTTAAAGCAACGAATTGATCTGTGGTTGAATTTGTATGATCTGATTCGCTTATAATTTATTTGCTTACTTTCAATGCTCCTAATCGAAAAGCCGATGAAAAATATTATATATTAAAAATATTAAAATATTCCTCACGAAACTTTGTTCAAAATGGTTGAACAAGCCTCTTTACTCTCACCTGGTTTTAAGAAATATGTTAATGAAGTTACTAAAACTAAAAATTTAGTTTCTGAAACACTTAAAGATGAATTATTGGATTAAAAACTATCTGTTTTTATATTGTTTACTTATGAGATGCAATGCAACTATTTTGTACTCAGATTCAATCAAATAATCTTTTAGTTCCATTTCTTCATAAAAATAATTTAACAATTCATTTTATTTCAATTTTAAAAACAATATGTACGAGAATCGTTCAATCTGAAATTTTCGAGTCAAGGTTTTTGTTATATTAACGATTAAAAGTGTTTACAAATGAATAAATGCACACTTTTATTAATTTTTCTATCAATTATAAAATACCGTAGTTTAAACATTTTCTGAAAAAATTAAAAACCGAGTCTGGATAACCTGAAAAAACAGGGATTTTTTTTACCGTAATATTCTAAGATACCCTATGTATTACACATTTTAAATTGTTTGTTTTCCATTTTTTCCATTTTTTTAGCGAAAAATTTCCATTTTTTCCATTTTTTTCAATCTGACTTTAAAACGGGAGCCCTGAAATTCGATCAGCTAGTTTTAAGAGCATGGACATGAGGTTTTCGAGGTGTAAAGCTGGTGATAGTGTGGAGGATAGTTGTAGTATCTCACCCTTCATAAAGCTATAATGATAAACTACTGAATTTACAAGTACTTGTAGTGTTGTAAGTACAAATGTAAACTGGTTTATCAGTTTAGCAATGGGTTTCAAAGTAAATTAGGTCGCTAATAATTTAGATTAATCAACCATCAAGTTTTAATAAGGTTATAACTTGATTGATCTTTTGCAGACTCTGTATTTCTGACCTGTTGAAGTATTGGTTTAATGAAAAAGTGATTTAATTTAAGCGTCTTATGCAACGGCTTTATTGTGATAACTTTATTTGCTCGAATGACATCTGTTAAATGAAGTTGAAGTAAACTCTATTGAATTCATTAGCAAAGCTTTTATTGTCGTTGAACGAGTTGGGAAAACGTCGTCTTCGGTCGTGATGGTATCGTTTGCATAAAAACTAAGAATGAAATGCACATCATTGATGATTGCCCTATAGTATGGCCACATGAAGATATAATCCTACTATGCAAAAACCCTAACGAGGAAATTCTTGCTTTTAGGCTTGTGTGGCTGTGTCATACACTATTCTAGGTTGTTCTAGGTGTTTTTAAAGTTATTTATTTAAAGTGTTCTTGGATTTGTGTCGCGAATTTCATTTCTTTTATCTAATATTCGTATTTCATCAGTTGACATAAGAGACCTGTCTGAAGGAATCTGGGACGATAATTGGTGTTGCTCTTACTAACTAGATTGATTCCTTGCAGCAAAGACGAAATGAGGTTGATCTGACAATTTTCTACAAATGCATTATTGGTGAACGAAATCCCACAGAGATCAAATTAATTTTACATGAACTAGCAAACATCTCGCGTTATACCAGAGCAAATGTTGTGGCCTATCTTTTTAAGGTTCAAATAAAAAAGTAGTGCAAAACTTTCCTTTCAACGTAACTTTTTCAACAGAGTCTCATCTTTGGAATGCCTTAACTTGAGGTTTTCTCGCGATAGATTCAATCCTCAAAATTTTAAAGATAACCTTCATAAATTTCTTAAAGAAACTTAGTTTATTCAAACTGATTCTTAATCCCTATCTGGCATGGTATCTTCGGATATTTAGTGACGTTAATTTATAATATTTTTTATAATTAACACTAAGCATGCTTAAGTTGAATAAACAAAAAAAATATTATTTGGAAATACTATGAAAAATAGTGATTTGTGTGACAATGGGTCTAATGTATAAAACCTAGTAAGGCTCCAACTGATGCAAAGACTCCATTTAGTCTTTGCATCAGTTCTTCTGTCCAAAATATAACTGAAAACCATGATTAATTTTCAAAGGAGAGAGTGAGGTGAACATCACAATTTTTCATGGAATAAAATATTTTCTAGGATTGGATTTTTGACATTTCACCATTATTTTTAATAATCATCTAACTTAAAAAATTATTTTTCGGCGAACTACTGTAAAATTTAACTTTACTACCGCTAGGGCGTAGGTGAAAGGACTTTTTTTTTTTTTTTTTACATATAATCAAAGTGGCTGTAAGTAACTCCATTTTCTTCATTTTTTACGGTGGCAGTAAAGTAACTCATATTTTTACGACGGCAGCAAAGTGTCGTAATTTTTTTTTATATTCGGCGGTAAATACATTTTTTTTTAATTCGGAGCTAATGTGTTTCGTTTATAATTGCCGACCGCCAAACAATAGACTCAACACAAAAAGTAACACTTTAGCTCCTAAGTAAATAATATACTATTATTATGCATTATTTCAAAATATATTTTGATATTCAGTTGTTTTTAAATCATACAAAATACTATTAATAGATGAAGCTATATGGAGTGGTCTTTAATTGATTACTTTAGCAACTCTTCGTTTCTCACGTTAAATATTAGATAGTGTTTTTCAGGTTTAATAATAAAATAAACCAATAAGCCAAATAAGCCAATTCTAACGTGATGACTTCAAGTCATATGACTTGAATTTCGAAATTTTGAAAATGAAGTCACAAATCTCGATTCTGTCTGGGTCGTATGACTTTCCAAACTCATTTGAAATGTCAAAAAAGTCATTAAAACACATGCTGTGACTACCGTTATTTATTAAAAATATCGAATGATAAATTTAAAAAAAAGCTAGGTAAAACACCCACAAACAGACAAAAGGTTGCTCTAGTTGATTATTTAGAGGAACATTTGGAGTTGGCTCGAAACCAATTTTCATCTGCAGAGGATGGAAAAGGTAAACTTGCAGAGCAATGGGAGATCCTATTTTAGAGCTAGATGAAGTTGAGAGCAAGAAGGTAGGCATTATCACATACGATGTCGTGGATGGTTCTATGATAAAATATCACATGAAAAAATCACACACGAAAGAATATCACGTCGAAAATATCACAGCGAAAAAATCACACTCCACGAAAATATCACATCACTAAAATATCACATTTCGAAAATATCACATCCTAAAATCACACGCGAAAAATATCACACCCTAAAATCACACGCGAAAAAATATCACATCCAAAAAACACACGCGAAAAAATATCACATCCTAAAATCACACCCAAAAAAATAGCACGTAAAAAATTTTATTGTAAAATAACACAATGTCCGTATATAAAATAAAATTTTTTGAAGTACTCTAATAGACCGGGAGGCAGCGTTGCATTTTGGTTAGTGATTTGACGCCGATTGAATTTAATTTTTATAGATAGATTAATTATTTGTGATGTAGAAAATAAGAGTCAGCCGTCAGACTTGCGGGGGGTGTGGTTGTGGGGGAGTTTTAAACTGGTAAAAAAAACGAATCCCAAAAGTAATTTGATGCCGCTTCAAAATTTGTATGATGCATGTTTACACCATAACAATTGAAAAAAAAAGTCGTCAGCTGATTGGCGGATGGGGGATTATACGTCAGCTCCTCGTATACATCAGTATAAAACTGCAATATAGTCAAGACCTTTCTGCATAGGATCTTGATGAAACTTTGGCAAATGATCCAGGTTCACTTGAAAATGGAAAATCTGAATCTATTTTAAATTTGGACAAAATGGCGGGGGGTCTCCCGAACACCTCTAAGTTTAAATCTTCAATAACTCCTAATCCCGACTTATGATCTTATGGAAACTTGGTATATAAATTTTTAGTACTGTTTCCAATATTTCTGCGTACCAACTTCTGGTTTGACAGTTCCGGTTAAAAAGTTTTTTTCCAGGTATTTATCCCTACTGTAGCCTACAATTACCGATCGATTTTTATGAAACGTTGGTAAACGCTTTCAAGTAACATGAAAAACATTTTGTTAGCTTTTGGAGTACATTGGATAAAAGGTTGGGGGGTCCACCATACAACAGATGGTTTTTTCCACAATGTTTTTTATGTTTGTTGGGAGCATAAAACATTCGTTCGGGAATGAATTTTGACGACACTTTGGAAAAAGATGCAAATATGTATGGCAAAAAACTGATTAGTTTTTTAGCGATAGCGAACAAAGTGGTGGGGGGTCCCCCAAATACCTGTTCTTTTTAAAGCTAAATAACATTTGTACCTGATAATCGAATTGGATGAAACTTGGTACATAAACATTTGGTACGGTTCACAACAGTTTTGCATCCCAACTTCCAGCTTTTCATTACCGGTAAAAAATTTTCGTTCGTAATTTTTTAACGTTTTTTCAGTGCCTACAATAATGAAGTGATTATGATGAAACTTATGGAAAAACTTTCAATTAGTGAAAAATAGTTATCATCTTTTGGGACACATTGATCAAAGTGGCGGGGGTCTACCATACAACTGCTGACTTTTCGCACTTGGTTTTTAAAGTTTGTTGGGAGCATACAGACTTCATTCATTAATCAATTTTAGTGACACTTTGAAAAAATATGGAGACTTAAATGACAAAAAACTGATTAGTTTTTGGACAATATTGAGATAAGTGGTGGAGGGCCTCCCGAACACCTGCTTATTGTGTCACCATTTTTGCAATGTTTGTTGGGAGTACCAAACATTTTTACCGGAAATGAAAAACCGGAAGTTGGGATGCAAAACTTTTGTGAACCGTACCAAATGTTTATGTACCAAGTTTCATCCAATTCGATTATCAGGTGCAGATGTTATTAAACTTTAAAAAAACAGGTGTTTGGGTGACCCCTCACAACTTGGTTCACTATCGCTCAAAAACTAATCAGTTTCTTGCCATACATATTTGCATCTTTTTGCAAAGTGTCGTCAAAATTCATTCCCGAACGAATGTTTTATTTTTATACTGATGTATACGAGGAGCTGACGTATAATCCCCCATCCGCCAATCAGCTGACGATTTTTTTTTCAATTGTTATGGTGTAAACATGCATCATACAAATTTTGAAGCGGCATCAAATTACTTTTGGAATTCGTTTTTTTTACCAGTTTAAAACTCCCCCACAACCACGCCCCCCACTACTTTAGCAGCTGACGGCCAAATTTATCATCAGCTGGAGTTAATTAATTAAAATAAATAAAAATCAACCGGCATCAAATGACTTTTTCATTTGCAACGCTGCCTCCCGGTCTATAACTAAGCTGCCAATCTTTCATTTGATATCGTATTTGACTTAGTGAAAAACGTTTTCAACAACTTCACGTTATAGCCCTATCAACTCAACATTAAGCAAAAACTCTTGAATATGTTCACCACAGGAATACATCTTTTGGTGTTAGTCATTGGCGATGCAATAAATATCGCAGTCTTCGTTTAAAGTCAATTCTACATACCAATGAAAATCAGATTGTACGAGAGTCGCTTGATCTTTACCATAGCGCCAAAAACTATGAGGGCCAAGCTCATAAGCTAGTTAATGAAATGAAGCTAGCAAAAGCCAATCCTGGAGCTTCAACTCATCTCACAATTGCAATTGGAATGGCTCAAGCATCGGAAGGTGTGCAGATGGCTCTACCCAAACAAAATTCACAAATTTGACGCTTACAGTACGCCAAAAGTAAAACATTCTCTAGCCAATCCGAGAGATATTCATATTTTAATATTTGAAAAATATAATATGATATTATAAGATTGAGGAATTGATAATAATTCTTTTTGCTCACACAACTTAGATTTGTAACTAATTTAAAGTGCTTCCAGAAATATTTTAATTTTTTTTAATAATAATATTTTTTTTAATAAAAATAATTCTTATTTTAAAAAAAGACATGATACTTATTGTAAAATGTTGATGGCAGTATAAGAATTAATATCCAATGCAAATCTAGAATAATTATTACAGATTTAGAGATTGCAGCAATGTGTACCATCGATATGAAATTTTTTGGATTCTCAGGTTTTGAAGATGTCGCTACAATATGATTATTATATGCAGCGGTGTGTTCAGACAAAGGAATCCAGTGAAATAACAGAATATTGGCACAATATGATGAATATTGATTAAATAATTTGGGATCCAAAATCAATAAAATAAGATTAATTTGTAAAAAAGATTAATGACGTGAAGTCGCTGAAAACGTTTTTACTAAGTCCAATACGGTATCACATGAAAGATTGCTATCTCAGAATTCTTTACAAAAATTTATATTTCATATACGGACAATATGTTTTTTTACAATACAATATTTTTTACATGATATTTTTTCGGGTGTGATTTTTAGATGTGATATTTTTTCGCGTGTGATTTTTGTATGTGATATTTTTTTGTGTGTGATTTTAGAGTGTGATATTTTCTCGCGTGTGATTTTTGGATGTGATATTTTCGTAATGTGATATTTTAGTGATGTGATATTTTCGTATAGTTTGATTTTTTCGCTGTGATATTTTCGACGTGATATTCTTTCGTGTGTGATTTTTTCGGTTGATATTTTATCAGGACACCGTCGTGGATGGAGATGGTTTTACAGAGAACTGGGAGTAAAACTAAATATGCTACCTCCTCTGTGACAAATATCATTCGAAATCCATCGAGCCTGCCGCAAAAACGAAAGACAAAACTTGAAATGCCGAATGCAAAAACAATTTGCAGCTGTGAAAAACGATATATTGAAATGTACAAAATAAACATTAAAATTGAGAAGCAATTTAGTTCCGAAATCTCCTGCCTACTATTAGAAAATTTACTGCATTTTTGTATTTACGCTCCCTAATTTTCGTGCGTCTTTTTCGTATTTTATTTCTAAAATAAAAATCGTAGAACGTATATGTTGATTTTAAATCGAGAAACATATGTATTTTATCTTACCGAACAAAATATCTATGATTTTCTCTTATTTGGCGTCTAATAAAAGTATCTATTTTTTATAAAAGTTTAAATTATGTTCCATAAACAAACACAAATTTACATAAAATTGACAGTAACAAAATTCTTTAAATGTCAGTCATTCTATGAAAATTGATTTGAAGTCACTCACTTTTTGACTTAGAATCGCAAAACATAGAATTTTGAGTTCGAATAAATGAGTGACTCTCTTTGAGTTGGATTTTTTTAACAGTCATATGACTGAGTCACCTCATCAAGTTAGAATTGACTCCCAGATGTTGTTGTTGTATCGACGAAATGCTGTGCTATTCTTCCAGGCTTCAAGTCGGCGATTCAGGAACTCTGTTACTTCCCTTGGTACCACAGACTTTCCTTCGTCAGGTCGGTTGGTTTCTATGGACAATTGAATAGGTGGATAGCATCATGTGGCGTGCCCTCACATGGGGTACACTTGCCAACAATTTCCCTGTCAATTCTACTCATGTAGCTTTTTAAGATGCGCGACCAACCGAATCCTAACTGCGCTAGGATGGTTCCGGTGCTGAGTGGCAGTTTGACTTCTTCGGCAGCGATACGTGGTGGCTTCTTATTAAGAACTCGATTCGAGCGTAGTTTTTTATTTTTTTCAACAACTTTTGTATGTACATATATTTCTTAAGCTCGTCGAGTTTACCGATGAATTGATTGTTTCTAACATCTTGTATGAAGCACTTTGCTGCGATACCCTTTTTTGCTGTTTATGACAGGCCCATAGATATTATTTAGTAAGCATTTCGTTATGTTCACGGACCGGTAATATGTAACATTCCTCGTGCAGGTGATCTAGGTGGGCCATCAAATGACATCCGGTTGCGTTACGCAAGGCTGCGTTCTGTGTTATTTGTAACTTATTCCAGTGAGTTTCAGCGACTTGCAGTGTCCATATGGGCACAGAGTAATTTATGAAGGTTCTATCTATTTTTTATATGCTGTTATTATTGTGTTTTTATCCTTGCCCCATGAACTACCCGCTAGTGCTTTCAGTGCATTATTCATGTTTTTCAGTTTCGAGTTCACTTGTTGAGCATGAGCGTTGAATTTAAGTAGTGGATCAAACGTTACCCCCAGCAGTCTCGGATTTTTGACCGTAGGAATTAGTATATTGTCAATGCAGATGTTAAGTGTTGTATTCACCTGAAAAAGGTTGGTCAACATTCAGTGGACAGTTTCAATTTTCTGGTTTCAAACCATTCATTCAAGGTTTTAAGGTAGGTATTCAGAACATTAGTGAGTTGTTCCAGGTTGTGTCCTGTTGCAAGCACCGTGCTGTCGTCTGCATATGACGTGATGGTTATTCCTTACGGTGGGGCCGGTAAACTATTTAGGTAAAGGTTGAATAATGAAGTGAGAGAACTCCACCTTTCGGAACTCCTTGTCTGAGTACCCTCATCTTAGATAGTTGCACAACCATTTATTAAACCTGTGAGATTAGTGTTAAATATATCATTTAGTATAGTGCAACGTGTGGTACTCTGTCGAAAGCAAGTCAAGTGCAACTAAAATTGTTCTAGCTTTGGCTCAAACCATCGCTAATTTGGTTTTGAATTCTGTGAAAAGCGCTGTGGTTGTCCTAGGTGCTGTCCTAAAGCCATGTTGATGGGACGCCAGTTTGCAAGATCCAGTTAACCGAGGTTCATTCGTTTGTATCACAGCCAAGAATTCGAAATGAAATATTTGGCTACCAAATTTGAATAGACTTTAACCGTTTAACTAAGCGTAAACCATGGTGCAGCGCGAGGAGCTTGTCTATTAACACACCCAATCAATTTTGTAACCGATGAGACGTTGGAGATCGGTCTATAAGATTCCCCCTGTTCTTCAGGCTTTCCAGGTTTCTAGATGGGGCTTATTCTTGCCGTTTTCCAGATATTTGATATCTGGAGCGTATTTAGAGATGTATTGAGTATGGTAGTAAGAAAGTTCAATCCTTTGGGTCCAATGTGTTTGAGCATGATGGTTGAGATGTTGTCGGGTCCAATAGCTTTTGATGGCTTAGTTTTTCTTATTGCATTTTCAACTTCTTCAGAAGATATGATAGCCTCGAATTTTCAGTATTAAGTTTACGAAGATGTCTTAATACTGACGTATTTTCTTCCTTTTCATGTTTACATAGCTCTCCTGTAAACTGTGTGTTGAATTATGTTGCGCCATGCAGTTGTTACCCGGTTGTCTAGCATGAGTTAAGCCCTTAATCACCTTCAACAGATTTTCATTTGCGCTAAAACATGACTTACTGACTAGATCTCTCCATCATTTGTTACGTTTGTGTTCCATTACTAGCTTATTGATCTGCTTATTTACGCCTGGAATTCTAAGGTAAGTTGGATCTGCCTTGCGGATGTCATCTTTGGGAGGAAAGTACACAACCTTCCTGTGACAAGTTTGGTTTAATCTTTTATATTCTGCCGACTGGAATGAAACGAGATCGTGCTTTGCAATTTCTCTGCATTGTCTTTCCTTTCCCCTTGCGCAGTCCGCTTTGTTAAAATTAATATAGGTCTTCTCTGATTTTATTTCATATACGGAACGGCTTAAGGTGATTATGATCGGCACATGATCTGATCCCTAGGCGATTTCAGTTCTCCATTCTGCAATTGGCATTAGTGACTGGCAAGTGAAGTATCTGGAGAAGAGAAGGAGTAATTTGTTACCCTTGTTGGTTGTGGTTCATTGAGGACTCCAAAGTTGGAGCCATCAATTTGATCAGTCGCCTCTTCAATCAGTGTTCAGATGTGAGTGCCATAGATCGTGGTGTGCATTCACATCGCCGAAAATTAAACAGTCTTTGGTATAAAATAAGTGTCCAATGGACTGTTCATAACCTGTATCACAGCTGCTTACTGGTGGAATATAAATATTGACTAGAGTTTTATCCGTATTTCCGTATTTTATTATAATACCTAGTTGTTCTAGGTGGTTATCAGTTCCTGGTAATGTGCTTGTACGGTAGATAACGGTTTCGTGAATTGTCAAGGCAAGACGACCACCTTTGTCCTTCCCTCTATCCAGTCTTAAAATTCTATAATCACAGATATCACTAATCTTTGATCTAACATTAAATTTGGTTTCTTGTAAAACCGCGACTAGAATATTATTTTTGCACAAAGAATTAATGATATCATCGATCCTGTTTATGATACCGTTACAATTTAGTTGCATGTGTAGCAAGACCTGAGCTGGTTTTGCGATGGCACCATTCCTTACAGCATGTAGTATTTGCCCTTAAAATGTTTTTGCATATAGCACAATGCCATGTTCTAGTTGGTTTGGTCCAGGATTTCTTTCAATACCAGCCATGACGAGGAGGATCTGAAGCAGTGAGACCAGTGACAACTTCTTTTTCACCCCAAAAATGAAGCGACGTAGTAGCACTTTTCGTCGAAATTTTTGTGATAGTCCTTTGTCGGGTTCAGAGTACTTCTGGGGCGTAGACCCGTCCATCTTGAGAAGTCATCAAAAAGCACTCTGAATCAAAATATTCTTAAAAAGTTGTTTGTTTTTGAGTATGTGTGGGTTATTGTGTTCTGCACGCAATGTTAAGTGATTTTAATGAAATTTTCATATATTATGGTAAGGGTGGGTTTCAACGAAAAATTAATATTACTTCGGTCTGAAAGACCGAAGTATTTGATTCATGAACCAAAGGAAATGGATTCATGAGCCAAAGGCCTTTAGGACCTACTGATTCTAAAAAAGCAAAAAAAATGTATGTCTGTCTGCCTGCCGGCCGGCCGTCATTACCTACGAAATCTAGAAAACCGCTGTAGGGATTTCAAAAATTTTTTTTCTAAAAATATATATACTCAAGGGATAGGTCCGAAGGTAGGATAGGTTAGGATAGGATAGGATAGGCAGGAGGGATAAAGGGATAGGAAATAATAAAATTACTTATTTGTATGACATGAAATATATTTGTATGACCTGAAATTTTATTATTATTATCGAGAAATTTTATTATTATTATAAGTTTGTCAAAAAAATAATGTCAAGTCAAGTATAAGTATAAATATTCGTCCCTGTATGGAGTACTGTTATCAAGTTTGGGGTGCTGCTTCTGTTTCCATCTTGGTCCTCTTGGACTCTTCAAAAGCGGGCTATACGAATTGTGGGTTATCGAACTTTGACATCAAAACTTGATTCCCTACAACATCGTCGCACTGTTGCTGACCTCGTTGTTTTTTACAAATATCGTCATCAACAGTGCTCAGATGAAATCAACAGCATCATGCCTCAAACTTAATCTTACCCCCGTTCCACTCGGCAATCATACTGGCAGATCGCAGAAAGACTTCTTTGTCCGAACTGCCTATAAATGGAATAGTTTGTCGGAATCCTTAGTCTCAGGTGACTTCAACCCGCAGAGGTTTAAAAAAAAGCGTTCATCATGATCTTAGAACGCCAGTTGTTGTGGGACCTAGGTCTAGACCTAGATCTTAAAAGGTATTTATGTGTTGTGACACATATTGTAAACCCTATAACACAACACATTTTATTCAAAAAAAAAAAAAAATGTGTCAAAAAATGATTTCATTTATTTTTTTAGCCAATTTTTTGGGAAAAAAAATTTAGTTGTTTTTATGACGTAAATGTAATTGAACATGAAATTGGACATGGAAATTTTTGAATTGTTATAGTTTTTGAAATATTTTTGGAATTTTGAAAAAAGTTGGTATTTTTGATTTTGTAATAATTTTTGCAAATTTCTAGAAATATTGCAAAAGTAATTATA
>OY856188.1:202898635-203093635 GCA_963693315.1 Diogma glabrata
TTTTTTATTGGATCAGTAATAGAACCATTCATCGGTCGAACTATGGTTAACAGAAAATAGCCAATATTTAGTTACATTTGAATCACCAAGCACTGACCCATAAATGGTAAACAATACTTGGTTATTGTTATTGAGCCATTAGTGAAACCACGAATCGGCCAATCTACGGTTTATAGAAATTTATCAGCAAAGTTTACTTTAAATTAACATTAATTGGCTATTGTTAACATTAATTGGCTATTGTTACAAGGCCAGTACTGAACCATGAATTGGCCGATCTTTGTCATTTGGTTCAAATTCACTAGAGCATTATAAATTATAGAAATATATAATTATAGAAATATATAATTAGAAATATATAAAATATATAATTTGAAAATTTCACCTATAGTTTAATTATCGCAGTAGAGATGACTATGATAATAATGTTAAGGTTGGTGTAAGTTTTTAAATTTTTTTTCTTTAGACATTTTTACTTTATTTTAATTATATTTTTTTAATGTCCCTGCGTCATGGTTACCAGTACTCGGACATTGCTGCAGTACTGGTCATCATTATTTGTCTGTTACTGGGCCAGCTGTACAACCTTCCATTGCTGTTTTTTTCTCTGGTAAATGAATGGCAGCCATTTATTTAGCCGAAGTTATTAACAAGTAAAATTATGTTAATAGCCGAGTCATTGTTGCCAGTACCCGGTCTTTGTTGAATTACTGGTCGCCAGCAATTGACCATTACTGGACCAGTTGTATAACATTGTATCAGCTATTGCCGGCTTTTTTCTCTGGTTCTTGAATGGCAGTCTTTTCTTGTTCGAAGTTATCATCCGTTACATTATGTTTATAATCCAGCTATGGTTGCCAGTACTCGACCATTGCGGCTTTAATGGTCGCCAGTAATGGACCATTACTGAACCAATTCCTCAAACTTATATGGGTATTGATGATGCAACTTGGTCAAATAAACAATAAACAAAACAAAGCGAGCAAGCGTATTCGTCATTTGGACTTGTGCTAACGAAGGTATAGACGAATAGGCTTGATAAATTGCCTATAAACTAAATTGGAGTTACCATTTTTGAATTTAGTTTATACGCAAAGAAGTAAGAAACAAGGACGTGATGCAGAGCAGTGCTCTGCATAACGTGGAATGTGGAAAGGACCATATATTGTACAATATTTAAGATAAACAACTTATTCAAAAATAAATATTAGAACTTGATATATATCGGATATATATCTGATATATATCGGATATTTTGATATTTATATAAATATGATGATTTTTACACCAACCTTGCTCTTGAAAGAAATATGAATTTGTGATTTTGTAATATTTTCTCGAAACGCTAAATGAAGAGGTTTTTGAATAGTTTGCTGAGTGTATCATCTTTTCACTAAATTATGTTAATTTTTTTTTTTTTTTAATAAAATGTGTTGTGTAATAGGGTTTAGAATATGTGTCACAACAACACATAAATACCTTTTAAGACCTAGGTCTAGACCTGGGTCCCACAACAACTGGCGTTCTGAGGTGTAGATTAACGCTTTTTTTTTTTTAAACATCTGTGGGTTGAAGCCACCTGAGACTAAGTGTTCCGGCAAACTATTCCATTTGTACGCAGTTCGGACAAAGAAGTCTCTCTGCGATCTGCCAGTATGACAGCGCGGGATCTTTACCGTTTCACTGGTTGCGGCAGCCGATTGCCGAGTGGAACGGGGGTAAGAATAAGTTTGAGGCATGATGCCGCTGATTTCATCTGAGCACTGCTGATGACGATATTTGTAAAAAAACAACGAGGTCAGCAACAGTGCGACGATGTTGTAGGGAATCAAGTTTTGATGTCAAAGTTCGATCACCTACAATTCGTTTAGCTCGCTTTTGAACAGAGTCCAAGAGGGCCAAGATGGAAACAGAGGCAGCACCCCAAACTTGACAGCAGTACTCCATACAGGGACGAATATAGGACTTATAAACATGGAGCAATTGGTATGGAGTGAAAATTTTTTTGCATCTATTTAGGAGGCCGAGTTTTTTAGACGCGCTTTTTGCCATCGCCATTACATGATCGTTCCAGAGTAGGTCATTTGAAACTGTGACACCCAATAAACGAATGTTTTTACATTCACCTATTGGTTCATCACACATACTAAATAAAATATCTTTGGGGAACTCGGTCTTTTATCTGGAAACAATCAACAGCTGTGTTTTGGTGGAGTTAAACGGACGGGCTGGACATTTGCCAACTTCCAGCACGAGGGAAATATACCAGATTTGTAGGATTGGTAGAATATTTTAGTTAAAGTTGGTGCAAGTTCTTTGGAAAAGGTTTTTAAAATAATGGGTGGAATATTGTCCATTCCTGATGCTTTGTTGATGTTTAACCCCTTTAAAAGTTTAGCGACTATTTTGGGTTTGAAGTGAAGTTCATTCTATTAACTCCTGAAGACTGGATTTGGGGTATTTCTTTAGGAGTTTCCAAAACAGTGGAGTTCAGAGCAAAGCGTTCAGCGAACAAGTTAGCTTTTCTTGCGGGATCATTGACGATTAAATCACCATCAATAATAGGGGGAATAGAAAATTTTGTACCAGAATTTAAAGAATTAATGGCATTGTAGAAACTCTTGTCAGAAACAGACATAGACGTAAGTTTTGAGGCTTTCGCTCTGTCTATTTCGGACTTTTCGTTTGAGATAATCTGATTAGATATTTTGTTCGCCTTTAGATATTGGGATCGATTAGTGGGAGTTTTGTTATGAATCCAAATATTAAATGATCTACGTTTGTTTCTAAGTGCCGTTTTAGCAGCTTTCGAATACAAGTATTTTTGTTTGGGTTTTACTATGGAGAAAGGGACAAATTTATTGATAGCAAATTGGATGGTTTCTGTAAAGTTTTGAGCAGAAACATTTACATTTTTACAGTGTAAAAACAATGACGGTCGAAAGGGAAACCATGGAAAAAATTTTGAAGACCACTCTTATCCATTTTTGAGTAGTGAAATATTTTACGGGGTTTGGGAGCTGTAGTTTTAAGTAAATCAGTTTTGATAACTGATGAGATTAAATAATGATCAGAATTTCCAATACTACCTTTCGCAACATCGACACTCGTAATATCTGGCATTGTGGTAAGATAGAGATCAAGTAGAAAACTATTATCACCGCCATTACGGGGAGTGAAAGTTGGGCTTTTAACAATTTGGAATAGGCCCTGAGACGCGGCAAAAATTTCTGCCAGTTTTCCACTATTGTCAACATCGTCGGTCGATTTGGAGAATTCCAACCATGATTTGTTGTGGACGTTGAAGTCACCGGTAACGATAACTTCACAATTAGGGGACTTTGCTCTAATCTCGTCCATAATTTTTGTCAGTATATTAAAAAAGTTTGGGTAACGTTTGTTGGGGGACCGGTATAAAGCTATTGTAAAAAAAGTCATTTCTGGAAGACAAATCTTTAAAACCATTGTATTAAAGCCGTCACCGTGTAGTTCAAAATTTGGAAAGCGCGTGTACGCAACACTCTCATGAATGAATGCGCATACGCCCTGATGGAGTTTGAAAGCTGATTCGAGCCTAATTAAGCGATTCTATAAAGAGAAAATTTTCAGAAACTTGTGTTTCTGTAAGGAATAGAATGTTCGGTTTGTCGTGCTCAAGATGATGTTGCACGTGGTCATGGTTAGCGTTCAATCCGCAGATGTTTTGAACATGTATTTTAAAATTTTTTATTGATTCATATATGTTTTGTCCCTGCAAATTCCGTGGACATGCCGCTTTATGGGCGGGTGGATTGCGCAAATTTGCTTTACCACTTGCAGACTTATTTTTTTTCGGTTGTACTGCCATATATATATCAAAATGTTTATTTTATTTTTTTGTGTTTTATTTTAAAATGCATAACTAAGTAAAAAATCCTATCATACTACAAAATATGACATATGCCAATATTTCATGATAAGATGAAGAAATAATAACAAAATAACAAGTGAAAAACAAATTGTGAGAAATTTGCAGAAAACAAAACAAAACTAAATGCCAATAATCCAGCTGATGTAGCGCACCCCCAGACGCACCGCCCACCACCTTAATCGAGGCACAAAGCCCACACATAACTACGCGTTAGGGGGTTCCGAGGTTCGATTCCTCGGAAGAGCTAATGAGCGGTACCGCTACGGAACGCTGCCCAGCTAAGACTGGAAGTGCTGCCGTTGACTAATTAAAGTTCGTCCGCCAGCACCCTAAGATATCATCTTGGCTAATGACATCTCCTGCCATTGCCAGTGGTATGTGATATCTCACGCTAACTCATATGTCAACGGCAGGGACTGGAGTACGCAGGGTAGTCAGACCCGTAGATCAACATTGATCATAATCGATCAAAATCGATCCCTCCTGCGGCGAGACCTGTTATAATTTTCCGGCAACGTATTGATGTTTCGTGTTAGTTTTGTAATAAATTTCTAAACAGAGATAAAATATTTGTACTTTAACAAAGAGTATAACAAAGAGTATAACAAGAGTATAACAACGCTGCCCAAAACTAAAAACAATGTCCTCATAAAAGTGTTTTGCCAAACACTATATCATAATCCTTAACCCAGACCGAAGTCTTGATATCTTAGAGCTTAAGATTTCAGCCCCTCCATGTATTACAGTTTTAAGTTTAATTGAAACAAGTGGTGCAGATTATTTTATTTATTTATTTTATAAGTTCTGCACCAAACTTTCGGTTTACATGTGCGCATTTACATGCGCCTGCCTGCAACAAACACGTATATAGCGATTATTGTTAAACTTTGATATATGAGCCGCAAAATTTACGATACTTTTGCATTCCAAATTCTGGTTTGCTGATTTTAGTTTTGTATATAATGTTGTATGATTGGAATTACAATATTTGTCACAACACATAATTGCCTTTTAAGTCCTCCCTACAATAACATGTGTTCTGTGATACACTGATGAACGTTTTAAATTTTTTCTTAAGTAACTAATCAATAAATGGCATAGGTTCTGTATTTTATAAGAAAGAAAGAAAGCTAAAATTGGAAAAAACAAAATTAAAATGAGGTTGTCAATAATCGAGCTAATGTAATACTCCGATTTTTGACGCACTCGCTTAATCAAGGATGCAAATCACAAATAGTTAAATGCTGTTAAAATCAATCATAGTTAAACTCGTTACTGTGTAGAATATTACCTAATTACATAGTATTTGAAGTGCTACCGTTGACTAGTTGGAATTTGTTCTCATGCCCTGCTTAGACACCAACGATATATTGCTAGTGGTATGTTAAATATAAAATTAACTTTTTTTCAATAACTGGGGTTGCAGTAGGCCTCGCCTCGCACCTTATGGTTTTCGCTTACTTGTTACTAGCATCATAATTTTTTTTAGATAATTTAACATTTTTTAAGGATGGTTAAAATGTTTCTCATTACCGTCTCTAAACCATTTCTATAAAAAAAATCGATATACATAAAAACACAAGGTTTTATCCATTATCGCGTGACATATGTAATGTAAATTTTATTACAACACATCTCAATTTATGACAACTTTAAATTCTGTAAATGTTTTACAACTATCGCCGATAGTATTATTAGTAATCTCATGCAATGTTTCAATTATTTTGAAATCGATAATCAAATTGTATATCGACGGCTACAAATTATTGTGATTCTAAACAAGCTTGAAAATACAATATATTATTAATAAATCAAAAAAAATATTTTTCCTTTATTGATAAACAATTTTATTTTCAAGGTTAATTAGAATCACAATAAATCAGTTTTTGTCTTCTCAATTTTTCGAAAATGTAGTTACACGTAAAAGCTTTGTAGCCGTCTGGGTCTGATATCTTGTCTGTCGGATGTATTTCAAATTTTAACTAGCGGACTAAAATAACTTTAAGAGAACTTCATTAAAACCTCAGCTTATTTTATACTGATCGTAAGACACCTAGAAACTGGCCCACTGAAGTTGATTAGAACATTCTGAAAATGTAGGTACACACTGACCACTGTAACTGTTCTTATTTAATTCTTAGAATTTCTTTAACAAGTCACAACACAAAACATTTTTCAAGTTAATCAGCAACGATACAGCCTACAGCAGGAAGTTTGAAAGTGAACTGATACATAACCATAGATCTTTAACTAGCAAATGAAAAAGATGTAGTTAAAAAACTTTCTAAAAATGGACTGGGATTTATGTTGAATAATAAATAGAAATACGATTACATAGAGCTGTACTTATTGCTTAGAAAATAGTGGGAAAGTTAGATTTTTAAAGCTAAATATTATAATATGATCCTAGACATTTAGAATTAACAAAAACCTTAGTCTAAGTTTTCACAAATGGCATTTAAGAAAAGCCAAAATGAAACCATTTCGTTCTACGTAATTTTTTTTACTTAAAGTTGCCTATGTTTGGTGCTAATTATAATGCATTATCTGCAGATACCATTTTAACTAGGATTAGTGATTATTAATTAATTTTCTTTGATTCTCTATAATAACTCAAGCCACTGTTTCTTCAAAATGAATAATGAATAAAAATGAATAAATGAATAAGTTCTTATAAATGGGGTGATTCTTTTAGCAGTATGTATTATGTTACTTCCACAAATAAAACAAAATGAATTTGGGCTATTTTTACACTTGAAACTTCTTGACGACGCCATTTAAATAAACTAGACCTTACACTTTACTAACAATTTATGTTGTTTTGCTTATAGCTGCCTATCACTATTGATTTATTGATTTTTAAATTTTAAAATTTATATTTGTAATATTTTTTCGGTTTTAATTAATATTTTCACTTGAATGTTTGGAATTAAATTTATCCTCAGAGAGATTATATTTGCAACTAATCATACGACAACTATCTACTTAAACAGAAATTAAACTAATTCAACAAAAGTTGGCAAAACCGAAAAACTATTAAAAAAGAGAAGTAATTGCTTTCTTAAATTAAACTTAAAATGATCATAAACGTAAGGAGTAACACAAAGTGGGCGGTGATAGAAAAAAATTTACATTATCAAAAAACCAAAAACAGAAAAGAAACAAACCTTACAGGTATTAATAGACATAAATAGGGGCTTAACTTTATGGTGCTTGAACTAGCTTAAATAGTTCTGATGTTATGATGTTTTGCCTCTCCTCACAATTCATTATCTTTTGTTTATATTTTTCTACATACGTCTCATGTCGATCCAATTCCCAACTTCGAAAACAAAAATAAAAATTATACTTTACTATTTTAAAATAATTCTTTACTGATGTTTGAGAACGACTGAACATTTAAAATTATTATTTATGGCACAAATAAATAAAGTAAAAAACTATTTTTTCCAAATTTTGACTTTTTTTGGGAAAACTTGAATAACTTGGTGCAAACTGCACCAATATTCGTATCTTTTAGCTTAAAAGAATGAAAATTGAAGCTACTATAGGCTCCAAGAAATTAAAAAAATTAGTGTCTTTATTTGTTCAAAATTTATGGTGTTGAAAATGAAAAAATTTAAAAGAAACGTGAATTTTTCGTATTTTTTCAACTTTTTTCGACTGTAACTTCCAGAATCCTTAACGGATTTTTACAAAATATAACTCAAAATGTTTGTTGGCATATTTACTATGCACTTGTTTTATTAATATGCTTAATTTGTTTATTTTGTAAAATATGAGACCCAAAAACCGAAACAACATTTTTGATCACCAAAAAATTTGGTTTTTCGCGAATATCTCAAAAACAAGAGCTAACAAAAAAAAATGAATATGATATTCGTGTTCAGGAGGTCCAAATCTATAAGAAAAGTTGGGTTTTATTTCGGGAGATTTTTCTTGTAAACTAGTGTAATCTGTCCATAAGTGTCTTTTGTCTGTATTAATTTTATTGTTTAATCAATGTTCTGGCCGGCGTTTTACTTGAGTACTTATATTTCTATCATGTTTTTGATTTGGCCGATAGGATTCATTTTAGAATACGTTAGTTAGTAGAATACGTTCAAAATATTTGACTTGTTATTACACGGTATGGGAATTACCCTCAAATTTTGCATTGTTTAATATAACATATTTTCTACGTGTGTGTTTTTGTTACGTTATTGCAGTTCAATCTTTTTATTTTCTCTTAAACTTTATATGTATAACAAAGTAAACAAAAATAAAATAAGCCAATGGAAATGCGCATTAATGCGTGTCATAAAAATCAATTTCATAATAATTTCTAAATCTCATCTAGATGGCAATTTGTGTTGTTTTCGTTTTGTAAAATCGAAAAATTATACAATAGAATGAATTCTGACAATAGTATATAAAAAATGTAAAGATTAAGTATACGACAAAGTTTTGATTAGTAGCTAGCTGAAAAATGTCTATAGTTTCGTTTATATTCGTCTTATCTACTTTCCCCTGTATATGTATTGTATTTTTTATAGAGCGCATTGTCACTTCCAACTGATGAACAATTTATTTTTTGTCATGCTATCTTCTACTTTTTGTTTATTTTCATTTCTAGATGTGAAAAAGGATTGTTTATTGTTTTTGTCATAACTAGAGAATCCTCACAAAAGATTGCATTTCAAACAATTGATGTTATTCAAATTATTTCTACTACGCAATAATTGAAACAATTCAGTTGAAATACTAAAGAAAACGGCAACATTTGCCATGCAGTCAAATTAATTAATTTATTTTTGCTTGTACCTGTTGCGACATTGAAATATAGAAAATAAAAATAAATCAATAAGAAAATGTTGGAATCAGGAAAATATCATTCTTCAATGAAATTGATAGATAAATGTGATTATTTTTTGTTTTTCGTTTAATTATTCTAAGATACAAACATGATATTATTCATACTTTAAAGATAGTAAATCAATATTTACAACATTTACGATACAAAAAACGGTCATTTCAACTACATTGCGTCGGCCTTTAATAACAAAAGTTTTTTGTTTTAATAAAAAGTGTTGTGTAGTAGGAATTACAAAATGTGTCACAATAACACAAAGATACCAAAGAGACATAGGTCCCACAACATGCGTTCTTAGGTGATGGTGGACGATTTTTTTTAAAAATGTTTGTGGATTGAAGGCGTTCGAGACTATTGATTCAGGCAAAGCATTCCAATTGCACGATTTACGCACAAAGAAGTCCCTTTGCATTTTGTTACTATGACAGTGAGTAATCTCGACAGTTTGACTGTTTGCACAAACCGATTGACGAGTAAAACGGGGAAAAGAATATGTTTGAGGCATGATTGATTTGATCTCATCCGAGCACTGCTGGTGACGATATTTATAAAAAACGAGATCAGCAACAGAGCGACGATGTAGTGAATCAAGATTTAATGTTAAATTTCGATCACTAACAATTCGTATAGCACGCTTTTGAACAGAGTTCAAAAGAGCCAGGATGGTAACAGATGCAGCGCCCCAAACTTGACATCAATACTCCATGCAGGGACGAATATAGGCCTTATAAATGTGGAGTAATTGATATGGTGTAAAATATTTTTTTACATCTATTGAAGAGGCCGAGTTTTCTTGACGCGCTCTTTGTCATGGCCATTATATTCATGGCCATTATGTTCCAGAGCATTGGAAATTTTGACTCCCAATAAACGAATGCTTGTACATTTGTCTATTTGGTCGTCACACATTAATAGGTATATCGTAGGGAAACTCGGTCTTTGATCTGGAAACAATAAATAGCTGTGTATTGGTGGAATTAAAATTCACCAAATTTTTGTTACCTCAATCCGACGACTTTTTCTAGGTTCTCGTTTACATTTATAGCAGCGCCTCTTTGGACGCGATTTATTCGTTCATGCATTTTACCCTTTGAAGACGACGCATGACTTGTGCAGTGTACTATCTGCAAAACTATTTATTGGGTTACTTGTGATTTTCAACAGTTCGTTGATATAGATTAAAAATAAAGTGGGAGGTAAAACTGAGCCTTGGGATACACCAGCGTTAATTAAGTTAGACTCAGAAGAAAAGCCATCCATAGATACCGAGATGTATTGGCTAGACAGAAAATTTTGAATCAAATTCACGACTGCGGGATGAAAACCGTACGCAACGAGCTTGTTGAATCAAGTTAACATGCCAGATTCGATCAAATGCTTTTGAGATGTCTAATGCGATAACGTAACGGATTCACCACCTTTATCAAATATGCTATTCCAAAGATGTGCTACATAGTTCAATAGATCGGTAGTTGATCTTTTGTTTCTAAAACCGTATTGGCTGTCAGATATCAAATGGTTGTCTTCCAAAAATTTGGATATATGTGAATTAATATCGTGCTCGTATATTTTAGACAGGACTGGGAGTAAGGTTATTGGTCTATAATTTGAAATATCACATTTCGTTCCTTTTTTTGGGCCAGGCTGGACATTGGCCAACTTCCAGCAGGATGGAAAAATACTAGATTTATAGGATTTATAGAATGTTTTGGTGCAAGGTTGGCATGATATATAATATATATCAATGATATATATCCGATATATATCATTGATATATATCCCGATCTTTATTCCCTGATATATATCATGATATTTATTAAAAAAAATAAATAATTAATTATTCCTACCTTAAAGTTGGAAAAACTGCTAACAGTGTTAACTAACAGTCGCAGTACTGCTTGCAAAACGCATGCCAAATCGAGGTAACCTGGTTTAGCCAAGACCATAAAGCTGACATAGATTGACAAAACTAATCTCATGACATAAACATTGTAATGAATGCTAAACATATGCTTTGTTATCTAAAGACAATAGCAGTCGCTTTAGACAGAGCTCAAAGTGATGAAAAGACTATTGCCGTTGTAGTTGAAATTTGGCATAAACTGGCAGTCGATCTTAAACTAGAACAACCATTAGAAGTTAAGAAACTTTATCGGAGGAGAGACATGGCTTTAAATGCACCTCATCTCCTAGCTAATTTATGCTTGAATATCGGCTTTTAGGTAAACGGTTCAATAACCACCAAAGAGATGAAGTACATATGTATTTCCTTATTTAAATGATTACTTATTTCAGTCTTCATTCCATTTGTAATGGCGCTTTTAACTAAATCTACACCGTTTCCAAAATATGTATTTCAATTTTAGTTTAGAAATACACCACCAATGGTTTGGTGGAATGAAATGACTACCCAAGCAGGGTTTTCCAGAATTTGAAATACGGCCAAGCATTAGTCCATTAATAGTTAACTGTACTTGATTTTTGTTACTGTGACAGTACTAGAACCATTCATCGGTCGATCTATGGTTAACAGAAAATAGTCAGTAGTTAGTTACCTTTGAATAGCCAAACACTAGCCCGTGAATGGTAAACAATACATGTCTATTGTTATTCTGCCATTTCTGGAACCATGAAACACCCGATCTACGGTTTATAGAAACTAACCAGTTCAGTTTACTTTAAATGGCTAAGTAATGGCACGTTAATGGTTAACATCAATCGGCTATTGTTGTTGGACCAGTACTGGACCATAAATTGGCCGATCTTTGTCATTTGGTAGAAATACACTAGAGTGTTATCCATTTTAGAAATACAAAGTTTGAAAATTTTCACCTATAGTTTAATTATCGCAGCTCTGCTGAAAGGCTGTTAATATGTAATGTTAAACATTTTTTTCTCTGAACACTTTTACTTTATTTTAATTATCTTGTGTTTAATTTATTTAAATTTACATATGATAATATTTTAAGTTATGTATGGCCCTATCATGGTTGCCAGTACTCGGTCATTGCTGTAATACTGGTTATCATTATTGGTCTGTTACTGGGCCAGTTGTACAACCTTGTATGGGCCATTCCTATTTTTCTCTCTGACAAATAAATGGCAGCCATTTATTGTACGAAGTTATCAACAAGTAAAATTATGTTATTGACCGAGTCATAGTTGCCAGTACTGAGTCATGGTTGCCAGTGCCCGGCCATTGTTGGACAGTACTGGTTCGGCAGTAATTGACCATTACTGGACCAGTTGTATAACCTTGTATGGGCCATTGCATGGCAATTGGCAGTCATTTATTTTTCGAAGTTATCATTCAGTTACATGATGTTTATGGTCCAGTTTTGGTTGCCAGAACTCTACAATTGCTGGTCGCCAGCAATGGACCATTACTGGACCAGTTGTACAACCTTGTATAGGTATTGATTATGCGATTGGGTCAAATAAACAAGACAAATCAAAGCAAGAAAGCGTATTCGTCATTTGGACTTATGCAATCGAAGATATAGACGAATAGTTTGATAAATTGCCTATAAACTAAATTGTAGTTGTCATATTTGAATTTAGCTGATTGGCAAAGAGGTAAGAAACGAGTGAGTGATGCGCTGCACTGCATACAACTGTGTAAAAGGCTATATATTGAATATTATTTAAGATAAACAACTTATTCAAAAATAAATATCAGAACATGATATATATCGGATATATATCTGATATATATATCGGATATTTTGATATTTATATAAATATCATGATATTTGCCAACCTTGTTTTGGTGAGAGTTGCTGCAAGTTCTTTTGAAAATGTTTTTTGAATAACAGGAGGAATGTTTTCCAGACCAAAGGCTTTCTTGGTTAACCCCCTTAAAAGTGTTTCGACAATTTTGGGTTTGAAATGTAATTGTTTCATTTTAAATCCTGAAGATTGGATTTGGGGCATTTCTTTAGGAGTTTCTAAAACTGTCGAATTTGAAGCAAAGCGTCCGCCGAATAATGTAGCTTTCCTTGCAGGGTTATTAACGATTGAGTCACCATCAATGATAGGGGGAATAGAAGATTTAGTACAAGAATTTAAAGAATTTATGCAACTGTAAAATGTTTTGTCAGAAATTGACATACTCGAAAATTTTGCTGCTTTCGCTCTGTCAATCTCTACTTTTTCGTTTTCAATGATTTGGCTTGATATTTTGTTGGCCTTTAAATATTGGGATCGATTAACAGATTTTATGAATCCAAATATTAAAGAAGACTTCGGTTTTGGTTAAGGATGTAGATATAGTTTTCGGCATAAAACTGTTATAAGGATATTGGTTTTAGTTTTGAGTAGCGAGTGTATCAAACATAAAACTCTTTGTAAAAGTACGAGTATTTTATCTCTGTTTAGAAATTTATTACAAAACACACGAAACATCCATTCGTCGCCGGAAAATTATAACAGGTCATATATTAACATAACTTAGTGAAAAGATGATACACTCAGCAAACTCTCCATTTAGCGTTAGTCATAATAATAAAACAAACAAAGTGTTTGTCTGCCTGTGTGCGCTCTCCAGCGAAATCTGTATCACACAGGAGTCTGAAATTTTGCCAGGAGAAGGCCATTAACAGGTACTAATGCACCTCGGAGCCGAAATTTTAAAATTTAATTTAGTTTTTTTAATTAATAATTTTAATTTTCCTAATGGTTTGCCTAAATGTATATTATATTTTATACTTTGCTTTTTATTCAACTTTCACTCACTTTCAGTTATCTTTGATCGATTTTTTTTCCGCAAAACAGAATTACCATTCAAATGGAAAATTAAATTCAATTTTTACTATAAGTAAAGATTTTATTTTTGGGATAATTAAGTATACCTTATAGTGACAACTTTTTTATATTTATTTATTTTTTTTTTTTAAATTATGGAAAACGAATACATATTGGAAAATTAAAGTATTATGTGACAAACAAATTCATTTAGATGAAAATTATATACTTTTATATATTTATTATATACATACATGATACAATTATATGCATCCAACGCATTACGTTGCTCCAAATGTTCAAAATATAGAAAATGGGCGTTTCTTTTCCTCTTTTTAGAAACATTGATGCAGCAAGTTTTTACAATGGAACCTTTGTATTGAAGACAAGGATTATGAACAATAATATCAAAGCTACAGGTTGAAAATGTTTTACTTATTAAGAAAAATATGCGTCCCCATTAATTTAAAAAACAAACAAATAATGTAGGTAAATCTGTGCTGTAAACACTTTTTATTTTAAAAGTTTGCAAGTAATTTGATATCTAGGCTTACTAAAAATCAAATTTTTTTTAATTTAATACTTCACGCTGTTATCACCATTGCAAATAAAAATCTTTGATTTCTACACCGTCTCCTTTCCCCAAAAAATAATATACTATCTGCTAATTTGCTATGTCGCTGTAAATGCGGTATAGGTCTGGATTTACAAATGATATTATTCTTATTATTATTTTTTATATTAGACTACAAATTAGTCTTATTATTATGTTTGTCCAAATTTTTTTTTAAAACTCTGGCAGAAATGTCAAAATAAGACGATGGCCATCGACAAAACCCAAAAAACGAAAACTTTCACTAAAAATTCTGTCATTCTTAGACCGGTTTTTCGATTAGTATCAAACATCAGCGCTATGCATATTTAGTCTGCTCTTCAAAGTTTTCTTTCAGTGACATGCTCCATTACTAATAAAAACACACAGAGCGCATGTAGAGCATTAGAAATAATTGGTAAAATATATTTGAAAATCCAAATTGACTTTATTTAAGATCAGCAAATAATTTGGATGGATTGATAAATGAAATTAGTCAACATGAAATGGTACGATAAAACAGTAAATTTTGGTGCGGTGTGCCTATTTTGTATCGCAAGTATGACGGTTCCAGAGTAAGTAATTGACAACCTTAACACCCAATAAACGAATGTTTTGACGTTCACCTAATTTTTCGCGACACATATTAATTAAGCCGATTAACGCGAAAAATTGCAAGTGTTTAATTTAAACTCTCCGAAACTCTTTACCAATCACTTTCAAATGTTGACCTTCCGTTCAATTTTCAAACTATCTGGATTTATCAGCTTGTATGCTAATGATCTATGTTATTCATATTTCCCAAATGGAAAAATTAAAATAGGCTCCTTCTATTCTCATTACGACGCTTTGAAATTATTCTTACTAATTCAACAAAATATACGCACACAAATTTTTTTATAGGCGTAGCAATGTACGCCGGGAAAATTCTCAATAATAATAATTTCATTTTCATTTCATATAAATAACTAATTTTATTATTTTCTAAAAAAATAAATGGAAATCATTCTTTTGACACACTTGACATTATTTTTGTCATAATTCTCTATAATAATAATAAAATTTCATGTTATATAAATAATTGATTTTCTTTTTCCAAAAAATTAGGTAAGAAATAAATAAACCGAAGTAAAATCTTTCTTTTGACACACTTGACAAGATTGTTTTGTCAAACTTATAATGCCATAATTCTCAATAAAAAATAAAAACCGAAGTAATTTCATGTCATACAAATAATTAATTTAATTTTTTTCCAAAAAATTGGGTAAAATAATATATAAAAAATCTTTCTTTTGACAACTTGACAACATTTTTTTGACAAACTTATAAAAGATTTCTTCAAATTCAATGTTTCTATTCGTAATCACTTAAAATGAACGCTTTTTAAGCAAAAAATATGCAAATTTCCTTGTTTTGACACACTTGACGATTTTTGACACACTTCCGGTACAGTTATCGAACACATCGTCATTTTGGCTCTTCCCATTGAGTAAACCTATTTTTAGAAAAAAAAAATTTTGAAATCCGTCCAGCGGTTTCTAGATTTCGTCGGTTGTGACGAAGACAGACAGACATGAATTTTTTTTTACTTTTTTTTTTAGAATCAGTGGGTCCTAAAACGTCGAGAAATGCCAAAAAATGGGGGTAAGAATTTCACTTTTGGCTCATGAATGCAATACTTAAGTTTTTTTCAAAACCGAAGTAATATCTACGTTTGTTTGTAAGAGCCAATTTGGCTGCCTTCAAAAACAAATATTTTTTTTTGGGGTTTCATTATTGAAAAGGGAACGAATTTGTTAATACCGAATTGAATGGTTTCAGTCAGGGTTGGCTCCCCACTGGGTAACCCAAAAAAACCTATCCGAATGTTTTTGGGGCGTAATAATGCTTCTTAAAAAATGAATGTTTTTTTTGTTTAATTTGTTTTTCTAATAAACAAATTCAATTACATATTTTTAACTTATTAAGGTATTTTGAACATATATCCTTTTTATTAACATAAAAAGGATATATGTTCAAAAATTCATTTGCTAAATTGTATACTTAATAAGAATGTAACTATAATATATGTATGTATAAGAAAACATATAACAGAGATGAAAATTTAAAACAAAATTCACAATATAAATAAGTCACTAAATAATAAATAAATTCAAATTAATAACATTGTAATTTGCCAGTTTTGTGTGGTTCAGATCTTAAGTGGCGATAAATTTTGACTAAAGATAAAGCTTTTTCGAAACCAAGTCGGTTTCTTAGTTTATTCCAAATTAAACCGCAGGTTGAGAAAATTCTTTCAATTGAAACCAAGCTTGCTGGACAGTTCATTAGTGATACAAAAAAAGTGCAAAAATTTTCAGGCAACTTTGAAGATTTTTCATTTTTCACATGTAATATTTTCCACCATTTCTTTGCGCTTAACTTTTCGAGCACGTCCGGTTTGAACATAGATTCTGGGAAGTATTCTCCATCGTTAATTTTAAATGCGAAATAGTGTGCCAAACATTTAGGATGTTTTTGGTTTATCCAGGCTTCTGCTGCGCTCTCTGCTTCCTTCACTAACCTGTTTGCCCAAATATTTTGGATGCATCATGTTTGCTAAATAGTGACCCGGAATGAGTACACTTTTCATTCGTTTTTCAATTGAAGGCCTCTTTGTTAATAAGATCTCGTTATTCAGCAAATTATACCAGATATCGACAGCTGTGGCAATTGAAGTGGAATCACCTTCTAATAATCACCATCTAATGCTATTTTTATTTGAGATAACATTTGTTAAAGATTTAAGGCCTCGTTGTACAATTGTACATTATTTAAAGTTTTGTGGATACCGTTATTAAATTCATTTAAATGCTCTGATTTTATTTGTGCGTAGAGGTGAAAATTAGAAATAAACGTTGTTAAGCAATCATCATAAGAGTTCCACCTTACATCATATGGCATTACTCCATATTTTTCTTTTAACCATCCGTGTGGCTGGTGGTGATTTCTAATTTCTAAAGTATTTCTGTACAGTTATTGGGCCCGATTCAGTAAAATCTTTTATCGAAAATTTCTGTTATTCTTTTATTTTTTGTATGAAATTTTATAACGGGAAAATAAAATTTCATACAAAAAATAAAAGAATAAAAGAAATTTTCGATAAAAGATTTTACTGAATCGGGCCCATTATTTGTTTGGTGACTTCTGTTGGAATTATATCTTTGTGTAAAAGATTAATCATGTGTACTGAGCACCCACCCATATATAAGAAAAAATCCCATGGTGTTCCTCCAAAATATCCTGCATTTTTATCATCTTGTTTTCGTTATCCGTGCAACAGGCGAATATTTCTTTATTGTATTTAGTTTTTATGAAGTCAATTGATTTTTCTGCCACAGCAACACAATATTCAGTTTTTTTCGGACCTGGGTGGTTATTTTGTAGTGTTATCTCACTAGGTGATATAAATAGTGAGATAAAAAAATTATGTTTAAATGATTTCTTTTATCTAATATAATCGGTCAAAAACAAATATTTTATCTCACTTTTTATCTCACCTAGTGAGATAACTCTACGAAATAACCACCCTGGTGTCCTCTGCACTTATTAAAAAACTATTAGAACCGGTATGGACTGAACACTCGATAATTGGATCATTTGATGTATTCGAACATCCATCTAAAATGAGTGTCAAGCTAGAATCATTTAATTCAGTTATTGAATGATCGGTTATTTCTTCATCAATTTCAAGAAGGTGTTTATTAGCTAGTTGTTTTATGCTAGAAACAAAATATTCATGTCGTAGAGATTCTATCATTTCTTTGAAATATTTGTTATTTATTAGCCACGTTAAAAGCTATGTTATTCGCAAAAAAAAATTTTTGCCACAATTTTGTCCAATTTTTCTTTCTGACTTAAAGTAGTTTTAACTGAAAATCCTATCATAGATGACTGAGTACAACGTTTGGGTTTTTGTTTCTTCTGCTGATGACTACCAGTGGCACTAGGCGAAATGGCAGTATCAGTATCCGTATCACTAACGCTTGTTGTAACTTTTTTGTTACAACTTAATAAATGTGCTCTTATGCGCTCTACTTTGTTGCTAATTTCACAATCACAGTGCTTACACTTTACTTTTGTAGAATTTTCGATACGCACTACGTTATTCCACTCAGGTGCTTTTTTTTACATCCACTTCTTGGAGGCATTCTATATTTTTCAGGAGATTTTTACGATATCTGCAATATTATATCAATTTTTTTATTTAAAGAACGAATGAATTTTTATTTCTGTGACTGTGTGCAATCGTGCAAAATCAAACTGAAAATTTTCATAAAATAATTAATAAACTTTAATATGATTACATATGGTTTCATCTTGGAACAAAATTGTTCGTTAATTTTGAATTGAATTTTCAAACTCGAATAAAAAAAAACCCCAAAAAACTGGGTTTTCTAACCCTGGTTTCAGTAAAGTTTTGATCAGAAACATTTACATCGTCAGTATAAAAACAATGACGATTAAAAAGAAACCTTCAAAAAAACTTCGGAGACCATTATTTCAGGTAGACAAACCTTTAATACTACTGTGTTGTAGCCTTCACCATGTAGTTCAAAATTTGGAAAGCGTTTATATACAACACTCACGAATGTAAGCACATACACCTTAATGAAGTTTAAAAACCAATTCAAGCCTAGATTTGGGACCCAGTGTTACGTCACATGGATAAATTTCAGTAACTTTTGTGCGGTTTGTCATGCTCGAGATGATGTTGCACAGCGTTGGCATTCAATTCACAAATATTTTGAATGTGTATTTCAAATTTTTTATCAAATGTAATAGTCATTTGATCAAAATATAATTTCTTTTAAAAATGGGTAACTTAAGGCTTGAAACCACATATAACAGAAACAGAATTCCATACAACTTTTACAGAAACAGAATTTTTATCTCAAATTTGTATCAAATTCTGTTTCGGTTTCTGTTTCTGTTGTATGTGAATGCCCGGCTTAAACAATAAATCCTGTCATATAATAAAATATGACATATGCTAATTTTTCATGATATGATGTAAGAAATAATAAAACAGGTGAAAACAAAATTTTTAAAAATTTTAAAAGGTTACTTAAATATTTTTCCATGTTGTTTCCACGAGTTAAGATGCAATAAAGGTCACCAACAGGCCTTCGTCTATGCCTGTTAGAAGTATTTATACAACTGACGACAGGTGCCCAGAGGTACTTTTCATGGTTTGGCCCTACCTGAGTCCTCTAGTGTGTACCCACCAGGGGTGCTAATAAGGGACACCTTCTCGCCACCCAGGTGGCTAAGCCAAGGTCCCTGTTCTCGAAACAGATTTACGCAGGCTGGAGCCCACTATAGCTTAGGTACCTCTGCAATTTTTAGCCTTTTATCCCCAAAATAAATTGAACGGCTGAGTAGAAAAGAAATAATATTCCAAAATACGAAAAATAAACTGAGATAGCTATTTTGTAGTTGAATGTCGAATTCGTTTAATGAGCGTATAAAGAATAATATTCCATTTTTTGGAATATTATCCTTTTTCTACTCAACCGTTCAATTGCACTGTTATACTTTTAGTCCGGTCAATTTAGACAAAAAAAATAGAAGTGAAGGTACAAAAATTCGCACCCAGCTCAAAGTTGGTATGACTGTTCAAAACAACATCATAAATGAAATCTAAAAAGTCCTCATCGATCCGATAACTGGAAAATAACTGGAAAAAATTTACTGAAGCTGTAATACAAGTAAAAAAAATATTATTCTATCGGTCAGTGTAACTTACATTTATAACATATTATGTATAATTGAATGTCAGGTAAAAAGAAACCTAGTTGCTCATTTTATTACAGTTATTATAGTATTACATCTCTACTAAAAAGAGTAATTCAACTCAACAAGAAGTTATCACCAACGGAATTCGCTTTCTTCTTTCTATGTATGGAGCTCCTAAAAAAACTACGTGCTTAGATAAGTTTCGTTGAAAATCGAAATAAAAAACAAGTGCATTTAGCTTGTCTTCCTCCAACCTTAGCGGCTGCTTATCAACATCTTTTTCGAGTATATTTCCAAATTCAAGTGTGGCTTGATTATCAGCTAGACCCGAAAGACGGGTTGGAAGTTGGTCGACAATACATTAGAACCAGTTCAGACTTCACTCCTACATGCGCCTTAAAAACTGCTAAACACAACTGCTAAACGAAACTGTAAAAAAGGATGTAGTGCTAAATGGGGTTGTAAAAAATTTGGACTGTTTTGTTCTCTAGCATGTAAAAATTGTCAAGGCCAGTCGTGCTCCAATGTTGAATCACCAACAGGTGAAGATTCGTTTGATACAAACGAGGAGACATGTGATGTATCACTATTGAGGCAATTTACTTGCACCCAGGAAGAAGAAGAGGAAGCAGAAGATTTTGAAATTACGATTCAGACGAATAAATTTCTCTATTTTTTGAAATTTACACCGCTTTTATCATTTTCAACCCGTGCCAATATCTTTTTTTATTCAATAGTTTCAAATTAAAAAGAAACCGATCCGTGGAACAGGCCTACTGGGGAAACCACGTTAAAAAAAGCGCTAAGTACACTACCTCAAAGGTAGTGTACTATGCAGCGTGGAAACGTGTGCATATTATGACGATTACAACTCTTCCAACTTTTTGAATTGTTATATCTCAGAAACGGTGGCTCGTAGGAAATAAAGTTTTAGACATTTTTTTTTATAGATAATCATCTGATCTACAATTTTTGTTTGCACTAATTTTATGATAAAACTTACCGTTTTGCTAAAAATCGCGAAAACCCCGTTTTTGTGGCCTTTGACCCCCGAGTATCGGATCGATGAGGACTTTTTAGATATCATTTATGATGGTGTTTTGAACAATCATACCAACTTTGAGCTGGGTGCGAATTTTTGTACTCTTGGATGTCTAAATTGACCGTACTATTTATTTTGTATTTTATTTACCTCAACCGTCGCATCTTGTCTTCCAAATGGTGAAAATTGAAGTACAATGTTTCGGAGACGTAAAGGAATGCAGACTGACCATATTTATGATTTGACGCCGTTTTACTCGTGCACAATATCACTTGATCTATGATTGGGTTTCTGTTATTCATTAATTGGCTTAACTATTTTTAATTAAATATTTATTTGATGATAATCATTTTAAGAGTAAATATAAAATTTAATTTCAATGTATTTTAACATAAATAGTTAAAAATGATTTAATATACTTACTTTTTTTTAATTTTTTTTTCAAACCAATCGGATACCTTCGATTCTACTTATTTACAAATCTTTTTGGTCCGGAAATGTTCCAGTGAATATTATATTAGTGTATATGCTACCGATTTGGCTTTTTACTATCAAATCAAATACAATTATCAAATGATGTCTTAAACCTATAAAATCAAAAAAATCTGATACATGGCATTCAAGTTATAAATCATTCATATACTTCTAATTATATTTGTTATATGAACATTGTCACAGTGCAATTGGTATTTTCTATTTTATTCTGTTTATTGAAGTTTCGGGAGTCTCAATTTTACTGCTGTGATATATTAACAAATTAAACGATTTTGTAGCAATTCATTCCTAGCAGTAAAATTTACAAAATAAATGCATTTTAATCTAAAAAAGTTAATCAAAAATTTTTATGATTAATATAACTTTAAAATGCAAAATAAAAAGGTGACGTTTGAAAAATGATTAAATATATTATATTTGATTGTTTGTACACGTTACGACAAATCTGGATTTCAATCTTATGGCGTTTTTGTTAATTCATTCGGAATAGAATAGAGAGAATAGATTGTTCTAATTTCAAACAAATTCTGTCAAAATTTTCAAAATTAGTACATTCAGAATATTCTGAACGAATTAACGAAAACGCCATTACTTATAATCAATCGCAAAATATATATTAATTAATTTTTAATTTCTCTTTCATTTTAGTGTTGTTATCAATTTGCTCTCTGCTTTGTGATCCAAATCCAGATGATCCTTTAGTGCCAGAGATTGCAAGAATATATAAAACTGATCGGGAAAAATATAATGAATTGGCACGAGAGTGGACTAGAAAGTATGCTATGTGATGCGTTCCATATAAAACAATGATCCGTCAACAACTAATAATAATAATAATTGTCTTAATATTATTAAAAATTATAAAATTTAAAGATCAACAAAATGATGAAGTGACAACTGAAAATTATTTAAAAAAATTAAAAAAGTATGTTGAAATTCAAAACATCAATAAAAGCTACAAAATCTATAACTACATCTCCAAAATATCATCATACCGCAAAATGGAAATATTTAATGTAAAAGCCACTTAAAAAAACAATATTCCACAACTTTTCCTTTAGACGTTTTATTCTCATACTTTGATCTTTTTGTTCCCATCGCTCCCTCATCTCCTTCAATTTTCTTTTCATTTAAAAAAAAAATAAATTTTGTAGTTTTATGCTTTAATATTATATTAAAAATATTATAATTATATTAGTAGTAAATCAAGCTACTACTTTATTTATCTATGTCTCCTAATTATGCCCAAATCATTTTCCTTTCTCTCACCATCAAACCGAATGAAGTTATAATAAATTTTATTTTTTAATATTTTAGACAATTATTAAATTATTATTAATTTGTTTTTGTGAAATTAATAGAAAACAGAAGACTTCTACTTCTTAAAAGAGAATGAAAAAACATTAAATTAACTTCACCCACCATAAAACTTCCTGTTTCCATATCCTTCCTCATCCTTCCTATCCCAAAAACAACACAAACCAAAATCCTTTTATCATTTAAGACCATTTAAGAACCACATACTATTTCTCATCGTCAGTTTGTGTTTTCTATTTTGAAAGAATTAAAAAGAAAAACTTATTTAAATAAAACTTAATTGAAAAGGAAGACAAAATGTCGTTAATTTGTTGTTGTTTGCTTATTATTTTTTTTTACAATTACTATTTGTTTTTTTTTTATATATTATAATTTTAATTTGTTAATAGTTTTAATATTAATTAGATAAAAAGAAGAAACTTATCGTGCGCGCGTGAATGGTTTTCTAGCTCATAATATATTTAAACAAAGAAAAAAATAGTGTACGGCTATTATATGCTCAAATTTTCGTTTGTGGTGTTTAATGTATATAGAAATAATAACTTTAATATATTTTGTTTAGTTATCTCATAATTTACATGTATGTTAAAGTAGTTGATCTATATTGTTTTGAAACTCAAATGTAAATTTTTTATCTGACTGGTAGTTGTAGGAGTCGTCCGATTATATTAGGAAAAATGATTTAGATTTGTCCACTATTTTAATTTCTTTTTTATAGTATAAAAATAGTAGTAGTTCGATTTCATAAATAGTTTCAAATTTAAAAATATATAAGTATAAATATACATTATTTGTTTTTTTATAGAACAGTTTTTTTTTTAATTTTCTTGATTTCCCGAATCTAAGATTATAAGTTATAGAAATAATAAATAGACAAAGGTTGTGTTATAGTGGTTGGAAAAATAAAAAATATTTTGGAGATGTTTTTCCATTAGAAAAAATACTTCTTCGTGTCGTATAAGTTAGATAATAAATTATATAGGATAAGCAATATTCGTAAAATTTTATGTATAAACTATAAAAAAATTGAAGCATTTTTTAATGTCCAAGTTTCCATCGAAAATTGACACAGAAAAGTTTCCGTGTATAGATCTAAAATTTAATTATCTTCTCTTCTATTCCAAGAAATATATCTCTTTCAAAATACAAAAAAAAACGTATTTTCATTTTAATTATTATTAATTTGATTTAAATAAAAAAGTTTATTTTAAAAAGAATATACATAATAGCTATTTATGTATTAAGGGCGTAAAGTATGTCTTTTCCGCTTGAGAGTGAAATTGTTGCTCGAGGCGTTAGCCGAGAGAAACAATCACTCAGCAAAAAAGATACTTTATGCCCGAATTGCATACAAGATTTTTTGTACGAGAAAGATTCTGTATTATTTGCATAAATAAAAATACATATATTTACACAAAATAGTAAAATATTTTTTTAGAAAATTGTTTTATCCAAGTAGTTTTTCGAAATAATAGTAATAATTAGTTATTTGTATAACTAGTGCAAAAAGTGCTCTCGACTTCGTCTCGAACTGCAAACTTCATGCATCGTGCATCAAATATGCTTTTTGCACGTGTTGCACACAACATTTTTTCTACGATCTAGTAAGGCACTAGTAAGGTACTTTTTGCACTAGTAAGGTACTTGTTGCAGTAGTGCAAAAAATTAAACTTTTGGCACAGTACATAGTGCAAAATATAGTCACTTTTTGCACGATCGTAAAAAAAATAACTAGGCATTGTTATTTCAATTTTGGCATTGTTATTTCAATAGGAAAAAAGGCCTGCTTTACGAACAATTTTTGAATCGTAAAAGTGCATTTTACGGTTTACTCGTACAAAAAAGTAATTATGGCTCAAAATTTCCAAATCGGGGCAAAAGTAAAATAATAAATGTCCACAAATATGTTATAAACCTCTTCGGGCAATATACTGAAAAAATGTTCAAATTCAATTGATTCAATGAAATACTTTAGTTTTAATTATAATTGCTTACCCTGTAAATTTTATAATCTAAGTTGAATTTCACAAAGATTTTCAATTTTGTATCGATTGATTGTAAAAAAAACAGCAAACCTATTGTGTTTGTTTGATTGATCATTTTTAGGAAATTGTATTATTAGTTTCGTTTTATCGTCTTTTTTTAATATATATTTAAAAACTATAATTAAAATAATTTATTAATTTTTTATTTATAATTTATGAATTTTAGTATTTCAGCATAGCTGGGTTGTGTTGTTCGTGAATTTTTTAAATGGCAACCATGTTTTGTTTATTTACAATTAATCGATAGATGTCGTTTTATCGTTACGGTTTTTTATATGTCTCATCATAGGTTTTTAAGTTCAATAATTTGTTCCTCGAAAACATTTCTCATCAATTCTTTTTATTTCCGACAAAAGATCTAATCTCAAAACTGTATGGATTACATCATTGCCTTAACGAACTTCACGACAAAAAACTTAAGAGAACATAAAATAACTTCTTTTAGCTGCCGATAGATTTTATAACTTTTTTTATTGACATTTCTTCCATTGAATTTAAAGAAAATGAAACTTTGATCAAAGTTTGAGCAGTCGCTCCATTCTCTCTGTTTTACATTTTCAATTCATCAATGGAAATTTAGGAGCAATTCTATGTGGACAATACTTTTACTATAAGAATTTTCTTTTCGTATTTGTCTCTGGGCGCCAGTGTAACAAACTCATAAAAAGTTTTAAAAGTTATTTTAAATATTGCATGAAAACATCTCAGAAAACTAAATTATTGGCGTCTTGTCCCACAAATACTTTGGAATTTCGTTCCATTTAAAGAGAAACCTTCTTGGAAGAAATAATCTTTCCTCAATCACATTTTTTATTCTAGAAAAAGAAGTGAGTTTTATGGTTCTAGTTCGGCGAAAAACAACGGTTAGAACTTAGAACTAAGTTTATCAGACGAATGTCTTCTAAACTTGGATGATACTGATAGATTTTTTGTCTAGAGGATGATTACCACATCTAGATTACTAAAAGTAAAAATTTCCATAAAGGATATTTTACGGTCGACAAATATTAACAACACTAACCATGCATGATTCGCTTAAAACCTTAAGTAATTTTTTGATAATGACACCTGGTGGGTGAACCGTAGCATCTCCAATGTGAACCCAATCCCTAAACGACTGATTTGAATCCCTGTAGGTGTTACCAGCAGACTTATTCTTGTATTTTTTTTTCAAAGCTAGACATGTTTAGTGTTAATTATAATAAATTAACGTCTCTGAATATCGGAAGATACCATGCCAACTAGAATTAGGATTCAAACTACCGTTTCTGTGCGGAATTTATGAATAATAATTATTGATTTAAAAATTTTGAGGATTAAAATTATCATGGAAAACCACCCAGCTAGGGCCCTCCAAAGATGCGAGACTTAAAAAAAATCACTGACAGGATGTAGTTCTATACTTTATTATTTGAACCGCAGAAGAATGGGCTGGTATGACGCGAGAAGTTTGCAAAATCGACATTTCTTCTATGTTGCAAAGAAACGATTTCATTAGTAAGATTAGAGCTACCAATCAATTTGTTTTCTTTTGGACATCATCCAGACATTTCAAACTAGTTCTGTACGCTCCATATGTAAAACAGCCCTCCATGCAAAGACGAATAAAAGACTTGTAGACCAAAAGAAGCTCTTCCGACTGTCGCCTAATCTATGCATAGCATTCTTAGCTAGTCTAAAAATATTCCACTTCATATTACTTTCAACTCCTAACAGTTTGACAGAATCTTTCTGCTCCAGATTTTTGTCTTTGAACTTTAGGGGCAAAGGGTTCAGTGAGGATGATTTAGTAAAATATGGGAAAAATGAAGATTCTTGCGAGAAAATATGACCGAACTAGAACTATTACAGTAATAGACGCAACATCTTCAATAATCTCATACAGTTTTATTCAACAAGAAAAACTAAAATGATGTTATTTTTACTTTACAATCCCTAATTTGTTACAAAAACTAGTGCTAAAAAATTTTATTTAACAAACATTTAGTAAGTCATTCCATTCCATACTTTCTATAGTTTCCAACCAAAGTTTTGTAGTTATCGTTCTCCTATGACTAAAATACTACTTCATTGCATGCGTCGTGCCTGCAATATGATTATTGCATTTATTGATTCTAACATTCGTAATAAATTATAATTTATTTATTTTTTTTTAACATAAATAAGAAAAAACCGATATGCTATGCGAGTATTATCAGCAGAAAACCATAAAATATTAATCCTTCGTTATCCACAATAAAGTGATTGCTATAATTTAATTATAAATTTTAAATTAATAATAATAGTGAATTTAATAAAATTTTTATACTATTAAATATTTTAAAACAATAAGCATTTTTATTAATCTAATTGAATATTTAAAATAAATATAGTAATCATATGTATACATTTAGTCTCTTTGTTATTTTGAATATCTTTTTAATTTTTTAAATAGTAATTACACGTATATAAGCTACTATTATTACAATTAATATAAAATAATTAAAATAATATATTATGGCAAAAAGATTGTTGTGGATTTTGGATCGAAAGTTAAGGTTACAAAAATTGTATAAATTTAAAGGTAACAAAAAAAAATTAAAAAATAAAAATAAATCATTTTAAATTAAATAATTTATTTATTATTTTTTAACGATTTTTTTTTCTATTGGAATTATGTTAAGTGATTTTTTATTTTTTATGTTGTGTTAGGGTAAGTAGAATTAATTCATATGTGTTTACTGTTACTACATATATATATTTCCGACTTTAAAGTTTATAAACATCTAGTTACAACACCATAAACAGGTCTGTTAATATTAGTATAATAGGCAAGTATAATAAAATATTTTAGTTTAATAAAATAATTAAAATAAACAATCTTGCTTCCAAATTGGAGAGATCAGTGTTTGTACCCGCATTGAAGGATTAGTTGTTGATTTATAATTTTTTTAATTCTAATCTACCTCGTGTGACAACCCCGGGTACTCTATTTCCTACTATTGCCATACAATTTAACGTGAGATATTACCTAAGACGGGTAGTATCAATATCACAGCCGAGCGATATCACTAGCCAAGGTGATATCTTTACTTAGGGGTCCTGGCGTATGAATTGTATTCAGTCAACCATAATTTTACTAAGGTTGACTGAATACAATAACTAAGTTAATTATGGCAAATTCTTTGATGATGGCACGCTTTCGCTTGCTGGAAGATACGATTCTTCATAGAATTGTATCTTGGCTTTAATCATTGAGGAAGACACAAATATGCCACAAATTAGATTATTGACCACCTAATTTTAGTTTTGGTCCTACAAATTTTTCGAAAAAATTTGCTTTTCGCCCTTTTATGTTATTTTCCTTTATCTTATCGTGATATATATATTGGACTACAATGTTATTTTGTTATATGATAGATAGGATTTTTGTTTAGTTGTCCATTCTTTAAAAAAAAATTGCGTCTATCAAAACCTTTCGATCACTTGTTGTTGGGGCCTTGGTTTTGAAAGGCTTATATGTGTTGTTGTTTCACATATTGTAATTCCAACTACACAACACATTTGTTTACAAAAAAAATAATACAAACGATCCTTTCAGTTACTTGAATTTTTTTGCTTCTTAATTCAATCTTTAATATTTCCAAAATCCTAAATTATTTAAAAATCCCATTGCTTACGTATGTACAAATAAATAATAATGCACTCGATAAAGTATGCTTAAAAGTTAAAACTATAAAAGTTAAAACTAGACCCAACCAGAGTAAAGAATATTTACATGTATACTTACCAAATTAATACCGAAAATAAGGAAAAAATAACAGTATCGAAGATAAAATGAAACATCACTTTCAGAGATTATAATAGCCGTGTTCGATTTGACTGAATCAACTGACAAATTGAATGCAATTTTTGTTGTTTTTTCAGTTGTTTCAGTCAAATCGAACGCACCTAAAATCATCGAAATTCAAAAATAGAAGTGTTTTATTGATAGAACAGTACAAAAATTATTTCTAACTGAACAGTTTAAAATTTCAAATTCACTTTCTGCGTCGCACGAAACATTTTTAATGTTGCCACAGCAATTTTATTTAAATTGTTGTAAAAACCAGCGTGATAAGATTGTATCAATATCTGTAAATGTTATCCATTCCTCAGAAATACGCATGCATATTTCATATTCCGAGAAAATATTCCATTAAACGATAGTCCAATATCATTTGTTTTGATAGGTGCAAAAGTATTTAATCTCTATTATGAAAGCTTCTTTTTCAAAGCTCATATGGTTAGAAAGACCATCGAACTTTTCAACCAAGCAATAATTTTGTCTTTTGTTGCTCATACTGCTAACCATGTGTCACACAAGGACGTTGGACAAAACAAAATTCTTCTTGTCTTTCACGTGGTGGTAGTATATATGCATTGAAACCCTTCAAAGTTTTACCCCTCAGAGATTCAGTCCCACGATAATGGTGATACAAACAAGAACAGATACCAAAAACGAAACTAAAACTTATACCAATTTCACGCCATATGTAATTTAAACAAAACCAACATGTTTTGCGTTAGATTGCGGTATTGATAGCAATGTACTGACCAATAAAAGCAATTATAGTAACTATCTGGGGTATTTGTCTCTTCGTCAGAAGACTGAGATAAACTGAAAAAACAATTTTTGAAGCATAATATGGATGGCTTATTTCCATTTCTCGCCAACGTTTAATCTAGTCTTATCTAAATTTAAACGTGGAAGAACACGTTTGTGTGTCTGAAAAAGTCAGTTTAATTAAAAAAAAGCTGTTTCCGCCCGGGATCGAACCGGGGGCCTTCCGCGTGTTAGGCGGATGTGATAACCACTACACCACGGAAACCGATACGTGGATGGGAAAATATGTTTAACCAAAGAAACAAATCTTATATGCATTAGCACAGCAATATCAATTTTTTCATCTCTCTTTTTCATATTCATTCGTTATAAATTCACAAATAGCACAAAAAAACTCATTTATAATGCTCTAACAACAGCAAAATTTATCCGCATATATTTTTCATGCAAGCAAGCAACCTGAATTAAATTTAGTTATTCTTCGCACATCGACTAAAATACAACATAAATGTGATATAAAATTTTGATTCAACTTTGACATTTTACTTGAAAAGAAAAAGTTTTTTGATGATTTTATTCCGCGACCTAAAAAGAATATTAAACAAAATTTGTGTGTGGTGTGGAGTGTATGTGAATCAAAAAGAAAACTATTTTGTTTTATTTTTGTCTAAATAAATTGTTAGATTTTTTATAAAAAATACAATTAAAAAAGAAACCGTCAATTGTTTGTTACATAATTTTAAGGGAAATTTTTGTTTATTTTTAAATTTTAATTTTTTGTCCGATCGATACCATTCATTATCATTATATAATTAAACAATCTTTAGGCCAGATAAAACGATACAATAAATCTGGAATAAACAAAGAAAAAAAGAATAACGACATAAAAAGATCAATATAGTAGTAAATAAACGATACAGGGTTGCACAACCTTGAATTGAGAATGGAGATTGTTAAATCGCAGATTGAGATAGATTCTAATTCTAATTGTTGTTATCCTCGGAAAACGGTAAGATAATTAAAAGAATTATACATAAACATGTTATTTTGTGAAATATCTTGATGTTTCAGAGTTTAATAATTATCACATTAAAATTTGCTAAACGAACACATTTTATTAATTTTTAAATAAAGATCTTATCTTAAATCGATAGATATATTAAATAAAAGATTAGGATCGATTCGTAATCTTCGAAAAACAGCTACTACAATAACCGGAAAATAGTAATTAAATATATTGTATTGAAATTTAGTTATTTTTTTCTAGGAACAGAAAATTTGTTCGAATATCAATATTGTCAAATGAACGGATTTTTTTTAGCCGCTCTTTAGTGATTTTAAACTTTTTGTCAGTTTTTATATAAGTTTCGTATGAATTCTATTTTGCATGAATTTGCGCATTTTGTGTTTTTTTGTGAAACACGTTTTCCCATAAATTTGTGGAAAATAATAACAAAATAATTGACCTGGATGTAATTGATGAAAATTATTCGCTTTTGTCGTGTAACATGATAGCACGTGTTTTGCTTGTTATTTGATTCTAATAAAATTATACAGTAATCCCTCCGACTGCGCGGTTTTTCATTCTGCGATTTTCCACTGCTCGAGATGAGTTTTTAATACTAATTTTACCACTGCGCGATTAAAATTTCACACTGCGCGGTTTTAAAAAATTTTTTTAGAATATGTAGGTGAATTTCGTAATATTAAAATGATTTGAACAAAATCTGACCGACGCATTTGTGATTTGGCTTAAAAAATTCGGGGGTCGAGGATTTTTTTTTTGGAAAATAGAGGCGATCTAAATTTCGTGATTTTTGGCTTGACGGCTTATTTTCAAAAATTCATAACTTCGGTTCTATTAAAGATAGAAGGTTTTGTTTTATTTTATTTTAAAGTTAAGAGATGGAATTTTAATAAAAATATATAGTCAATAAAAATTATTAACAAAATTCTTTTGTTATCAACAAATAAAATGTTAATATCGATTTTTAGTGATTGTCCTACAAAAATAAAGAGTATTTGATACAACAATCGTTCAAAACCATTCTCCGTTCCATACAATCGATATAACCATTCTACGTTCAATTTTCAAGAAAAACTTATTTTTAATTAATGAAGAAATTAGTTTTATTGTCAGAAATAAATTAATTTATCCAGCGTGGGACAACAAAAAATTATAAAACTGTTTGTCTTCCCGCGCTAGATAAATTAATTTATTTCTAATGCTACTCGTACACGAGAGAGCAAAATTGCAGGTGTCAGAGAGAAAGTGTCTGACACTTATTGCTAAACGGTACCACATAGGAATCTGTTAATAATTTTTGTAGATTACAGATTTTTTTTTAAATTCATCTTTTAGCTTTAAAATAAAACAAAAAAATGCAATCATCACCAGAACCAAAGTTATGAATCTTTGAAAATAAGTCTTCAAGCCAAAATTTAGATCCGCTCTATTTACATCCTACCCCCCAAAAAAGAAAAAAATCCTCGAACACGTACATCTTTTTATTTATATAGAACCCGTAAAAAAATTTCAGCTAAATCACAAATGTTTTAGTCAGATTTTGTCCTAATCTGTTCGGTAAATAAAAGAATGACCCATTTATGGCATTCTTTGTCGTCCGGCGCTCGATAAATTAAGTTATTTCTAACAGTAAAAATTATTTCTCCATTAATTAAAAATATGTTTTTTTAGAGAATTAAACGTAAAATACGATGGTCATAAAGATAAGATTTGAACATTTTATTTGTTTATAACAATAGGAATTTGTTAATAATTTTTATTGAATTTATTTTTAATAAAAAGCATGTTTTAACTTTAAAATAAAATAAAACAGAAGTGTCTATCTCTAATAGAACCGAAGTTATGAATTTTTGAAAGTAAGTCTACAAGCCAAAAATCACGAAATCCTCGAAATTTAGAACCGCTACATATATTTTCCAAAAAAAGAAAATTTCTCGAGCACGTTTATTTTTTCGATATAAAACCCCAAAAAAAAATTTCAGCCAAATCAAAAATGTGTCGGTCAGAAAGGAGTTCGGTTTGACGGTCAGAAAGGAATTCGGTTCGGTATGACCCATGTGTGTAGCAATTTGCATAATTACATATTCAGCTTATTTTTAACTGTGTGGCTGGAACATTATGGATCAAATTCAATTTCAAGCCAGTAAAGGTAGAATATTCTAAACAAATTCATATTATTAATATTATTTTTTTAAAATGTTATTTGTGTTAATTTATCTTTTAACTTATGAAATGTTTTCTTTTTTAAGAATTGTTGAAGTAATACATGTTTTTCAGTCTATATATATTTTTTTGTTTAAATAAAACTTTTAATTTATTTTTTCTCAAAATTTGGAACCGAAACCTCCATTTTTGTACAAAATAGGGTTCACATTGCGCGGTTTTGTATTGTGCCCTGTTTTTCTGGAACGGAACTACCGCGCAGTCGGAGGGATTACTGTATCATATGTTGAAATATGTTTAGCTGATTGTAGTCTCAGAGTTGGACGAGACATTGACATTCTGCTCTCTCTTACGCTCCTCTATCTCATTTCAGTTATGTTAATAATTTCATACATTTCATTTATGTTACTTCAAAATTATAAATAAAATTAATTACTATTAAGTTTTACATTTCAATACATTGATCTAGATGATAGTCCTTGACCCTGTATATTAGGTTTATTGCTCTTCCGGGTCTATCTGGAATATTCCTTTCTGGAGTCAATGGTTGAGTTACATCATTTACTGTTGAGGGTTAATTTCTCACTGCTTTTTCATTATAGTTATATATTATTAAACATAAAAAATATGGTTTTATTAGACTACGATCTTAAATGTGTCATGTTCCATGTGATGTCTAATTTACAATGACATTTCTTTTTTTAGTCTCGTATGACATTAAGCTAGTTACATAATATAACATCCTCTCTTTTCCCTCCCAATTCAAAAAATACTTGATAAATTCACAAACAAAAATTTTACCGATAATTATATAAAACAAAAATACTTAATTAATTCACAAATAAAATCTACCGATAATTATATAAAACAAATTATTAATTTATCTATATGAGAAATTATATACTTCATCATCCTAGTATTTCACTGGCAATCTAGTTTGTCTCCTTGGCCTTTGTGATGCTTCAATTTCTTCTTGATCAGATATACCCATAGATGAAGTATTACCATTGCTCAAATAATGAATCTTCCAACTGATTTGAACCTGGAACTTCTTTTAGGATTGGTTTCAAATGTACACGACTTCGTCTGTATGTACCGTTATTCGTTTTAACAACACTAGATCTTGGACTCAGATTTTCATCCACAGTTCCTTCCACCCAATTTTTCGATTCTGGTTGCATTTTCACCATTACACTTCTACCCTCTTTAATATTTGGTAACAATGAAGTTTTTTTATCATAAAACTGTTTGGAGTAATTCCGTTGGTCTTTTATCCTTTCTTTAACATCTTGTGGAATGGACGGAACTAACTTCTGTTTAATAGTAGGAATTCTGCTCTTTGTTCTCCATGTAAACAATCGCTGTACTGGACTATAGCTCACCTTATTTGGCGTATTTCTACACTGTAGTAAATTAATGGAAAAAGCGGTTCCTGATTGCATGCTTTTCTTGTGTAAAATTTTAACTATTTTCCCCGCTGCTTCACTTTTGCCATTGCCTTGTTGATGGTATGGGCTCGATGTGATGTGTTTAAAATCCCAATCTTGTGAAAACGTATAGAATACTTTATTTACGAAACAGCTTCCGTTATCAGTGATGACAATACTTGGTATTCCGTGCCTACTAAAATTTCTTTTGCAGCATAGAACCATGGTACTTGCACATAAATTTTCTACCTTGTCGAGCTAAAAAAAAAATCTGAATAATGGTCGACCGTTATCAGATAGTTTTTCTTTCTGCCTTTTATATCTAATTCAACAATATCCATACTCACACTTTCCCAAGGAAGGTCTGGAATTTCGTGTAAAATCATTGGTGGTTGACGTTGAGCGGAAGCAAACATAAGACGTGTATTACACCTTGGTATGATATGCTTGATATCATCGTTAACCTTTGGCCAAAATACAGAATCTCTTGCGAGTTTAATTTTCGCTTCCATGCCTTAGTGACTCGAATGCAATCTGTTTAAAATTTCTCGACGAAATCCTTTTGGAACGATAATTCTATCGCCCATCAACAACAATCCATCTATTGATGATATTCATGTCTAAAGGAGCAAAAATCTTGGAGCTCTGGTGATAATACTTCTCGTTTTGTGGCCATCCCGAGTAAACAAACAACTTCATAGATTGCAAACTCTCGTCACTAACTGTGTGCACTCTTTTGTCCTCAAAAGTATCTTTCTTTAGATGACAATTTGGAATCAGTTTTGTCGCTTGAATTTCTTCTTCAATTCCATATATCTTCGCTAGAATCGTCGCTCATAGATCTGGAAAGTGTATCTGCAACGTGCATTTCTGAACCCTTTACATAAACGAGTCTGAAATTATGACGTTGTAAACTCATTATCATTCTTTGCAATCGTTTTGGTGCACGGCATGTAGATAACGGCTTATTTACTATTATTTTAGAAATGCTCCATATAAATGATAACACATAAAATATAAATAAACAGATACTGAGAACCTCAGTAAATCCTATAAAACAATTTTAAAATTGATTAATGAGAGACAAAATAATTTTTAGAAATAAATAAATTGTAAAAAATTTTAGTATATGAGTTGTGATGCAGTTCAGAAGATATGTCTGGCTATAGTGTTAAGTTTTAATCAAAATAATTTTTTGTAACACATGCGTAAAAAATATTCAATTTTGTACTAGAATAGAATAAAAGAAAAAACTACTTTTCCGCACATATGACCACAATAGTATATTACATATCTAGAAATAGCATTTTACATGAGAGGGAAAATTTTACGCACGAGACGCGTAGCGTCGAGTGCAGTATCTTCACGAGCATGGAAAATGCTTTACAACTCGAGATTTGTTATATACTTTTTCTACGACTTTGTTTGAATGCCCAAACGCGTATAATTACATGAAAAAATGAACTACCAATTATAAATTAAATGCAAATAGTTTACAAATTGTGGTAGGCTTTGCATTATTCTGTGTCAAAATGAATTGAAGTATTTAATTTTTAAAAATCAAAATTTTCTTTAAATAAAAATTTTTCTTTTTATTAAAAGTGTTAGGTAATATATATGAGCAATTTCACGCAAGTTCAGCAAATTTTTGGGAAATTTTGACTTGACCCCTTTTAATTTTGGTTATTTTTTGTTTATAGATAGTCTTTGATAAATAAAAAATACAAGTTCTCTTAGAATTTTTTTTTTCGACCAGGGGTCTTCACAGGGTGCCCCTCAATTTTTTGTTATTTTGTGATGTGACTGCATTTTGACGAGCGATTGTAGAAAAACTACTGAATCGATTTTCATAAATGATATGTCGTTGAATAGGTATTAGAACAAAGTTTTTAAAAATGTACACTGTTAATTTTTTGAAATAATTTTTAACGGTGTAACATAAACAAAAAACGGTGTAATTGAAAAAAAGATGGCATAGCCTCTTTTTTTTTTTTTTTTTTTAAAACTAAATTGAAGCTTATTTTATATCTAACCACTTGTGAAAGTTGAGGACACGCGTTATTTTTTGTTTTAAAGATAAAATTCGTTGTGCATATGACTGTCGGGAATCAGTTTTTTTTGTTCTGAAGGAAAATTATAAAAATGGCGTTATAAACTTAAACTAAGAGATATTTTTTTTATGTTAAATATCAAATATTTTATTATTAGATGAACTTTTTAAAATATTATAAAAATTATATATGTAGTACAATAAATAAAATAAATACAATTGTTAAAAATGATTTACTTATTTTACAAACAGAAGTATCTTTTGAATAGGAAAGCACTTCTGCAATTATTTTCTTTGTATTAGATGGCATAGAAAATGAAATGTTTATTTATCACTTTTAGTAATCACTTGTCACTCTTATAAAAAATAATTTGACAGTCCTTAAAGTCTTCTTTATGGTGGCATAAGTTAATTAGTTAATTTAAGGTTGACGCTGAATGGCATTTTCATGCTACCAGCCATGGAAAGGGACCTTGTGATGGAATTGGTGGTACACTGAAGCGTGCTGCACACCGTTAACAGTGTACATTTTTAAAAACTTTGTTCTAATACCTATTCAACGACATATCATTTATGAAAATCGATTCAGTAGTTTTTCTACAATCGCTCGTCAAAATGCAGTCACATCACAAAATAACAAAAAATTGAGGGGCACCCTGTGAAGACCCCTGGTCGAAAAAAAAAATTCTAAGAGAACTTGTATTTTTTATTTATCAAAGACTATCTATAAACAAAAAATAATCAAAATTAAAAGGGGTCAACTCAAAACGTTGTTGAATCTTCGTGAAATTGCTCATATATATGAAAATACATTACGTAACACAGTTTTACAGTTTTTGTAATAATCAATTTACATGTCATGGATAATGTGATGTAATTGATAATTTACTGTGATAGGAGTAGAAAAAATATTTTTTCATATTTGTTTCAATTTTATTTAATTTATTTGGCCAACCTTTCGATACGTATTGTATAAGTTTTTGCATCTTGAGATCTGTTTTAGTTTCCTGTTCTACCTTTTGTAAAGTTGCAATTTTTATTCTTAGATCTTCCGAACCATTTGTTATTATTATATCGTCATACATTGGTTCTTCTACTACTTGATATATGTTATAATCTTTTAATAAGTCGTTATGTATTTTCGGTGATCTGGATATGCAATCTGCTATCAACATCTCTTTGCCTTTTTTATAAATTAATTTAAAATTATAACGTTGTAGGTACATCATTTTTTGCATCCTTTTTGGAGCTTTGAGAATCGATTTTTTAAATATTGAAACTAGTGGACTATGATCGGTTTCGTTTGTTACACTGCTATTTCCACATACGTATTGATCGAATGTTTGTAATGAAAACAGAACGGCTAGTGTTTCTTTTTCGATGGATGCATAATTGATTTCCGCTTCTTTTAATACACGCGATGCATATGCGATTGGGTGACCGTTTTGCATTAACACACAGCTAATGGCATATGACGATGCATCCGTTTGAATCTTTATAGGTTGTTCTGGATTAAAGAATGCTAGTACTGCTGTTTCCGTAAACCCTGATTTCAATTTATTTAGTTCTTCTTGATGTTTACTGGTCCATATGTATTCTGTTTGTTATTTTGTTAAATTTCTCATATTGCGTGTTTTTTCTGAAAAATTCTTAATAAATTTAGAAACATATGTAAACATACCTATCATTCTTAATAATTCCGTTTTATTCTTTGGTGTATTCATATTTTTAATACAAGATATTTTGGCTGGATCTGCTTTTATTCCATCTGACGTAATAATATGGCCATAAAATTTAACTTCTTTTTGACAGAGTTTCATTTTGGCAATATTCAGTTTTAAGTTTTGTGCATAAAGTCTGATCTAAAGATTTTCTAAATTTGTGTTATGATCAATTAATGCTTCAGTGTCGTTTTCGCCTTTGCCATAGACAATTATATCATCTGCTATGTTTTTTTTTGATAAATTTCCATTGCAGGCGGTATTCCAAATGGTAATCGCAAGAATCTATACCTTCCGTATGGTGTAAAGAACGTTATTAACTTACTGCTTTCTTCATCTAGTGTTAATTGCCAAAATCCGTTTTTTGCGTCTAGTATTGTAAATATTTTAGCATTTGACAATTCTGATAATATTTCCTCGATCTATCGGTATTTGATATTTTTGTGTTTCTAAAGCTGAATTCAAATCGCTTGGATCATTACATATACGAAATTTGTCATTACGACGAACTACTAAGATATTGCTTATCCAATCGCTATGATCATTTTCTCGTACTATTATTTTGTCTTTTTCCATTTCATCCAATTTTTGTTTTAATTGTTTTCGCAATTTTATTGGAACACGTCTTGCTAAATGTATATCACCTCTTAATTTACCTATTCCTTCAAAAACGTCTTTATATTTGTTTATTTTTTCCATTGAATTGCTTGTTGAAATATTTTTTAGAAATTTGATAAGATTTAATTGCTCGCTCGTTTCTTTACTTACTAATACAATTGTGTCGAACTCAACATATATACTTCTACATATTAGGTTTATTTCGCCTTTTGGAATTATTTTTGTTCTCCAAATGACTTTAAGATTAAGATAATATTCGTATCTGATATTTGTACTTCAGGAATAATTCATTGTTAATAACTGTTTCAAACTCATTATGTTACAACTTGCACCTGTGTCTATTTGACATAATATTTTTGAAAATTGTTTCTTTTGCATGTTATTATTTTGAAACTCAAGTTCTATGACTGAATTTAAATTATAAAATATAAATATTCTTTTCTAGTCATAAAATATCGTACTTATCATTATTATCTATTCTGTTCACTGTTTTTGTAATTTTTTTCTGCATTTACTTTCATAATGATTATGTATTCCACATTTATCACATTTGTGCATCCAAACTGGACATTTTCTAATCTAATGTGATTTGCCACATCTCGAACAATTCTCTATGTATTTTTCTTTATTTGAATAATTTGATTTGGAATACGCAGATCTCTTTCTTGAATTAGATCTTGATCTCAGTTTTTATCTTGAATTGTGTATTATTTTATTTTTATGTTTGTAATTTTCTTTAATGTTTATATGATTCACAGTTTCGCAATTTTGTAGTTTTTCTAATTGTATTTTTGTTTGTTCTGAACCTCTACAAATATTTATTGCATCATTTAATGTGATATTATTATTTTCCCATAGCCTTTGTTTTATTTTAATATCGTTAATAGATACTATTAGTCCATCTAAGAGAAGTTCATCCTCCATATTGTCATATTGACAGTTTTTAATTAATTCACGTAAACGATTTAAATAACTGTCTATGTTTTCGTCTATGTTTTGTGTCGCACTATTAAAAATATATCTTTCATACCTTTAAACATTTAAACATTAAACCGTTCAAACATTTATCTGCTGTATCTATTTCTTCCGGTTTTAAATTCCAGTTTTGAAATTGCTGAAAAACATCTGTTCCTTTTGCTTGTAGTAGAATTTCAATTTGTTCTTCATCCGGGACGTATCCTTAATCTTGATGAAATTAGATTGTTGTTCCATGAACATCTAAAGTTAATGATGCTTTTCTTTATATCACCTGTTACACTTATTGGATTTGGTAACGGGTAGGATATGGACGCCTCATGGTAAACTCATGGTTTTACTTTCTTTTCATCGTTGTTGGAATCTTTGTTTTTATTGTGTTGTTTAAGATGAGAATTCTCTAATTCTAGCTGTTGTAACCTTTTATTTAGTTCTCGAATCGCATCTTTTGTAGCTGGATCCGTTTTTCCGTGAAAACTACCCCAACTTTTTCTTAAATATAGATAAAAGAATAAATTTAGTAAGTATTGTGTATTTAATACCTGGGTGGTTATTTTGTAGTGTTATCTCACTAGGTGAGATAAAATATTTGTCTTTGATCGATTATATTAGATAAAAGAAATCATTTAAACATAATTTCTTTATCTCACTATTTATCTCACCTAGTGAGATAACACTACAAAGTAACCCTGTTTCGTTTTATCTATTGTTTATATTATTTCTTATAACTTGATTATAACTTTTATGGTTTCAAAAATTAAAAATATTAATTATTATTTTTTTTAATTTTTATCACACCTGAAACCATGTTTTATTGAGTTTCAATTTGAGAATGATGAACTGAGTTTACAATGACTTACGTCAGTTCATGTTTAACAACGAGTTAACGTTCACAATATAACATACCACAGTAGATTTCGGTCTTAGATTTATCTCTGGCGGGATGGATTAATAGGTTAGCTATGCAGTTAAACCACCATGTCAATGGTCAATCACCAGGTTCCTGTTTCGACTGCGTAAATGATAGCCTATTACGGACCGTTTGTATGCAATCTCGAGGTAATGGAGAATTTTTCAAGTACTGAATTCGGTCGGTCTGGTTTTGATAGCACAATCATTTTAGTCTGTTCTAGACAACACTCTTTTTAATTGATACTCAGATCCATGCAACATCATATGCTTTCCGTATCCAACATAGTGAAGTGAGGAATTAGTAGACCGATGAATTACGTTACGTATGTCACCAGCAATACTGTGCAGGTGCAGATACCAGGGTGGCTATTTTGTAGCGTTATCTCACTAGGTGAGGTAAATAGTGAGGTATTTAATCTATATGTATCTATCGGTATTTGATATTTTTGTGTTTCTAAAGCTGAATTCAAATCGCTTGGATCATTACATATACGAAATTTGTCATTACGACGAACTACTAAGATATTGCTTATCCAATCGCTATGATCATTTTCTCGTACTATTATTTTGTCTTTTTCCATTTCATCCAATTTTTGTTTTAATTGTTTTCGCAATTTTATTGGAACACGTCTTGCTAAATGTATATCACCTCTTAATTTACCTATTCCTTCAAAAACGTCTTTATATTTGTTTATTTTTTCCATTGAATTGCTTGTTGAAATATTTTTTAGAAATTTGATAAGATTTAATTGCTCGCTCGTTTCTTTACTTACTAATACAATTGTGTCGAACTCAACATATATACTTCTACATATTAGGTTTATTTCGCCTTTTGGAATTATTTTTGTTCTCCAAATGACTTTAAGATTAAGATAATATTCGTATCTGATATTTGTACTTCAGGAATAATTCATTGTTAATAACTGTTTCAAACTCATTATGTTACAACTTGCACCTGTGTCTATTTGACATAATATTTTTGAAAATTGTTTCTTTTGCATGTTATTATTTTGAAACTCAAGTTCTATGACTGAATTTAAATTATAAAATATAAATATTCTTTTCTAGTCATAAAATATCGTACTTATCATTATTATCTATTCTGTTCACTGTTTTTGTAATTTTTTTCTGCATTTACTTTCATAATGATTATGTATTCCACATTTATCACATTTGTGCATCCAAACTGGACATTTTCTAATCTAATGTGATTTGCCACATCTCGAACAATTCTCTATGTATTTTTCTTTATTTGAATAATTTGATTTGGAATACGCAGATCTCTTTCTTGAATTAGATCTTGATCTCAGTTTTTATCTTGAATTGTGTATTATTTTATTTTTATGTTTGTAATTTTCTTTAATGTTTATATGATTCACAGTTTCGCAATTTTGTAGTTTTTCTAATTGTATTTTTGTTTGTTCTGAACCTCTACAAATATTTATTGCATCATTTAATGTGATATTATTATTTTCCCATAGCCTTTGTTTTATTTTAATATCGTTAATAGATACTATTAGTCCATCTAAGAGAAGTTCATCCTCCATATTGTCATATTGACAGTTTTTAATTAATTCACGTAAACGATTTAAATAACTGTCTATGTTTTCGTCTATGTTTTGTGTCGCACTATTAAAAATATATCTTTCATACCTTTAAACATTTAAACATTAAACCGTTCAAACATTTATCTGCTGTATCTATTTCTTCCGGTTTTAAATTCCAGTTTTGAAATTGCTGAAAAACATCTGTTCCTTTTGCTTGTAGTAGAATTTCAATTTGTTCTTCATCCGGGACGTATCTTAATCTTGATGAAATTAGATTGTTGTTCCATGAACATCTAAAGTTAATGATGCTTTTCTTTATATCACCTGTTACACTTATTGGATTTGGTAACGGGTAGGATATGGACGCCTCATGGTAAACTCATGGTTTTACTTTCTTTTCATCGTTGTTGGAATCTTTGTTTTTATTGTGTTGTTTAAGATGAGAATTCTCTAATTCTAGCTGTTGTAACCTTTTATTTAGTTCTCGAATCGCATCTTTTGTAGCTGGATCCGTTTTTCCGTGAAAACTACCCCAACTTTTTCTTAAATATAGATAAAAGAATAAATTTAGTAAGTATTGTGTATTTAATACCTGGGTGGTTATTTTGTAGTGTTATCTCACTAGGTGAGATAAAATATTTGTCTTTGATCGATTATATTAGATAAAAGAAATCATTTAAACATAATTTCTTTATCTCACTATTTATCTCACCTAGTGAGATAACACTACAAAGTAACCCTGTTTCGTTTTATCTATTGTTTATATTATTTCTTATAACTTGATTATAACTTTTATGGTTTCAAAAATTAAAAATATTAATTATTATTTTTTTTAATTTTTATCACACCTGAAACCATGTTTTATTGAGTTTCAATTTGAGAATGATGAACTGAGTTTACAATGACTTACGTCAGTTCATGTTTAACAACGAGTTAACGTTCACAATATAACATACCACAGTAGATTTCGGTCTTAGATTTATCTCTGGCGGGATGGATTAATAGGTTAGCTATGCAGTTAAACCACCATGTCAATGGTCAATCACCAGGTTCCTGTTTCGACTGCGTAAATGATAGCCTATTACGGACCGTTTGTATGCAATCTCGAGGTAATGGAGAATTTTTCAAGTACTGAATTCGGTCGGTCTGGTTTTGATAGCACAATCATTTTAGTCTGTTCTAGACAACACTCTTTTTAATTGATACTCAGATCCATGCAACATCATATGCTTTCCGTATCCAACATAGTGAAGTGAGGAATTAGTAGACCGATGAATTACGTTACGTATGTCACCAGCAATACTGTGCAGGTGCAGATACCAGGGTGGCTATTTTGTAGCGTTATCTCACTAGGTGAGGTAAATAGTGAGATAAAAAAATTATGTTTAAATGATTTCTTTTATCTAATATAATCGATCAAAGACAAATATTTTATCTCACTTTTTATCTCACCTAGTGAGATAACGCTACAAAATAACCACCCAGATTCCAAATTCCAACTAACAAAATCCTTCCCTCTAGATAAACTCTCAATATTGCCTTTATTCTAAGCATCTTATACATTTACTGTGATGTGGTACCCTCAACTTTTTTATCGTAAGATCCTTCTTGATCAACGAGGGGGTTTTCGTGCATCTACCTATGTACTTTTCTGTGCCCATTTAGGCTTTCTTGCAAAGATGATCTTTCCAAAGTATTTATCTCAAACCTGACATTCCTTTAATGCTCATGTCTTCTATTCATTTTCAGAAAAAGAGCAAAAGATAGATGTGGAAGTCTGTGTTTCTTCTTATGATTATCCTTAACAAGCACTACATGATTATCATAGTTGTTTCAACTGCAACTATATCTGTGATCTCCCACTTTGAAGATTGTTCATTTATTTTTATTTCTTATTATTGTTATTATAATTATTATATTTTGGTTCCCATGAATATAGTACAAGAAAGGATGGTTTGCAATGTTATAGTATTGCCTTGACTTTATATGTTAAAATTACCTTTGATCGTTATCTGGGATCCAAGTAATCCCATTCTGAACTGTGATATTTGAATAGACTTCCATGCCATACTGATCTTTGGACCCTTTCCATTACACCCTGAGACGGCACTTTTGCTAATCAATCAGCGTTGTCTGCCCAACATCAAATCAGAACGAGTTATTAATTGATTATAAAGTATTAGACGATTTCGATTTGACTAAAATAGCTGAATTTAAGGTGAGTTTCGAATGTATATAAAACATAGCAATTAAGATACGTAAAGCAACTGAAGTGATTTGGGTAGTATTATGAGTACATCAGATAAATCTCAATTTGAATAAATATAATAATGTTCGTCAATTTAAAATGTTTAAATTAATTAATATTTATTATGTAAATAAAAAATATGTAAAAATAAATTTTTCTTCTGTTACTCAATTTTTTTAAAGTAAAGTGAAAAAGTATCGTATTCGAACGCTCACTTTACTACAGTTTTTTTCACTTGCTTAAACAAATTAACTTATTTCAGTCAAACCGAAGTGTAAAAAACTAAGACTTAAGTAGTCGATTATATTTTCAAGGTCGTTTGATATAAATTTCTCGATAAAAAATACTTTTTCAATCACAAAAAAATTGGAATTTTATCAAATAACTTGGTAATTTACTAATTACCATACGATGCCAATTTCATTTACGAAATTCAATTTAATGAATTAATGATTTTATAGAACAAACTAATATAATGTAATGTAAACAAATAAAAATAGTTTTTGAAGTGAATCTAGACCGTACAATAAAATCGATTACTGTAATAAAAATAAGATTACTAAACGTATATAATTATTGTATATGAAGTAAAAAAATAATGTTAATTAATTAAATAATAAGTTATATGTATATCTTTTCAACCCATTCGCGTAACACAGCTATAAGTATTTTACTTACTTTCTCTTTAGCTTAATGTTTCTGTGCTAAATAATTTTGTGTTGTCTGTCAGTTTTAAATTTTTCTTCATATGATATCTTTATGTTAAAGTACCATTTTCTCCTTTACCTTGCAATTTTCATTTATTTACTTTTTCAAAATGGAAAACAGGGTTTTTGTGTTTTTTCTCTTATTAATTCACTTATAATAAATAAATAAAAAGTTTCAATATATTCATATCGTAAAAATATTGAATATATATGTTGTATCTTTTGGACTAGAAGTATGGTAAGATATGGCGTTTTGCGGGCCCCCAACATTCGTGATGTCATATTCTTGGTTACCTAGTTTCCTGTGTTTCGTTTAAAAATCATTAAAAAACGTAATCAACACGTTTTATTGAAGAAGTTGAAAATTTCATAAAACTGTGTTCCAAACTGGTTATGTGCACGCAATTTTTGGAATAAATAAATCCCAATCACCCTGGCTACTTCACATATATCACGCTTTTCTGTGATATACCCTCTTAAATTGATCTTAATATTTCTGTCATATAGTAGCCGGATTGTATTCCGCGGATAAGCTCATTTCATAAAACTAATTTACAAGTTCTTTCAAACTCAAATTTGACCCATTATTTCCAATTAATCGAGATGCTGACGCTTACTTTACAACCTACTTTCTATCATGTTCCCCTCATCAAATTTAATAAACAAAACTTCGAATAGAATATAGATGTCGAACACTTAATAAATAATTATTATTACTATTTTTCGAACGACGTAAAGGTTCTAAGAAATCAATCAATACATTAACATCCCATGGGCTTTTTAATATCTAGATCTTTGTTCGCTTGAAACTTTAAGTAAAACATAGAGATTATAATGTTACGCTTCATTCATTTCGACCAACAGTATGGCTCCTGAATTCTAATAAACGTCTTTTAACTCCTAGATGACGCCTTCCCGGGTAAGAAAAAGCTAATTTACCAACCCCGCGGCACAGCTTTTGGGGTTTGGGCTAGGAATGGCAAAACCGGTTTCAATAACATAAGAAAACCGGTTTAGAAACCGGTTTTCCTTGTGTTACGAAACCGGTTTTGCCATCCCTAGTTTGGGCTAGGCTTAACATTTTCAAACGACCCAAGTTTGGACCAACCTTGGACTGATGTCCTGGGACCAAGTCTGGCAAATAAGACTTGTGCCAGGTTTTCCAAACCAATTTTGTCCCCAGACCTCCTTTAAATGTGTGGAAAGAGGTTGTGGAAAAACTAACATATATAAAACTAAAGATAAACATAATATGGCTTGCACATGTTAACAATACATTAACCTGGTGAATAATGCGTATAATAAACTGAATATAATATAATAAACTGAATATAATATAATAAACTGATTCTTGGTTAAGTCTAGGCATTTACAATTGGCCCAGACTGAAACCAAAGTTCACTAACCAAGTTTTGGTTCGCCAATACTGGCCCCAGATTGGTTCGGTGTTTGATATTAGCAGCTCCTACCCGGGTATTTGTTTATAGTGAAAATTGTGTTGTGTAGTAGGAAATACGATGTGTCACTACAACACATAGAAACCATTTACGACATAGGGCCTACAACAACATGCTTTTTTAAAGAATGGATAACTAAACAATAAATTCTATCACACAACAAAATATGACATAGGCCAATATTTCATACTAGGTACAGATGTAAAGGTAATACTCATGATAAAATTGGTAATATTACGTAATTTTACTAACGCTGGGTAAAATTGTAATTTCATTCAAACAGGTTGTTATATTTAATAAAAAATAGTTTCGTGAACAGGAATTACAATATTTATCACAACAACGCATATATATCTTTCAACAGCTAGTCACAGTAGAAAATTTATTCTGAGGTATTGAATCCTTTTTTAACCCTTTGTGTATTAAAGTCAATAAAAACTCGGTTCGGACGGAAATGTTCGTCTGCATGATTCATTTAATTTCATTTGTACACTGCGTTTATTTATATTTATATAAAACGTTTTTTTTGTGCCGTGTATGTTCCATATAGTCCCTGGGCCCACGCCGAGCTCATGTGATGATTACCACATATTTTATACTTCGTGAGGCGCCTGTCCTTGACGAGCCGGAAAATTTTTGTTCCACGATTTTCTCCGAATCGGCCGGTTTTTCGTTCGGTAAGCTCCGAAAAATGCCGATTGCCCGCGATCTTGTAAATTTGCTACCACATTTTAACTGTGGGGGTTGGAAATTTGTTTTAGAACACAAGGGTAAGCTGACATTTTGGTCCGACTGACATTTTGGTATGTTTGGGTTGTCGGACTAGACAATAGCAGACAAATTTTTGTAGGTAAAGGTTACCCTCGTGTTCTAAATCAAACTTCCAACCCCCATAGTTAAAAAAAAAATTTATAAGCTCTCGGGCAATCGGTATTTTTCAGAGCTTGCCGAACGAAAATGCGGCCGATTTGAGGAAAATCGCAGAACAAAAGTTTTCGGGCTCGCGAAGAACAGACGCCTCACGAAGTATAAAATATGTGGTAATATAGGAACGTAGACTGATAGATAACTAATGTTTTTCAAAAAAAGGGCCTGATTAAATTGATTTCAAAAAATTATAACAAAATCAAAAACTTTTCCAAAGTTCCAAAAATTATAATAAAATCAAAAATTCCAACTTTCTTCAAAATTCCAAAACTATTCAAGAGAATATTACAAAATCAAAATCAAAATTTTAAATTTTTTTTTCAAAATTCTAAAAATGTTGCGAAAATGGTTACAAAATCAAAGATTTAAACTTTTTCCAAAATTCTTACAATATTGCAAAAATTATAACGAAACAAAAATATACGAGCTTTTTTCAAAACTTTAAAAATATTTTAAACAATATATTTAAATCAAAAATTTAATCTTTTTTCAAAATTCTAAAAATATTCCAAAAATCAAAATTGCAAAAATTATAACATAATCAAAAATTCAAACTCATTTTCCAACTGTTTCTGAAACATTTTCCTAATAATTACAGTTTTTGTTAAAAAACGACATTTAATCTGCAACAACTTGATGATATTCAACAACTTCAAAAAAATTGGGAAACAAAGTATATGAAAATCATTCTTTTCACATACTTAACGATATTTTTGTCACACTTATAACTCAATAATCAAGGTCCTAGTCTCAAATACAGATGCCAATCTTCAAAATATCTCCAAATTCAAATTAATACTCATCACTGAAAATTAACATTTTTTAAGCCAAAAATATGAAAATTATTGATACACTTAATGATCTTATGACACACTTCCGGTACAGCTATCGAACCCATCGCTCAATTAGTAACTCTATTTTTAGAAAAAAAATTTTGAAATCGCTCCAGTAGTTTTATTGTTTTCGTCGATTGTGACGGCCGGACAATTTTTTTTTTGCTTTTTTAGAATCGTTATGACCTAAAACATCGAGAAATGCCAAAAAAGTGGGGGCTTTCAGACAGAAGTAATACTAGTAAAATAGTAATTAACTATTTATAGTATATTTTGTTACAAGGGATAAAGATACCGTTTTTCGTGAGGGAACATTCGTTCGCGAGACGCCAGCGTCTAACCGATCTAAACTGCACAGTTCTAAATATTGCCTTTGAGCTTTGTTGAAGGTGATTGTAAATGCCAATCGATTTGGTAATGGAGACCCCTTCACCTTTGAAAGGTTCTGTCAAAATTGTTGACATTGCAACTTCGATAACTAATTTTTTAACTGCACGTCTCGTACCGTTATATATAAGTTTTGAGTGGTTGATATTCAAATGATAATTTGCCCATTGATTTTCAATTGGAGTAGATGCAAGGTATCCCTGGCAGATTGAACGAATGCAAAATTCACAATTCTGGTGAAAAACTAACCGCGTAATCTGCTTCCACAACAGTGTCGACAAACTTCTATATTACTCCTTCGCTTTGAATGTTAAACTGAATAAAATTATTTGTAATAAGTTCTTGGCCTTAAGAATAGTTCTTTCACTCAGCTATATTATCTTTATTTTTAAAATTTGTTAGAATATTGGGAAATAATTTTTCAACCAATTCTTTCGGCGCCATCAAATTGCGAAAGTTATGAGTCAAGTCAACTTTCGTTACCAATACAACAATTGATGTAAGAATATCCCAGCTGATCGATCGTTTTGTAGATGGACATGCATATTTCTAGTTCACTTTAACGTCTCTCTGTGTCGTCACAAGGTAAAATATTTCAAGCAAGCATATTATTTTCAATGGACTGAATGTTCAATGGCAATTTCAAAGCAGAATGAACATTTCCTCCATGTAGTAGCAATGTCGGAGCTATTCCGACTGACGCAAAAGCTAATGTTATGTCATTTTAAGATCTCATTGCTGCCAGAATCAATATAATTAAAAACGTTTTACCATTTCCCCATGACCCCCTTCTTCTAAGAAGAAGATTTCTTCTACATTGTTATTGATAGTTTGCATTATAAAAGCCATAATGCCATTTATCAGCAGCAGCAGCCGATCGATGGCATTTTAAATTGTTGAGCACTTTCAATTTTCATCACAACGAACCATTGCGGAACCATGTTTCCGCAAGCGCGTCATTTTGACCAAACTGGTATGTAAATTCAATAGACCAATTTAACCTACAAGTTCTTCTTGAGAGTAATCGGCCTTTTAGCTAACAAATTATCGGTCATAAAATGTTAATTTAAATATTATTCTAATAGTTGGCTATTAATTAAATTAAAAGATAACGTGAACAGATTTTTCCTTCCAGACCAAAATAGAAGGCTGTTTATTGATCATGGGTATTTCAATTAAAAGGCGTGATATGACCATCAATAATAATTTGTGATACAAAAATTGAAAACAAAAAGTGACATTAGAGTTGATCATCAATCTATTCAACTTCAAAATCAGTCGTTCAACCATAGTTTATTTCAGAAGATGTATTAGAGAATATTTTTTCTTTTTCTTCCGATACTAAATATAGCTGTGATTAATAGTTATTTCCTTCATCGTTTACGATTATTTTTTCTCGATTCGTAATGTTAGTTTTTATTTTATGATCATCAGCTAAATTACATTTTAAAATAAATTTTATGTTATTTATCAGTTCAACGGCTTCCAAAAAGAAAAAGTAGTTTAGGAATTGTAGTTTTTTTTAATCCAGTCATGTTCATGGTCAGTAACTGTAAAAGCAGACATTTAATTTGGAATTAAACAAACTTCTTTCTTTAGCTATCATTTAAACAAGGACAAGAAGCATTAATTTATTGTTGACAAAGTTCATTACAACTTACAAATTGTCGACAAACCCGAAATAAGACAAATGCTTAGACTGTTTGGGTGGCATTGATATATTGTTGGTGTCCTTTTACTGAATCGATTAAAATTGTTAATGTCCTTATCATTTCTGTATTCTGTAAAATTAGTAGAAAAAGTTTTTGTTGATTTGTTTTTTTTTTTAATTTTTTATTCCGGGTGTGAAAACCACGCGTACTGTTATTGAAATATAGAGTTAACGTGAGGTGTTACATACATGAAATATAGAGTTAACGTGAGGTGTTACATACCACTGGTAATCGCAAAGAGATGTCACAAACCACGATGATTTCTTCAGTGTGCTGGCGGCTGAGCTCTAGTAAGTCAATGAGTGCACTCTCAATATTAGCTACAGCATATTGCTTGACAATGGTACGTTATTGGAGAGACGAGCCTTTATATAACAGTATACCACTATACATGTGCTTTAATAATTGAGAAGCACAGTGCGTCACAGGATCAATGAATATGTCGCTATTTAGATTATTGCAAACCCAATTTTAGTTTAATTTAAAAAAAAATGTCGATCCCATCATGAAACATTAGCCCATGTCATATTTTATTATGTGATTGGATTTCCTATTTAGTTTTTTTTTGTGGCATTCTTGCTTCGCTTCATGTAGGAGCGTTGCCAAGCTAATAGCTAATCAACTTCGAATATGCACCACGGTCATTCGCAACAGCGACATAATTACCATGGCAGCCGATTTTTTTAAGGTCGTTTATTACGTCCGTCTCCCATTGCAGTCGTGGTCTACCTCGCGGTCGTCCACTCCCTGTCGTACTAACGTATATTTTTTAATCATTCCAGACTGTGAATCGGCTCGTTAAATATGCCCAAACCAAGCAATCCTCTTGGAACGGATACAACCTATTATATCTGAACCCTCAAGAAGGTCTGTGATCTCAAAGTTATATCGCGTTCTGTACTCTCCATCGTCTGTCTTAGCTTCAACTCCCTTAATTCGTTCATCGCCGCACATCAAATCTTGCTTCTCATATGAATGGTCAAACATTCATATGTTTGGTTTTATCGTAGTTAATTTGAAGACCAATTTTTCAAGCACCACTTTCAAGCGACTTGAAAGTCTCACTCATAACAGCTTCACTTCTGCCGAGGATGACAACATCATCAGCGTACGCGATCATCTGTACTGAGTTTATTGACAAGATATTGTTGATAGTCGGTAGTTCCTTTTGACGGCACACATATTCCAAGGCTAGATTAAAGAGTATAGGAGAGATAGCATCACCTTGTCTTAAACCGGAGTCGACTTTAAAGAACTTTGATATTTCGTTCTCTACTCGTACACAGCATTCAGAGTTCTGTACTGTCATTTTGCATAGTGAAACCAGTTTACCAGGGATTCCCATTGATACCAGAGCAGATCATAGAGTCTCTCGTTCGAGAGAGTCGTTGGCCTGCCTGAAATCAATGAAGAGTTGACACACAGGTATGTTGAATTCTCGACACTTTTCCAAAATCATCCTTACCGAGAAAAGTGCTTCGGTGGTACCGCCGCACTTTCGGAAGCCACACTGATATTCTTCAAACAGTTATTTAACAAAATGATTGATTTTGGCTAGCAAAATGTGTGATAAGATCTTATATGCAGTTCAGAGTAGAACGATTCCCCTATAGTTTGCACATTGTAAGCGATTACCTTTTTTATGGGTTGGTATCAGCATAGCTGCGTTCCAGTCCTGTGGTATGGTTTCAATACGCCAGATCATTTGAACAAGTTCAAACAATCTTAAGGATAGATTTTCACCACCATGCACAATCATTTCGGATGTTATATCGTCAATACCAGGGGCTTTATTGCATTTTAATTTTGATAGTGCCGCTTTGAATTCCTCTTTGGTGGGTTCGTCTACATGTACCTTTGACGCACGAACAAGTTTTGCTCGTCATCCGACTTGTTGCTGGTCACTTAAGTTGAGAAGATTCTCAAAATAAGCGTTCCAAGTATCTAAAATATTTTTAAGGTCTACTTGTAGCTAGCCATCTTCGTTTTGAATAGCTGTTGATCTAGTTTGAGGTCCCTTCTTTAAGGTGTTAACCTGGTAAAAGAAGTTACGCGATTGATGTTTCTTATTGAAGCTTTTAATCTCCTCACACTTTCTCTTCCACCATTCTCTCTTCATGCGTCTACATAGCTTTGTAACGACTTGTCTTGCCAGTTTATAGTTTTCCTTCGTGGACCTGATGTTGCGTCTACAAGGACATTTCAGATAGCAATCTCTTTTGTATTGAATAGCGTCAAGACATGATTGATCCATCCATGGCTTCTGGAAGTGGTTTTGTGGTCGTCCAAGTATTCCCTCAGAAGCGCTTTAAACAGCATCTTTGAACAAATGTGTTATATATTAGCATTGTACTAAATATTTTATTATTTGGCCACACTACAAAAGATTGACTGTTGTACTAAATATATTCTTTCTGTTGCAAAATGTAAAATATGCCCATTCGTTTTTATACTCTTAAATAATAAAGTTGATAAAATAAATTACAAGTGTTTTACTCAAAACAACATAATAAGTGGCGACGAGGATGCTTAGCATATAGAAAATATCCTGAAAAATATTTAATTAAAGTACATGTTAATTAATTTACAGAAATAATTTTTTTATATGCTAATACAAAAATACTACACTTCATTACAAAGTACGCATTTCAGCCATTTTGATTTTTTATGTACCATAAAAATTCTGGATTCAAATTACGCAATTTATGCAATTACACAAGTTTTATTAATAAAATTTATTTTGGATTCACCAATTTACAAAATACATAATTTTTTTTGCCTGAAAAAAGAGAAATTTTACAATGCAGAATTATGCAGCTCTAAAGAATCGCACATTCAGAACGGTCGTAAAGAAACGTGCTGTTACTAGCACGTGATCATTTAATTTCGAGTGGTTCCATTTGGTTCCTAAGTCTGCTTATGAATCGATCGATGCGGAAAGAAAGTACTGGCAATTCTCAAATTATTTCATAATGCAAACTCAGTCGTTCTCTCACCATTATCATTCGAATTCAAATGTAGGCTGTGGGAGCCAACCACACTTCCATAAGAGATATCTCTTCCAACCTGCCCATTAAAGTCACCAAGAACCATAATGAAGTCGCTCGTTGGTGCTTGTTTTAATGTTTTATAACCTCTTCCAGTGCTATGTAGAAAGCATCCTTCTCGTCGACGGTCTTAGTTTCATTAGGTGCATGCATGGCAATAAGAGAAATATTGTCGTATATACCGCGTACCCGTAAGTAGCAGATCCTCTCATTGACCGCGATGAATTTCATCACGGCTTCTCGTATGCGTACACCAACAAGAAAACCAGTTTCAAATTCCCTTCGAGAAGGATGACCACTACAGTATAAAGAGTGAATATCCAAATCTAGTTTTCCTATTATTGCAGAACAATAATATCCATCCTATACCTCTCAGCTTCTGTTCCTAGACTTATTAGAGCATCACGAGCGCTCAGGCGGCGCACGTTAGACGTTCGAATTCGGTAATCTAGTCCTTTTTCACGTCCAGGTAAAATTTGTGTTTTTTGTCCGGGTCTGTTATACTCAGGGTTTCGAACCCGAACCGAACCCGAACCCTGAACCCGCTCCGGAGCAAGATTTTTTAAAAATTATGTGAACCCGAACCCAATCAAAAACGCGGTTCAGGTTCAATTTTTAATATAGGAAATTTAGGAAGTTTGCGTAAGAAATTTCATATTTCGCAGAATTTTTTTTGTTTCAAACAAGGTTATTTTGGTTATTATTTGTTTCAGTAGAGAATTAAATGAAAATTTTTTTCCAAAATAAATATGTGTGTAACATAAATACGGTATATAATGTAACATAAAAAAATAAAACTAAAAAATAAAATAAAAATAAAAAAATCCCATATAATGTAAAAACATTTCCATAATATATGGAGTCTAATGACAGTGGAAAAATTCAACTTAAGCAAAACTAAATAAGTGATGAAGAAGTTTCAACTTCGAAATTGTCATCGTCTCAACGGCGTAATCGATAGCATGTCTGCCCAAGTATTCGAGTCGGGCACTGACGAGAAAGGTTCGAAATCATCCGAAACACGAAAAATGTGAATTGGAGTTTTTTTCTGAGAAACTTCAAACCATACCTTTGAATTGAAAAATTTCAATTACTTCTTTACTTACTTGAGTTTAATTGATCTAAAAAATTCTCAATAAAAAAATATTGAATTCATAAAAAAATTCGAAAAAAATTGTTTATTTTTGTAACAAATTTGAACCCGAACCCAAACCCGAACCGAACCCGAACCCACTAAATTTTGATGTATTGAACCCGAACCTGAACCTGCACCCAAATTTTTCTGCGTTCGAAACACTGGTTATACTTTTCTGATTTACAAATTTAACAAATAATTTTTTGCCGGGGTTTAGGGTGTTAACCTTAGGCCCAACCCAAATTGTCGTGAATGAGTCCGTTCTGCTTCTTAAGATTACCAGAAACAACCTTTTTACACGTTTATATAGCGAACCGCTTGTTTCAAAACAGACGCTTGCTCCACGCCGCCCGTAACATGCAGAACACACGCTTTGGTCGTATTGGTCTTAAGACGCCAATTCGCCGTGATGTAGCGTCATTGACTACGCAGTTTTTACTCTGCTTGTCTCCGATACACCAACCTAATTCTGTCAGCATTAACCAGGCAGCATGGTGTGGACGTCGAATTTCGGATTTATTTAGTTATCCATTCTTTATAAAAAAGTCGGACAAGTGCGAATATAACTCGCTCACCGAGGGTTCCGTGTATATAATATTCTACGAGAATAGTTCTTTTCAAAACACCATTTTAGAAATAAACCAAAAACGCCTTCGCAAATTACAATATAAATTATTTTGAAATGGAAAAAATTGCACTCTCCATATGACCCCCATAGAGTGCCAAGGTCAAAAATAATTTTTTTCTAACTTTCTACTCCCAATCCCCTCTAAATAACATTTCAAATAATGAGCCGACCGCTATGGTTTTCATTCAATATTTACATTTCCTTCTTTACATAGTGGCATTCGCAGGCAACATGAAAGCTGATGAACTTGCAAGGGCTGGAGCTGCATGAAATATTCAGGTTCAGAACCCGTCTTAGGGTTATCCAAAACGTTTGCCTTGTCATTATTAAAGGTTGATGCCGATCTCAAGATGAACTCCGAAAAAACGGTGGTAGAATCAACTACAAAGCTTGTTTGTTTTTGCGTCTAATATGAACGTGGTTATTTTAACTAATGTAGCATTGTCAATTTATTTTAAAAAACGTAACAATTTTCATTATTTAAATCAACAACGGCGAGATCAATTTCCTGGTTCAAATAATCACAAATCACAATTGAATTAAGTAGTTTGTTAATGTTTTTGTTTGAGAATTATTGTTTTTGTTAAAATAAAAAACGAGGAGAAACAAAATTCGTTTAATGATAATAATAATAAACAAAAGAATAGAAAAATAAAAAGTTTTTATACATTTTAGGAAATAATTTACATGCGTTTAATTGAATTGAATAATTTTAATATTATCTGCACATAAAACTATGTGTGAAAGGAATTTTTTTGTGAATATAATATCAACAATCTTGTTAAATTAATAGGCCCTTTCCATAATTAATTTTAGTGATTTAAAAAAATTATTATATTTTTTTAATATTTTTTATTTGTCTTGTTTCATGTCGATTTATCGATATTTTAAGCTAATTTTTCATAATAATGAGAAAATTATGGAAAATTAGTATTATTTTCTATACATAATTCAAATATGCTTTTTAAAAAGAGAGTGCATTTAGATGTTTAAATTTTAGGCTACTTCTTATTTCATATATCCCGCCGTAGAGAAACCCCTTTCAGTTTTTGTTGAAGTGGGGTTGATAGTCAATAAAGCATTATTTAAACTGTCTAATTTATCTGTTCTTTCTTGAACGAATTTAAATAACAAAAACGTTTTTTTTAACTATCAACCGCGATTCTCATTACCACTGTTACTGTATCTCGTGTCGTGGAATCGGTAATTGAGCTAATCGCTAGTTGCAGCTTTTGTTGCTCTGTTACTTTGATGTTCACTGCAAGTGCGTCATTTATATTACAAGATACCTGCAACTATACATAACCCTGTTTTCATCGCTATGAAGGCTGAGGAGGCGAGAAAGTTTCCACCACAGCAGTTATCTTTGCGTAATCGAAATATTCGTTCGATTGTGGTATAACTCCAGTGTCAAGATATAGAAATAAGGTTATTAGGTTGTTTTGTTTCTTTTCTGATCCATTCGTTTTCTAATTTCGTTGAGTAAGATTTACTTTAATCACTGTTCAGTTCCGTTAGAGAAGTAAATAACAATTTGCATATGCCTTCGGCTGTCATAAGTGTTGAATTTTTTTCACGAAAGTCAAGCACTTTTTGTAATAAAATTATTTCCCTTAAAATATTGAAATTTCGAAGATTGAAAATAGGCCAATAGAATAACGGAAAAAGATATGGCTTACGTGTTGTTGCTCGTAACAGGTCAGAAATTTTTTTAATCTCTGGAGTAGGGTACTCACATAATGGACATGCCGAGTCCACTCGCTCAGCACCTGGGGACTGGAGTTATGCAACAAAGTGTGCTGGAAATTTTTTTTTTGCTTCCTTGTAAGCGATATAACTCGTAAATGGTGCACTTTAGGATACTGTTGCCATGGAACTTTTTTGCTCCTTAAATGTTTTTCTATAACTTAAAATAAAAAAAAAAACAAAAATAATTTGTTTTGTTGCAAATTTTTGCGAAAAATGGCGAAAAAATGTCTAAAAATCGATGTTTTTCAATTGAATTTAGTTATTTGCAAATAGTTGTTTATAACACAATTGACCCCTTTATCTTGTAGCAGAAACCTCAACGAAAAAAGTAAGGTTCAGAGCGTTTCATTCGGCCTGATAGTTTTTGCACAATTCCATTTTGCACTTAATGCCCCTAAAAAAGTTGTTATCTTTGGGCAGGCCGCAAGGTCTGAGTTTTTATCCGATCGCAATTTGCTTAACGGAAATTGAAAGGGTGTAGTTTCAGCTTTAAATAGCATCTGTGTTGCCTATACCCATATTCAATATTAACAATAACTACAGTTGTTTGAAAAACCCGCGAAAATTCCTTACTTGCAAAATAAAATTTCTCAACGAATTTTCCACTTAACGAGATGCGGTTTTAAAATTTGCAAATCCCTTAGAAAACCGAAGTTTTAAAAAGAAACCTCTCTAACATGATTTGGACCGAGTTATGGCCCAGTTTGTTTTTGAAACCTCGATTGTAACATTGTTTTTGTATGCCATATATCGACTGCAGGAACCGAGAATTTCCCTCCAAAATGATACTGTTGTGCTCACAAGATGCTGGGTCTGTGCCTACCCAACACGCGATTGGTTACTCTGACTACTGCTTGTAACGTACTCTATGAAAAAATAAAACGTCCTGTTTAGTATACATAAAACGTACGTAGCGACACGATGTATAATTGAGTATTATTGTAATGACAAATAAATTTAATGAAAAAGTAATGAACTACTTATGTGTAATCATGTCCCAAATCATGTTAGAGAGGTCTATTTTCTAAAATCTGAGGTTTTCTAAGCACTTTGCAAATTTTAAAAACGCATCTCGTTAAGTTGAAAATCCGTTGAGAAATTTAATTTTACAACTAAGGAATTTTCGCGGTTTTTTGAACCACTGTAATTGTTGTTAATATTGAATATGGGTATAGGCAACATAGATGCTATTTAAAGTTGACACTACATCCTTTCAATTCTCGTCAAGCAGATTGCGATCGGACGAAAACTCAGACCTTGCGGCCTGCCCAAAGTTAACAACTTTTTTAGGGGCATTAAGTGCAAAATGGAATTGTGCAAAAACTATCAGGCCGAATGAAACGCTCTGAACCTTACTTTTTTCGTTGAGGTTTCTGCTACAAGATAAAGGGGTCAATTGTGTTATAAACAATTATTTGCAAATAACTAAATTTAATTGAAAAACATCGATTTTTAGACATTTTTTCGCCATTTTTCGCAAAAATTTGCAACAAAACAAATTATTTTTGTTTTTTTTTTATTTTAAGTTATAGAAAAACATTTAAGGAGCAAAAAAGTTCCATGGCACCAGTATCCTAAAGTGCACCATTTACGAGTTATATCGCTTACAAGGAAGCAAAAAAAAATTTCCAGCACACTTTGCTGCATAACTCCAGTCCCCAGGTGCTGGGCGAGTGGACTCGGCATGTCCATTATGTGAGTACCCTACCCCAGAGATTAAAAAAATTTCTGACCTGTTACCAACAACAACACGTACAATCCGTAATTCTATTGGCCTAAAAAGGTATGATGGGATGGAAAACCATTATATTTTGGGAGAAAAAAAATATCCGAATATTCGCGTATAAATATTCGAATAACGAATACTTAAAATATACCCAAATTAATCGGATATTCGAATACTCGAATATTCGGATTTGAATGCTCTAATACGAACGCTATCTTTATGAATAAAAATGTTTGTCGGGTTTGATGCGAAATACATACTTTTAATATAAAAAATTTCAAATATTATATTTACGAAAAAACGAACACATACAAACGTTGAACGCTAAATGGAGAAGTTTTTGAGTAGTTTTCCGAGTATGATACACTTGCACTAAACTATGTTAATTTATGATCTGTTATAATTTTCCGGCAACGTATTGATGATTCGTACTAGTTTTGTAATAAACTTCTAAAATTGTACTTTTACCTTAGATTATAAAATACACAGGATAAGTAACATTTAAGTTGAAGTTTTTTTTATTAACATAAAGTAGTGTGCGAATTTAACGAGATAGTATTTGCACTGAGAAAACACAGTAGCCTAGAAATTTAAATATCATCCAGGTTTTTCGTTGCTTGACCAAATATGCTTTCAAAATAACAGACTTATGTAAGCCGTGTTCGATTTGACTGAAGCAACTGATACAACTGACAAATTGAATGTAATTGTTGTTGTTTTTTTCAGTTGTTTCAGTCAAATCGAACGCACCTGTAGATATTTCGTATTTAACATTTTTACCAAACAGAAAATGACCAACCTTATTCAAATTTATTTCATTTTTCTCAAAAGTATTTCGATTAAAATAAAACTGATATGAAAATTTGCTCCTATATCTAAAATTGCGTCATGTACACCTTGGTTTTATTTTCATTTAGAATAATTTTAGAGTGAAATGAATATTGTTTGACGATTGTTTTTGGTTTTGTTTTTATTATTAGAATGAAATTAAAATAAAATATATATTGTTTGGCAGTTATTTTTTTCTGGCAATAGAAGAATCAAATTATATTTTTTCTATAAATGGAAAGAGATAACCTTGTTGCATGGGACCCTGTATTTTTGTGTTTATTTTAACAGGAGCCTTTTCTTTTGTGGAAATTATTTTCAATGCGAAATTTGAATGTAAAAAACAGCTGCAATTTTTTTTATAGTTTTATAGTGTACATACACAAAATATATAATATATTACTTATCCTGTATATTTTATAATCTAAGACTTTTCAAAGAGTTTTATGTTTAATATGCATTGCTGCCAAAAACTAAAAACAATGGCCTTATAAAAGCCTTTTACCGAAAACTATATAAAAATTCTTAACACAGACCGAAGTCTTGATTTCTCAGAGCCTTAATATTACAGTCCCTTCATATTTTTCTTTTGTAATGTTCGAAATTAAGGGGGGAGGTGAAGGGACAGGAAAACTAGCTCACGTTTATGGTAATAACTCAAAAACTAAGCAGTCGATAATTTGTTGAATTTTTTTGAAATATTTCATTCTTTTTCGATTTTTCTAAATCTAACTAGATTCTTTAAAAAAATTTTTGTTTTGCTATCTCCTTATCTATGTCTATAAAACACAGATAAAAATAAATATTTGGAATTCTTTTGTTTTCAGTAGACGTGGACAAATACATTTTATAACTGTAAAACTGCTATAGCACTTATAGTTTGTGAGAAATTCGATTATGTAGAAATTCAGCCGGCCATCGAAGTTTCAAAGTACAGAACTCCGAAAAACATAAAAAAAAATTGCGTAATCAACACCTCAGAACGCATGCGAACGAGATCTAGATCTTAAAATAAGTTGTGGCACATATTATTGTAATTCCTACTACACCAGACATTTATAAGTGTCAACGGAGATTTTTTTCAGTTTGTGAGTGTTGCATCCTTAAGTATTCCAGATCTTGAATGTCGCCTAATTAGGTATTCCTGACTCTGAACAAAGTATATCAAACTAAAATAACAAATTTGGAGAGATCAGCTAGTCAAATTCACTACATAGTCTGAAAAGCTGGCAAACTTTGAACTACAAAGTTGACATTGGCTATAGTTCTTATCCTATTAAGAATAGTTCTAAATATTTAAATAGTCTGTAGTTAACTTTATAAACCTCTATATGAATTATTTTATTTAACCTTAACAACATTAAATCACGTCCAACAAAATTTGTACACCATGTATCTTGACGCATCACTTTCTTTATGCCAAGGTTAAATAACAATCGAACAATATTTAACATTGAAACAAATTCATTTACTTCCCAATTTCAATCACATACTATTTCAAACAATTACATCCATTTTTATCACTCAATATCCAAACTTCATGCATTGATGTCTTTTGATATCGTAACACCCGTCAATAACCCTCTCCTTAACACCAAAACATATAAAAACTAATGTTACAACATTACCTAAAAAGTATTTACGTTTTACGCTCGCGTTTGGATATCAATAAAAAAATTACTATTTCAATTAAATCTTTAATTTTAGATCTAGTGTCTTTAAACTTTTAGTTTTATTTATAATTTTGACGGTAACGGTTAAGTGAATTAAAGTGGTTGTGTTTTTTAAACTTAAATAAAAGCTTAGTAAAGTTACTGTTATTATTTTAAATTGAATTTCTTTACTCATATCTTTAATTTCATAACATTTATTTTTTAGTAAATGAATTCGTTAAAACTTCAAAGTCCGCGATCTAGAGATATTCGATTAACATAAACAATAATAAATAATAAATTACTGAATAAATTAGAAAAAAACAATGATTACAAATACTATAGATGTTCCAGTAGATTTAGTTGGGATTAATAAGATTTCTAACTTAAGCAATTTAAATGTAAGTTGTAGAATTAAATTGATTAATTTAAACTGTGAAAATGTCTGGAAATAAGTTTTCTAGGAAACTGCGAAACATTTCTGAAACTCAGAACTAATAATTCTTCAATTTTCTCTCGCAATTGTTACAGCTGATTTTTAGTTTTATAATCGACAAATTATTTAATAGGTCAATAATAAAATCTATTTATGACAGCAAAACAAAAGTTATAAGATTTGTGAAAATGATCTAACTATAGTTGTTGCGGTTAAATGAATTGGATTTCTGCATATTTTTATAGTAAAACTTGTGTTACGAGCTTGCATGTTGCTACATTTATTTGATAGACAATACAATTTTTTTATTATGTCTATATAGTAAATATTTGTTAAGGTGAATGTTGTTATTTAACATGTCAGTTGCAATATAAATAAACAGTTTCACTTTGTTTTGAAATTATATTTTGTGTAGCCTGTAGTGAGTGGTTTTGCCACTCAAATCAATTATTTATCTTCTTCGAAATATTGCTGTGTTGATATTTTTAGTTAAATTAATTAATATTTGATAATTTTAAATTATCTGTTTACTTTGTTGTGTTTTGTTTTATACCTTTTTCTAATGAAAATAAATTATCCATAATTAAAAAAAAAGCATGCAAAGAGTATACTAACATGTATCTCAGTTGGTTGGATGGGTTTGAAATTATCATTCTAACTACCTGTGGTATAAATGGTTTTGCATACGTCGCAAGACAAAATAAGCGGACAAGAGAAAATAATTAAAACAAAAAACGGAATACCGAATTTATTATAACTTGTGTAATAATTGTAAATAAAAATTTGATTTGTGGTACTTTGGTGATGAAAAATTTGACAAATAAATTGATGCTGTATCTATTTACTGACCCTAATATTTATATCATTAATTCACACGTCTATGATAGAAAAATAAAAATATTGTTTGTCAATAATGATCATTTTAAAGTATTCAACAGGGTATTTCGCTCCTGTGGTGTGGTGTACATACCAAGGCAAATGATACGCACGTATGACATAGTTATAATCTGCAATGAGGTGTATTACTTCCGGGTATACTAACGTCAATCTTGAATCGGATACAACTTATTATTTTAAGTAGTACAACATACACTTCTACTAACTAGTGTTCTAGTGTGCGTAATAGTGTATCACCCAAATCTCATCAACAGTATAAATATTTTGGAGATAATTTAAAAAAATGCTTTGACCTAAAATCTTTGACCACAAGCTTTTTCGCTTTTTTAACTAAAAAATATCCAAATATCGCGTTCGGTGTTTACAAATTTGTGTTGGCTCATTGATCCTCTTCGTTTTATTTTGTTCTACCAACTAAAAATATTTGTTGCAATTACTATTCAAAGTCTCAAGTTTTTATGCATCAAAGAGCATCTAAAATTTAAAATTAGCTCTTTAATTCAATTATTTTTTACTGATACCTTAGCAGGAAGGCGATTAAATTTTTATTGTCGTATACCTTAAGGTCATACAATTCATTATCCATACAGATGCCAAAACTTATTTTCAAGTGTATACCTCAAGTATACCTGCCATAGAAGTTCATTTCCTCTCTTGAGTGTTCTCAACTTGACAGTTTCTTCAAACTCGACCGTAATCCAGAGTTCAATCTGTCATTTTGGTAAAAAAATCCCCCATTCGGCAAAGTATTCGGTGAAGTATTTATTTCAAGTTGTTATTATAACAAGTTTAAAACTTTATCATATTATTGCCCTCGGTAGTAAAAATAAATAATCAAAAATATATGTGCGGTCATGTAAAATAATAACTTGTTCTAAATTCAAATATTTCATTCAGAAATCCAGTTTTTTTAGTGAACTTGAAAGTCTTCTTAATTCTTTCTTTATCTTCTTTATCTTCGGAACAACTGTTAAATTTTTGTTGTTAGCATTGAAGAGGGCATATGTTTTTTTATTAATTTTAATTTTTCATGCTAGTTAACATGTCTATTGTTAAACGTTAATTATAAGATATAACAAATCAGTGTTACAGAAATTACAAATCTAAATAACGACTTTGGACCTATTATTATTAATCGATTCATTTAAACTGAAATTTGTATTTTCTGAATACAAACTTACCTTTATATAGATAGATAATTATAACAGCTGATGATGTAATATAATTTTGCAACCTTTATTATCAATTTTACCTCACCTGTTTATTTCCTGGTTATTACCCTTTGAAGTGTTTTACTTTTTAATAGTGCTCTTTTCATTTACACTCAGGTTTGCCTATTTGACAAATTGAAAAGGCACTCAATGAGTCGTTGACACTTATAAATGATAATTGTTAGTCACCACAGTTGCTAGTGTTTTGCTTTATGCGGTGTAATTCAATTATGGCCTTCTTAGTTTCGTTCTTAGAAAAGCCATTTAAACCGGTATTTTTTCTAAAGCCATTTTAACCGGTTGGATTTAACGAATCCGATTGCATCGCTGTCTCCAAGGAATTGTGTGATTTTTATTTAGACTAAGAACGTTACAGATTGCCTTTTTTAAATCGTAGTCCAGAACAGTTTTCGAGGTCGTTCTTATAATGACTCTGAGATAACTTTAAGCCATGTGAACAGAGTTCATAACAAATTCATTTTTAATGGAATGGAAATGGAGTTATAGCCCTTCAACCATCTCAAATTTATATAGCGAGCTGCTTAATTCTAGACAGACGCCCGCTTAAAGGCTTGAGTTCCATTGGTTTTAAGGCGCCAATGACTTACTGTGATATAGCATCATCTCGTGTATTAGTATGAGCTGTGTTTCCTCTTGCTCACCCACAACATTATACCCAATTCTGTTAGTGTTACCCAGGTAGTACATCGTGGAGGGAGAGGGATGTTGTCACCCAATGAATCGATCGTTTAGTGCTGTTTTGCTTATGTTATAAACAGTTTTCTGTTTATACCGGGATATTACCAATAATTATAACAAAAAAATATATCAAAAAGGATTCTGCCCCGGTAAAGATCTCTATGTAACACAAATCTAATATTTCATTTTACTCCAAAAAGACGATGACAAAAAAATATGAAAAAATATAAAAAGAGAGGAATGCATATTATTTTTTAAATAAAAAGTGTTGTGTAATAGGGTTTAGAATATGTGCCACAACAACACATAAATACCTTTTTAGACCTAGGTCCAAACCTAGGTCCCACAACAACTGGCGTTCTAAGGTGCCTAAGGTGTTGATGAACGCTTTTTTAAACCTCTGCGGGTTGAAACCACCTGAGACTAAGGATTCCGGCAAACTATTTCATTTGTATGCAGTTTGGACAAAGAAGTCTTTCTGCGATCTGCCAGTATGATAGCGCGGGATCTCGACCGCTTCACTGATTGCGGTAGCCGATTGCCGAGTGGAACTGATTTCATCTGAACACTGCTGATGACGGTATTTGTAAAAAAACAACGAGGTCAGTAACAGTGCGACGATGTAGTAGGGTATCAAGTTTTGATGTCAAAGCTCGATCACCCACAATTCGTATAGCCCGCCTTTGAACAGAGTCCAAGATGGCCAAGATGGAAACAGAAGCAGCACCCCAAACTTGACAACAGTACTCCATACAGGGACGAATATAGGACTTATAAACATGGAGCAATTGGTATGGAGTGAAAATTTTTTTGCATCTATTTAGGAGGCCGAGTTTTTTAGACGCGCTTTTTGCCATCGCCATTACATGATCTTAAAAAACTTCTTATAGCGTTTATTGATGATTGTAAAATTTTTGTAGCATTCTTTCTGGTCTAGAAACACCAACCGTTGGTTACTGCCTCACCAATATCACTACTCCCATAAATATACTATCCTATCCCCAACTATAAACATATTGTATTCTAATTATTCTAGTTCATAAAAGTTAGCTGCTGATGTCATCTTAATCTCCACAGCCGTCCAAACGTATCAACTTGACTATTGAAATCAAAACCTTACTAATTAATATAATATGTTCAACAATGAATTCCTTTAAATATCGTCAATCAATCTTCCTTGCAATACACATGTTGATCATCCTTCTTGTGACCACAAAAATTATAGATAAACATTTTTTCCTCTCCCAACAATATTAGAGTTCTATTATAAAAGAACTGTATTTTATTTTTCACCGCACAATTACCAGGATTCCAAGGAATTATTCACCAAATTTCTTTTCTTACTGTATATAAAATAAAACAAATCAAATTCATTTTCCGTGATATTTTTCACATTAATCTTCAATAAGATATTTATTTTTTTCTAATCATTTCTAATCATTCAAAAAACGATGATATGTTCATATCAAGATCTAAAGTTATTCTTTTGCATTTATAAAAAAAAACATTTTTTTTCGAAAGTTAAAACTTTTGCTAAAATTATAATTAAAATGGTTTTACAGAACGAGTTTATTTTCTAAAAAAAAAAAGAAATCCATTTATTCTTTTTTCCTTTTTTCTTCAGAAATCCTTTTTTCAAATAAACATTACCCATACATTGAAAATCTTGCCGTATAAAAAAAAATAAAAGAAACAGACAGAGAAAAATTATTCAAATAAACCTGTTTAACACCATCAAATCATAACAATAAGGTCCTTCAAAATTCAAGCAATTATTAATATTGCGAACATATTTCAGTTCAAACATCACAAAATGAAGTACCTTATTATTTATAAATGATGTCAAGATCAGCACATCTGCGCAGAATCAATATACTCCATTTCGTTATCTGTTTAACAAAAAAAATACATTTGTTTCTCATCAAAAAAAATTTGTTAGCCTCATCAACATAAGCTCACGTTTGAAGTGAAACTTCTTTAGATGTAAATGGTGTTCAGATAAGATGATAGATGTAAATGTTGTTTGATGTTGTAAGTTTTTTAACAGCTTCTATTGTATTTTAATAGAACAACTTCTATTAAAATATAAATCATTTATACGTAGAGTACTAGTAGTTTGAAGTGCCTTAATCCTGTTCAGCGCAGAGCTAATACACTCAACTCTTACTAATAAGCTTGATTATTTTCAGCACGGCACGAAATTTTGCTTATCTGACAATTTTCTTCAAGTACATTATGAATGAACGAAATTCCGCAGAGATAAAATCAATTTTACCTGAACCAGCAAATCTATTGCATTACACGAGAACAACTGCTGTGGCCCATCCATTTACGCTTCAAATAAATGTCGCCTTTCAACGTGATTTTTTCAACAGAGTCTCTCACCTCTGGAATGCATTATGGTCCAAATACATGTGCAGAATTCTGCATGCAGCGAAATTAGAACATCTGTTGTTATATGAGAGCAATTACATGTAAATTCTGCATGCAGAAAAATTATGCAAGATATCTCTAATTCTAATTTCGCTGCACAAAAGCAGTGCTACCACAATAAAAAAAACAAAAACTATTTGAAAACTCAGATAAAAATGGATGATTTTGACATTTTGTTTGAAAATGAACTATTTTTTTTATAACTCAAATGAAAATGATTGATATTTTTTTGAAAATGAAATTATTTTTGTAATGATTATTTGTTTATAAAGATATTCAAATATTTTAAATAATCCAAATTATAAAATAATTAAAACTAATATTGTTAATAAATAAATTTTTAGGAAGGATTATCGGAAACAGTGGTTTCTAGTGGATATGTAATTTGAGCTTAAATTTTAATTTAGACATAAACGTTTTTACAGGCATTCAATTATTTTCTTCTATCTTTTAATTAAAAAGACAGTTTTCTTTAAATTGCGACAATTTTTACTTATAACTATTTCATAATACGTAAGAACACGAACTGTCATTGTTACGAAAATTCTTCACGTCAAATATATAAAAATTCTGCACATCTATTTTAGATGCAGATATGCATGCAGCACTGCGTGCAGACTTTCTGCACATGTATTTTGGGCATTACCTTCTTGGGTTTTCCCCGATAGCTATAATTCTCAATATTTTAAAGTTAACGTTAGTAAATTTCTTAATGAAACTTAATTTATTTAAACATAATCCTAATCCATAGTTGGCATGGTATCTTCGGATATTCAGAGACGTTAATTTATAGTTTATTAGAATTAACACTATAAACATGTCTAACTTTAAATTAAAAAAATGAATTTTTTTCTAATGTGAAATATATAAAACAATTATCTAATCTTTAGTTAAAAATTATGAATTTTTAATAAACGTTTATTAAAAAAAATTTACTTAAAATGGTTCAGATAAAATGAAAGATATCTGTTGAATAATATAATTCTTAACTTTCAAATGAGTATGTATTACTCAACAATATACAACAACATACAGTAAACAATTGTATATACTTCACAATATATTATTCACAATATTAACAAAACTATTTGACAATATTAAATCTTGTTACACTATCAAATCCATGTAAAAACATTAAAAATAAGATTATTATGTATACATACATAAATATAACCATAATTATACTTATCGTTACATAGCGCGTAACAAAAATTTTAAACAGATGCGTCGCTAAAGAAGTTTCACTTCAAAAATAAAATAAAACACCAATTGATTATACACCGAAATAAAAGATTCGTTAATTGAGTTTGAACGAAAGATATACATTATGAAGTAAGAAACTACAGTACCTGATCATTGAATTGTACTCACGATAAAATTTTTAAGCAAATGTAAATTACATACCCGTATAAACAATTTTGATACCAAATGTTAGTTTATCCTAAAATTGATTATGATATGTGTGAATCCCCTTGTTAGCTGTCAAAACTTATGCAGTTTAGATGATAGTAAAAAGGTAAATTAAAAAAAGATTGAAAAATACGGAGTGAATGATTTTAATATTTTATGCAATTTTGTCTATAAATTAGTGAAAATATTGACGCATATTTAAGTTTTATAATTTTTTGGTAAGTCTATAATCTTTTACAATACATATGACAAATAATAAGAATTAATTGGGACGCCAATTTCAAGCAATTAGCGGAAAATTTAAACGCTGTTATAGGTACCGGAAAAACAATTTCCGTGGCAGTCAAACTGCAAATTAAAGTGTTACTAGAAGAAACTAATATGAGCCAACGCGAAATTGCAAAAAAATTCAATGTCTCCCAATCATTAGTAAAAAATATTAGTAAAAAAGTAAAAAACGGCGAAAGTTTGGTGCCACAGTATAAGGGATCACAAAGGAAAACCACCTCCAGGGAGGATAGAAAAATAGTACACTGTGCTGAAAATCTTCGACGAAAACCTCTTTGAGTTATTCATCAACATATTTTAACTGCCGGAGTTCAGGTTTCAGAAATGACTGTCAGAAGACGGTTGAAAGAAGCAAACCTTATAGGTCGTCGTCCAGCAAAAAAACAAAAACTGACTCCGAGTATGATTAAGAAGCGTCTGATGTGGGCAAAAAGATATAGACATTATACTGAGTCAGCTTGGATGAAAGTAAGTTCAAAAAGATATTAAACTGTAGTTGTAAGTTGATAAATTTTAAATTCTTTTAATATATTTAATGTCCATAGGTTTGCTTCTCTGATGAATCTATGATACAGATCACAGATGAGCGAAATATTTTTGTACGTCGCCGTCCAAATGAAAAGTTTTTGCCCCAGTGTGTTACTCAAACTATTAAACAGCCAACACAAGTTATGATTTGGAGTATGATTTCTGCCAAAGGGGTTGGAGAAAAACATTTTGTTGATGGTAGTATTGATGAGATCTTTTTAGTTACCAATTAATTAAAACACTTTAGATATAGTTTATTAGAGTTTATTTAAATTAATTAATTATATTTATTTAGAAAGGTGTGTACACTTCGTTGTCTAATTAATTACTATATCTATTCTAATAATGTATGCTTTTATTTCGAATGGATTTATGAGGTAAGCATTTATATTCGACACCGCACATGCCAAATATATTATTTGTTTTCCGGTGCTCGCTTGCACACGCCAAGCATATTTTGCTTACCGTTGCATTTCATTATTAAAGAAATATACCTTGTACTTTTCTTTAATAATGAAATATAGTGAGCTCATAAAGACTCACTACACCTCCCTTCTTTTAGTGAATGATGTTCACATCATTCATGCCAATCGTCAATATGAAAATTAATTGTATATGCAATTATCGTTATTATTATATTTGAAACGGCGCCTTGTTTCAAATAGTACAATGAACGCATTACACTTATTAAAAATAACAACAGTCTCTAAATTACAAATTTTAAAACAATATTTTTTTCTATGTTTATGATCTGTTTGTATGATTTTATTGTACTTAGAGACTACGTACTCTTCCCTTCCTTTTTTGGAATAGCTGAAGGCTTAGTTTAATTAACAGCATTATTTAAATTCTTAAATTAAAAAAATAATCCATAACGTATACATTTAAAAAGAATTATCAAATTACTGAAATTCTATTTTTAATAATAATTAACTAACTATAAAAATGAAAATATTTAATTATAATTTTAAAAATAATTACTAACTGAAAGCAAAGCATTCTTAATATTAATATTTTTTATATTTAGCTAAATTTGATTAATTCTTAATTTTTCTTTAATCGATTCTTATGAACGATTTTTTCTTTTTTTGTTATGGGATCCTCAATCACTATATTGTGTTTTGGTAGGATTTTTTTTACAATATATGGTCCTGTATAAAAGGATTCTAGCTTATGTCTATTTTCGTTTGTTAAAAATACTCTATCTGTAATTGATACTTGTAATGGGTTAATGTTTTTATCGTAATAAATTTTTCTTCTTATCTTTTCTTGTTCTATTAATGTTTTGGCTCTTTTTAAGGCTACTTGTAATTTGAATTTTAAATGTTTTACATAATCATCAGGGTTATAAAGAGGGTCAACTTTATCATTAAAAATTTCGTCAATTGAATTAGCTCTATTACCAAATATTAATTCAAACGGTGTGTAGAGATGGGTTAAATTTGGAGTAGTATTATACGAAAATGCATATATGGACAACCAATCATCCCAATCATTGGTTTCTAAATTCATATAATTTCTTAAGAATACATTTATTTCCCTGTGATTTCTCTCTATTTTTCCCAACGTTTCATGGTGATAGGCAGTGGATATTGCATGTTTAATTCTTAGAGTTTCGCATATATTTTTGATAATTGAATTACAATATTCTGTCCCTTGATCAGATTTTATCGTTTTCATTGGTCCAAAAACTAAAATAATTCTTTCTATTAAAGCTTTTGCTATTGTAATTGCCTCTTTGTTTGGTATTGGAACGATGATTACATAGTTGGTTAGTTCACATTGAGCGGTTAATGCATATCTATTATCATTAATAGTTATAGGTAAAGGTCCTATAGTATCTATTTGCACGATATCGAACGCTTTGTTAGGTGTTTCTGTAATTATTAGATTTTCTTTTGTTTTTCTTAATACTTTATTTTTAGCACATTTGTTGCAATTTTTTATGTAGGTAGCTATGTCCTTAGACATACCTTTCCATTCGTAAACTGATTTTATTTTTGCTATAGTTTTCCTTTGTCCTGTATGACCACCTAATATTGGATCATCATGATATTTTTTTATTATATTCTCTCTTTCTTCTTTATTCATAATATTTTTGCGCGCTTTTGTAATAATTATATTTAACATTTTTAAATTGATGTTGGCCAACTTAATAAATTTTTTACTATCAATGTATTTAAATATGACGTCATTAGTATATATCTTTAAATTATAAATATTTAATTTGCAAGCTAAGGCCTCTAGCTTCGATAAAAATTGTCCGAAGTCAATTTCATCATTCACAAATTTATTAATTGGTAACAATTTTAACTCATTAAAATTGTACACTTCATTTTTAAATTTTTCTTTTCTGTTTTTAGGACATTGTAGCAATAGGGTTAAACATTTGTTGTTATTTGTGTCAATAAACTTAAGACATGGAATTTTAACAAGATTATTATCATTATTGTCATACAATACTTTTGTTGTTTCTACTGAAATTTCTTTGTCATTTTTAGGATTTAGTATTTTGTTAGACATCGATCTCGTTTGAATGGTTAGAATTGTTTTAATAGAAGATGTTAGAGTTTTTAAATCTTCGATTGCGATTCGCGATAACGCGTCTGCGGTAACATTGGTATAACCTCTTACGTGTTCTACTTCAAAATCGTATTCTTCTAGTTCTAATCGAATTCGTGTTAGTCTGGAGGAAGGATTCTTTAAGGAAAAGAGATGAACTAGGGGCTTATGATCTGATCTAATTAAAAATTTATTGCCAAACACGTATGGTCTAAAGTGATTTATAGCGAAAAAGATTGCTAATAATTCCTGTTCAATTGTTGACTTGTTTGATTCTCCACGTGTAAAAGTTTTTGAAAAATATGCTACTGGTAGATCATTATTGGAATGTTCTTGACTTAGAGTTGCGCCGCATCCAATCTTGGAAGCGTCTGTAGTGATTATAAATTTTTTATTGAAATCTGGGTATTGCAATATTGGAGGATTTTGTAAATAATTTTTTATTATTTCAAATGCCTTTTGGCAGATAGGAGTCCAGTTGAAAGTTTCATTTTTCCTCGTAAGTTTATTTAATGGAGCGGTTGTTTCTGCAAATTTAGGAATAAATTTTCTGTAGAAATTAGCAAATGCCACGAATCGTCTGGTATCATCTGCATTTTGTGGGACAGGATAATTTTTGATAGCATGTAGTTTGGATGGATCAATTTTAATTCCATCAGCAGTGCACTGATGTCCAAGAAAGGTAACTTCACTTCTGAAGAAGGAACATTTTTTTGGGTTTAATTTTAGGTTGAATTTTCTACAAGTTTCAAATACTTGTTGAAGGTTTTTTAAATGATGGTTTTCTGAACAACCAATTACTATTACATCATCCATATTGTTCACGCTGGATCCAGGTTTATGTTGTTATTTTCCTGCAAATATAAAAAAATCATCTTGAAAGTAAATTTAATCTAAAAATGGATCTAAATTTTCTTATCTCTCTTAAATCCAACGTTGATATCCTCCACAGTCGTTTGTTGCTTTGAAATTAGCTGCAAGAGATAAAAACAAGTATTAATAAGGATATTTTTCTAGATAATTATTAGATATTGTTTACCTTTTACATTATTTTTTGAAATGTCATTCTGACATTGTTGGTTTGTTTATTCAGCTCAGTTCGCATTTTCACCACTTTTTAAAAACTGGCGTATCCGTTAGCGATAAAACAGTTTAGTTCAGCAATATTTGTTGAGGTGTTGAAAATGTGTGGCTCTGTTGAAAGTAAAAGGTTCCACGTACTCATGTACATTTTGTATTTATAGCTGTGTAATTATAATTGTAATATAGTTTTTTTAGATTTTTTTGAAGTCAAAGTTTGGTCTTCATTTGTTTGAGTTGTGTTTTCGAAATTAAAATGTTAAGATGTATTCAATATGCTTGCTGTGAAAATAAAGTTGTGAATTAGAGAAGTACATTGTGTTTTTGATAGGAGTGGGGCTTGAGACGAGTGCTCAAAGGGACTTGATATTGGGCCTCTCATAGTTTTTTCTCTTCAACAGGTGTGGTCGATATTGGGAACCGCCGCCATTGTTAGGCAACTATAATTCAAAATATTTATCATCGTCATCGAAGCCTATGATTAGGCAAATATATTTCAAAAATAGTTATCATCGTCATCGAGGCCTATGATTAGGCAAATATATTTCAAAATATTAATCATCGTCATCGAGGCCTATGATTAGGCACATATAATTCAAAATATTTATCATCGTCATCGAGGCCTATGATTAGGCAAATATAATTCAACTACTTATCATCTGCCGTGATGCCTTCCCGGTAAGTTTTTAGTTCTTCCATCAAAATATAAATACAGTCCACTACTTGCTTGACTGGGAGGCTTCGCCACATATAAAGAAAAGCGCTTTCTGGTGCAACACCAGAAAAAGCCAATGACATCATTCTTTGGAAAGAATTTGGTGCTATTTTTAAACCGAATGGAACACGGGTGAAACGAAATGTTCCAAAATCTGTAGAAAAAGCTGTGCAATCTCTTGATTCTTCTTCCAATTCTATTTGATGAAATCCACTTAAAAGGTCTAAGACTGTAAAATATTTTGCCCTTCCTAGCTGATCCAAAATCTCTTCAATTCTAGGAATAGGATAAACATCGCCAATCAGTTTTCGATTCAATTGTCTAAAATCAACTACAAGTCTGTGTCTTTGTTTGTTACAACCTGGTAGAGATTTTTTCGGTACCAAGAATATAGGACTAGAATATTCAGAAATGCTTGGTTCAACTATTTTATTATCGATTAGTTTTTGGACTTGTGTTCTTATTTCTTGTTTTTGAGAGTTGGGCAATCGATAGTTTTTAATATAGACTGGGTTATCATCCATTAGTCTCAACTTTTGCTTATAAAAATTATTCGAAGATAAAGGTTCATCTTCAAGACCAAAAATGTCGTAATTATTCTTGATTAAATTTTCAAATTTGTTCCTAATATAACCATTAATATGGTTATTATTTTGAATAATATGATTGTAAATTTGGGTATTTCTGATACTATTTTCATTTGGTTTTTGTTTAAAAATTTCAAAGTCTGTCAATTTTTCAAAATTAAATTTGGATATTGGTATGTTAATTGAATCTGAATTTGTATTTAAAATTTTAACAATTGGTTTCCCAGAAGAAACTATTGAACTTGCTACAAAAACGCCTGGCATTAATTCTTTGTTTAAAATTACCATATCTTCGTTTAACAATATCGGAACAGTTCTAAATACTTCAGCTCTCGGAGGTATTGTCAGAATGTTTTTATTGAACGATTCGTTAACAGGTATTTCAACACTTTTAGAGCCATTAAAATCAAAATTTAAAGTTAAAGTCCAATTTTCATAATTTAATATACATTTATAAGTACTTAAGAAGTCTTGCCCTAATATTCCATCTGTAGGTATATTCAAGTCATTTTGTAGTACATGTAATTTTACTTTAAGTGCATAATTTGGAATGAAAATTTCTGTATTTAAGGTACCCAATGAGTTTACAATGGTATTTGTAACACCTTTTATTTCTATTATGTTTTGCTTGTCAACATTTGTTATGTTATTATTTTTAATTAAAGAAATTTCAGCACCAGAATCTATTAGAAAAGTTTTAATTCTATCAGAGTTTGATATTTTAAATTTTACGACGGTTGCATAATTTAGATTAATAGTATAAACCTGTTTTAATTTTTGTGTTAGGAGTCTTGATTTAGACTGAGGTTTTGTACTTGAAACCCCAACTCTTCGTCTTCTGTTACATCAGTTATTGCTCTAACATTTCTTCTAGTATTGTTTGCGTAAGTATTGGTATTGAGCGTATTTGGACGATTTCTATTATAATATGTATTGTTGGTACTAAACTGTCTTCCACGGTTGAAATTTGAATTGTAATTTTGACGAAAATTTCTTCTATTAATATTCCCATTAAAATTACGTTCGTTAAAAGTATTTTGTCTGAAATACTCATTATTTATATGTCCATAACCTCTACCTCCACGGGTAAATCGTAGTATGTTTGCCGCTTTTGCAGTTTTTTCTGCACTAATAGCCTCGTTAAACTTGGCTACCATTTCATCTATATTATCATACTCCTGCAACATTGCTGCTTGAATGCTGTTGTTCGTTGCATAAACCATTTTGATGTTGGATTTAACATCGCTGATTGCTATTTTGTTGGCATTTTCTATCGGCATGCCAAGAGTTTTGTATGCTAAGCATAACTCAGATCTAAGACTTATAATTTTTTGTATATATTGGTCTTTGTTTATGAGAGTTAAACTATTTAATGCTGATTTTACTTGCTCAACTGTTTTACCAGAGCATTTCCTTTTTAAATTATCAATAATTTCATCTATCGTGGTAACATTATCCGGTACAGCTTCTTCAGCCTTCTCTTTTAATTTTGTTAAAATAATAGTAATTGTTTGAGCTATGTTCGCTTCGTTTGTGATTGTAGTTTTAACTACATTTAATTTTCTTAAGAAATGAGTCAAATCTGTAGCATTTCCATCGTAATTTTCTGTAATGATTTTGTTGACGAGGGAGATTATATAAACTGGTGTTAACGCAGTATTCGTCATTGTTTTTGTTTCAACTACGTCAATAGGTGTGTTAAAAAAAATTTTAATTTCGTCAGATTCTACCTTAGAGAATGGTAGGACGTTTAGAAAACTAAATCTATTATATTCTATTCTAGAAAATAAATCACTAAAAATTATAGGGGAAACCTATAGAACCAAAAAGAAAGCCAAAACACCTAAAAAAGTATTCTACAAGTAATAAAAAATATTCTACTGAAAACAAGTGTTCTACAAGGTTACTATTGAAATATTCTGATTTCAATCAAACAAAAATTCGAACAACAATGTACTTATAACAATACTCAGTAATTTTTTATATCTTATTATTTTATAAAATGTTTTAAAATTCTAAATGACTTTATCGTCTACCATAATAAAAATAATACCTCAATGAAATCAATTATACCTTAGGAATTATCTTCATCAGCATTTTAAAGAAAATATAACAAAAATCAAACACTAAACACATTAAACATATTTTGATCAAATTAATTTCATTTCTTTTATTTTAGTATTTATTTTTTTCGTTTCATTTAACGAAAACAACAAAAAAATTATTAGTAAAATTTTAACGAAAACATAACTTTTCTTTGCTTATTCAATTTCATATTTTTCTGTTTTTCTTTTTTTCTTAAAAAAAAAATTGAAAGGTCAGTTAATTATTTACTTAATCACTTATTACATAATTAAATTGAAAAAAAAATTCTAATTCTATATTCATTTAATAAATTTAATTTAAAATGATAACTTACAATCTTATTTAAGTGGTTTTGATCCAAATTCCAAATATGTCATCCTTCGTGTAACTTTATCCCATATGTCCCATTTCTTGATGATTTTTTGGATGAGATAATATTTCTTGATGATCTTGATGTGTTAATATTATTGCTTGATGATTTTTTTTTTGAAAATATTAAATTTGATGACATCTTTTTAGAATTGATATGAGATCTGCGTGTTGTTACATTGTTTTTATACATGATCAAGATCAATGCGAGATCTTGCAATCTCTCTTGTAATGCTTTTCTTGATTTTATTGTTAGCGAGTTGTATGGCTTTACAACAGCTAAACACTATTATTGCGATTATTATTAAAACTAAAATAACAATCAATATGCTATTTGTGAGTTGATTTGAATTTGTAATGGTGTTAATCACTTCATTGTGGTTACTTAGCCCTTGATTCTTTGAGTCTTTAATAATTGTGGGCGTTGGTTCTTCAATTTTTGAATATGGAGAGCCCATCACTGAACATTACTTATGTTTGTTTTATTTGTATAAATTGATATTGAAAGTTTCTTTTTTTCACAAAGTAACCACTTCACAAATTATTATATTCACTGTATTATACGAAGTCACGGTCGCCATGATGAGATCTTTTTAGTTACCAATTAATTAAAACACTTTAGATATAGTTTATTAGAGTTTATTTAAATTAATTAATTATATTTATTTAGAAAGGTGTGTACACTTCGTTGTCTAATTAATTACTATATCTATTCTAATAATGTATGCTTTTATTTCGAATGGATTTATGAGGTAAGCATTTATATTCGACACCGCACATGCCAAATATATTATTTGTTTTCCGGTGCTCGCTTGCACACGCCAAGCATATTTTGCTTACCGTTGCATTTCATTATTAAAGAAATATACCTTGTACTTTTCTTTAATAATGAAATATAGTGAGCTCATAAAGACTCACTACAGTATGAATACTCAACAGTATCTAACTGTAATGCAAACAAGTTTACGACCAGCTTCGATCTTGGTTTCGTTGAACGGAGTATTTTGAGTTTATGCAAGATGGAGCACCCTGTCATCGCTCAAAAACAGTCTCTGATTATTTAAAATCAGAAAAAATCAAGGTTCTCCAGTGGCCAGGCAACTCTCCCGACATGAACCCTATCGAAAATGTCTGGGCAGTTCTAAAAAAAAAATTGAGTGAAGAACAATTGACGAATAAGTCTGATTTAGTTGAAAAAATAAAATATATGTGGAAAAATGACGGTGACATTAAGAAAACGCATTAAAAGTATGCCAAAAAGAATAAAGCAATTGTTAAAAAATAAGGGCAAGTGGACAAAATATTAATTTTTTTAACCAACATTAATTATTCTTGATTTGTTTTTATGTAAGTGGATGTTCTAATAATTAATAAATTGAATTATACCATTTTATGGCTCTATAAAAACTAAAATCTTTGTTTTTTATATAATATTGTTAAAAATTTGAGTGAGTACAATTCATTGATCAGGTACTGTAATAGATTACTTTATTTATACAGTGAAACGTTGTATACGGCAGATATTATTTATGAAATGATCTTAAGTTGTTTGATAGTACGAAATGAAGGTATGATTAATGTGATGACCGTTTGTTTTGGATTTTAAAAGAAAATGTCTAAATGCTCAGAACGGGATAACCACTTAACAGCAAATTTTATTATGATAAAAAAAATTAAGATGTTGAAGAAATAAATTATTGATGTTACCGAATTTCACCTGCACCCCTATCCTTGACCGTAGAAGCGAAGGGCTTGTTGAACAGTAGTATTAAATTATTGTTTTACCTGTCATGTCTCGAAGAAAATGCTCCAGTTGAGACACAGCGGGCCTTAGCATGGCAACACCACCCAAAGTCGTAGTACAAAGCTAGTAAGTATATACAAATGAGTCAAAAGATAGATACAAGGGGAGATTTACAAATTAAATAAGTTCTCTTGTAATAAAGGATAAAAATATTGACTATCATGACAATGAAATTAAGTCCCATACTTGGAAGTCATATCGGGCAATTGTATGTGGAACTAATGGCATATTTGAGTCATTATCTCCTTCTACGCGCATCAGGCTCCCCAAAAGAATTGAAAAAAATTCCCAATGCTTTTACTGGGCAGTGCCTTCAAGTACCAAAATTTAAATTAAGGTGCATAAAGAATCAATATTTGCTATTTTTGACGATGAGGACTATCAAAAAAAAATTAAAAATTTTGGTAGGATATTTGGAAATTAATAGGAGGAGGAAACTAAAACAAACCACAATCAGATAACCGCAGACTGAGAAAAAATATCACTCTTAAGTGGCGCTCATCTAACCGGAACACGTTAATATGCTTAAACTTTAAAGCATATTGGATAATTTATACCAATTTGCACCACTTAAGCGATGTTGTCGTACTAAGACTCGCTGTTGTGGTCGAAACGTCCGTGGTCGGATTCGCGTCCGTAGATTATACTGTTCTTAGGTCTTCTTGATTGCAACTAATAAATGTTGTTGCACGCTGGATCTGATGGTCGCTAATGGTTCCGCGTGATAAAACTCTTCGACAATTAGATCACCGAGACTATGAAGGGCTTGATCTTGGGTTCGAACAGTCTGAATTAGATCACCAACAAATCAAAATGTGACACAAAAATCTCTACAAAAATCGATGTGTGGATTGGCAGAAGAAAATTTACGATGTTTAATGCCGGCGTCGCACAATGGTTCAAAACCTATTAAAACACGCGCATAAGTGAGAAAACAAATTTTTTTTTTCTCATAACTGACCATTTGTTTATTTGTTTTGATTACTACTCAAAAACCTCTCCATTTAGCGTTTCGAGAAATATTACAAAATGAAAACATCAAATTTCTTTCAAAATGCCAAACATATTCCAAAAATTATTACAAAATCAAAGATTGGAACTTTTTTCATAAAAATATTGCAAAAATTATAAGAAAATCAAAAATTGAAACTTTTTCCAGAATTCTTAAAATATTGCAAAAATTATAACAAAATCAAAAATACAAACGTTTTTCAAAATTCTAAAAATATTCCAAAAATTATAACAAAATCAAAAATTGAAACTTATTGAAAAATTCTTAATATATTGCAAAAATAATAAAAAATCAAAAAAAACTTTTTTCAAAATTCTAAAAATATTCCAAAAATATAATAAAACCAAAAAAAAAAAAAACTTTTTTCAAAATTCTAAAAATATTCCAAAAATTATTAAAAAATCAAAAATTGAAACTTTTTTCAAAAATCTAAAAATATTGCAAAATTCATAATTCACAAATTGAAAAATTCAAACTTTTTCAAAAATTCATTAGAATATTGTAAAAATTATAACAAAATCATGTCATACAAATAATTAATGTCATACAAATGTTCATGTCATACAAATAATTAATTTTATTTTTTTCCGAAAAATTGGTTAGAAAAATAAATAAAAACCATTTTTGACACACTTGACAATGCTTTTTTGACAAACTTATAATACAATTCTCAATTTCATGTTCAATCACATTTCATGTCATACAAATAATTAATTTCATTTTTTTTCACAAAAAATTGGGAAAAAAACTAAATAAAAAATTCTTTTGACACTCTTGACAATATTTTTTGACAAACTTACAATGCAAAATCTCAATAATACGTCCTACTGCATGTTCAATTACATTTCATGTCATACAAATAATTAATTTTATTTTTTTCCAAAAAATTGTGTAAAAAATAAATGAAAATCTTCTTTTGACACACTTAACAACATTTTTTAACACACTTGACAACAACCTCCAGCGGTTTTTCCAGATTTCTAAAACGTCGAGAAATGCCAAAAAAGTAGGGATAAGAATTTCACTTTTGGCTCGAGAATGTAATACTTAGGTCTTTCAGACCGGTTTACTTGATTGATTGATTGAATGATTTACTTTCTGAAAAATAATTTAAACGAAAAATATACTAAACATCCACGTAGAATTATTTAAAAGGGAGCAAAATAATAATGCGCGTGTTTCAATAGGTTTTGAACCATTGTGCGTCGCTTAACAATTCTAAGGAATTTCTTCCTAGAAGGCTGATTGCGGCTCCACTATCTAGAAGTCCAAACACACCGATACATGATATTGTCATCAATTTTTGGAACTATTTCTTTTCTTTCAAGGTGCTAAGAAAATGTTTTCCTACAGTCGATCCATTTGTACTCTATAGTCGAACATGATTCTGGAATTGGGCCATTATGAACTGTTAAACTCGTGTTGTGTGATCTCTCTGACATGCATAGTTATGTTACCACAGTTTACCAGCTCGGCGATAAAAATACCCTTATATTCCTAATAAACTCTTATTTTGGAAACACCAATTTAATAATCGTTTTCACCACTTTAATAATCGTCTAAGCTCAATGAAAATGACTGCAAAAATAAATAATAATATTCTTTCTATCTCTTACAGAATGAAAAGACATCCGAACAATATTTTGAAGAAAGCCGTAGTTATTGCTTATCACGGACATGTCAACAACAACAACATACAAATACTGTAAACAATAATAAAAAAAATGAGAAAGAAGAAGAGGCTAACTTTGATGAGTATGATAAATGCCGGCAGCTTTTAACTTATGATGATGCCCCAAAGCATATGCAATTTAATCCATATATACGAACAGGTTACCGAAGAATATTATCAACAAAAATGTGCCTTGAAAGTGTCTTTTGGTGGACGAACGAAACAATAAATATTTGGAGTCACGTTTTTGGCTGTTTTTTGTTTATAGCTTTGACAATCAATGATATTGCATTTTTGAAGATGCATGCAACATTTACGGATAAAATATTAGTTGGAGGGATATTGTTCTGTTTTCAAGCTTGTATGGTTTTATCATCGATTTATCATACGTTTTCTTGTCGTTCGGAGAAGGCTTATGAATGTTTTTTAGCTTATGATTTATTTGGAATTGCGTTGTCGTTGCTAGCAATCTATATTAGTGGAATTTACTATGCATTTTGGTGTCATACGGTAAGCTTATTTTATTATGTTTTTTATTAAGAGTAACTTGAAATTTAGTCAATCCAATGGACTTGCTAAATGTCAACAATATTGTATGACGTATCGACTAGATGTCACAACAACACACATCTTTAGTATTTTTCATAACTTTTATGCATTGAAACCGGTCAACACTATTGATTTCAGCAAATCATTCCATATACTGTCCTAAAACGATCTACACATCTATAGACTTATCCATCGCACACCGATCTGCCTCATCGAATTGCAAATGTGCCCGAAAAATCTAACATCAGATGCTGTTTATGTTAAAGTTAAGAATAATATAAGAACTGAATCTAAAAAATTATGGTGCAAATTATGAAACTTTTTGCAATCCATACAATTTTAGAGCGATCTAGTTTCGAACCAATGAAAAAATTTTAAACTTTAAAAAGTTTATCATTCTCATCAGGGCTAGCCGACTAGATAAACTCTACCAAAAAATGTCAACGCTAATAAATATAAACCAAAAATTAGGTTACAACTCTAGCGAAGTGTAAAAACAAAAAATTTACATAAACATACATTTAATAAATTCAGGTTTAGTCAATTAATTTCTCTGGTGATCACTGTTTTGTTATACTCTAGACATTCTAGTATTGAATAACAAACTTGTATCGGTGAGAGGAAGATGACTAGTCTTCACTTGTGTCTATTGACACATTATCAACAATTAATTCAGTAAATTATTTGTGATATAACATCACCCCGATGGAAAATCTCCCATCAAGAATAATATAAGAACTGAATCTAAAAAATTATGGTGCAAATTATGAAACTTTTTGCAATCCATACAATTTTAGAGCGATCTAGTTTCGAACCAATGAAAAAATTTTAAACTTTAAAAAGTTTATCATTCTCATCAGGGCTAGCCGACTAGATAAACTCTACCAAAAAATGTCAACGCTAATAAATATAAACCAAAAATTAGGTTACAACTCTAGCGAAGTGTAAAAACAAAAAATTTACATAAACATACATTTAATAAATTCAGGTTTAGTCAATTAATTTCTCTGGTGATCACTGTTTTGTTATACTCTAGACATTCTAGTATTGAATAACAAACTTGTATCGGTGAGAGGAAGATGACTAGTCTTCACTTGTGTCTATTGACACATTATCAACAATTAATTCAGTAAATTATTTGTGATATAACATCACCCCGATGGAAAATCTCCCATCAAGAATAATATAAGAACTGAATCTAAAAAATTATGGTGCAAATTATGAAACTTTTTGCAATCCATACAATTTTAGAGCGATCTAGTTTCGAACCAATGAAAAAATTTTAAACTTTAAAAAGTTTATCATTCTCATCAGGGCTAGCCGACTAGATAAACTCTACCAAAAAATGTCAACGCTAATAAATATAAACCAAAAATTAGGTTACAACTCTAGCGAAGTGTAAAAACAAAAAATTTACATAAACATACATTTAATAAATTCAGGTTTAGTCAATTAATTTCTCTGGTGATCACTGTTTTGTTATACTCTAGACATTCTAGTATTGAATAACAAACTTGTATCGGTGAGAGGAAGATGACTAGTCTTCACTTGTGTCTATTGACACATTATCAACAATTAATTCAGTAAATTATTTGTGATATAACATCACCCCGATGGAAAATCTCCCATCAAGAATAATATAAGAACTGAATCTAAAAAATTATGGTGCAAATTATGAAACTTTTTGCAATCCATACAATTTTAGAGCGATTTAGTTTCGAACCAATGAAAAAATTTTAAACTTTAAAAAGTTTATCATTCTCATCAGGGCTAGCCGACTAGATAAACTCTACCAAAAAATGTCAACGCTAATAAATATAAACCAAAAATTAGGTTACAACTCTAGCGAAGTGTAAAAACAAAAAATTTACATAAACATACATTTAATAAATTCAGGTTTAGTCAATTAATTTCTCTGGTGATCACTGTTTTGTTATACTCTAGACATTCTAGTATTGAATAACAAACTTGTATCGGTGAGAGGAAGATGACTAGTCTTCACTTGTGTCTATTGACACATTATCAACAATTAATTCAGTAAATTATTTGTGATATAACATCACCCCGATGGAAAATCTCCCATCAAGAATAATATATTTCCATCGGGGTGATGTTATATCACAAATAATTTACTGAATTAATTGTTGATAATGTGTCAATAGACACAAGTGAAGACTAGTCATCTTCCTCTCACCGATACAAGTTTGTTATTCAATACTAGAATGTCTAGAGTATAACAAAACAGTGATCACCAGAGAAATTAATTGACTAAACCTGAATTTATTAAATGTATGTTTATGTAAATTTTTTGTTTTTACACTTCGCTAGAGTTGTAACCTAATTCTTGGTTTATATTTATTAGCGTTGACATTTTTTGGTAGAGTTTATCTAGTCGGCTAGCCCTGATGAGAATGATAAACTTTTTAAAGTTTAAAATTTTTTCATTGGTTCGAAACTAGATCGCTCTAAAATTGTATGGATTGCAAAAAGTTTCATAATTTGCACCATAATTTTTTAGATTCAGTTCTTATATTATTCTTGATGGGAGATTTTCCATCGGGGTGATGTTATATCACAAATAATTTACTGAATTAATTGTTGATAATGTGTCAATAGACACAAGTGAAGACTAGTCATCTTCCTCTCACCGATACAAGTTTGTTATTCAATACTAGAATGTCTAGAGTATAACAAAACAGTGATCACCAGAGAAATTAATTGACTAAACCTGAATTTATTAAATGTATGTTTATGTAAATTTTTTGTTTTTACACTTCGCTAGAGTTGTAACCTAATTTTTGGTTTATATTTATTAGCGTTGACATTTTTTGGTAGAGTTTATCTAGTCGGCTAGCCCTGATGAGAATGATAAACTTTTTAAAGTTTAAAATTTTTTCATTGGTTCGAAACTAGATCGCTCTAAAATTGTATGGATTGCAAAAAGTTTCATAATTTGCACCATAATTTTTTAGATTCAGTTCTTATATTATTCTTGATGGGAGATTTTCCATCGGGGTGATGTTATATCACAAATAATTTACTGAATTAATTAAAGTTAAGCAGAACACCATATTTTACATTGAATTATGGTATATGAATGCATACACGTACATTCAAAATGATTAAACGACGACCGAATTAACGACCATGGAGCTACATTGAACACCGGTAGCAGAAACAATTTAACTGTAAAAAACAGTTCTTGATGACCAAGTGGCGTTTCGTGTGCTTAATAGTTAAATTTATAATGCAAAACACAAATTTAAACAAAAAAGTATTCAACAAATGTTTTAATTTTATTTCAGGCTCTTCGAAATTTCTACACAATTACGGTAGGCGCCATTTTTGCAACTGCTATGATAATGCAAATTCCAAAACTAAATGTCAACGGTCATCTTAAATTATGTATGTTTGTTGCATGGGCTGCATATGGTGTTGTTCCAACATTACATTGGGTCCTTGAAATGGGTGGATTTGAAAACTCAATTGTTCGTGTAAGTAATATAAATAAAACTTATTTTAAATTAATTTTATTTATCTATTATTTTATTTCCAATCACGTTATCGTAATACAATCAATTAAATTTTAACCGTCTTTCAATAATCAAGGTCATTCCAATTAAATAATAAAAAAATAACATAAAAAGTGAAATTATGTAAGAAAGTTATAATATGTATGTTAAATAGATTCGTATTTTTTTATATCAGTTTGTAATAGTTTCTTTACCATATTTTTACATAATAACATTTTTTGTGGTCGCATTTTATTGTTTCTTTTTGTTTTTACTTTTTTTACATTTTTTCTTAACTATTTTTAGCTACTTTTACCACGTGTTGCTGGAATGTATTTACTGAGTGGTATTGCTTTTTTGATTTATATTACAAAAACACCAGAACGTTGGTTTGCTGGACATTTTGATTTCTTTGGACATTCACATAATTGGTGGCATTTCTTTGTATTAGCTGCATTATACTATTGGCATAATACAGGTTAGTTACACAAAATTTATGAAATCATTAATATATACATATTTTTCACATATACATTTCGCGTGATTACGATCCAACTTATATATTGTTTACTTAATAGAGCAATTTGTGTATTCATTTTTGTGTAAGACTTTCAAATAATTTTTATCTCTTTTGAAACTATGATTGCACAAATCTTTGAATGTACATAAAAATTATTTTGTTAACTTTCGATTTATGCTTTCTTAAAGAGAACTTATGTAACTGCTTAATATAGCCAAGTTGTTATATTTTTTGTATTATTATGAATATAACATTCAAGAAACAATGTTGAAATAAGTGTTTGTCGTTTTCTTATTTTCAAATTAAACACAGATAATTGCTACACACCTAATTTATACTGATTAATCGAAAATGAATAGACGGTTCTTAGGCCTGTTTTGTAATCAAAGTAGAGCGTTTTCCTTTCAGTAATGTAATCTGATGTTTAAAAATTTTAATTGTAATGTGCTCCTTAAAATAATACGATTCGTTTAGGATTTTGAAACACGTTTGAAAATGTCATGACATGATTATGTTTTATGTTTTCTTGGGTTGTTAGAGATATTAGACGAGTTATTTTCTTTTAAAGTGTGGATGAAGATCTGCAGCTGGAGAGGTAGGTGATAATAGAAAATGTATAATACCGTGAACTTTAATCTAAAGTTTAGGCTCAATCGCGTTCAAACAAGCGATCGATATTCTGACAGTTTTAACAAGTTTTATCTGATGAGCGAGCACTGACAAAGATGATTTTAGTGATTGATTTTTCAGGTGTTCCTTTTATTTAAAGAATAAAGCGTGCGTTTAACACAAGGTGGAACACATTTGGTCTCAAACTGAACAATTAACGGAATTTGAATTTGTGTATCGGTATGGAATATTTAGAAACTGATTAAAATCGTATAAAAACCAGTCGTATTAGGAAATCTTTATTTAAAGTAAAAAAGTTGTATATATAATTTTAGCAGTGATGATAATTATAAAACAAATACTTGAAACAAGAGTGAACATTTTATTGAAACGAACAACCGATTGAATTAAAGAATATTTTATTAATGAAAAAACTTCAGACAAAAACATAAGCATAAAAAGCAATGCAACTAGGATTATATTATTAATTGACTCTCCAATACGCCCCTTCAATTAATATTCATCTTCATGACATGGAGCTATGTTTGATTTTGTTGAAATTCTTCGTCATGATATCTGCCATGTTCCCTTCTGATGAAACATATTGAAGATCAATTAATTTTTTCTCGAAAATCTCCCGTACGAAAAGAATCTTGATATCGATGTATTTTGTTCTGTTGTGATATACTGGGTTCTGAACAAGTTTGATTGCTCCAAGATTATCCTTATGAATTTTTGTAGGTTGATCAATGAACTGTGTAAGTCCAATTTCTGTTAGCATATTCCGAAGATATACAGCTTCCTTTCCAGTAGAGCAAAGGTCCATATATTTTACTTCGGTATTAATCAAGGCGATTGTAGGCTGTAATTTGCTCTCCCACGTAACTGGACCGCCAGCTAAACAAAAAATGTAACAAGTGAAAGAACGCCTACTCTGTGTTTGACTAGCCTAATCTGCATCGCAGGAAGCGAATAGTGATTTTCCTTGCTTAACGTACGAAATGCCATAGTCAAGTCAATGGTGTTCAGCAAATACTTAGCAGCGTGCTTTGCAGCAGTGAAGTGCTCCTTGTGAGGATTAGAATTCATCTGAGACAATTTAGAAATCGAGTGAAGAATATCCGGTCTTGTACACGGTCCAATGTGTAGGAGATATTCTATCAATGATTGATAAATAGTATTATTTACCTTATTACATTCTTCATCACACTGCACGCACTTTGTAAGGATTGCTTTAGAATTGATTGATGTACTACATATTCTTAAAGTTGAATTCTTCCAGCATTTTTCGAATAGACTGCTTCTGAGTAACTCTTACAGCTCCATTCTCCCCCTCTCTCAATACTTCCATGCCCAGAAAGTAATTGAGAGCACCTTTGTCCACACAATCAAATGTGTTCTTGATTTCTTTCTTTAGTGAGATAAGTACTTCCAGAGACTTCGAAACTACCAATTTGTCGTTGACTTAAACCACCAAAATTGTGTTGCCATTCTTCGAATTATTTCTTACATACAAACAATTCTCAATTTTGAGTCTCTCGAAGCCCATTCAAACGAACTCCTTATGCAGCGTTTCATTCCACTCACGACCAGATTGTTTGAGTCCATATAGCGACCTTTGAAGTTTGCACACCTTTTTGGGATTTTCTTTACTCACAAAACCTTCGGGCTGTTGCATAAAGATCTCATGATGAAGTTGTCCATTCAAATATGCCCCAACCACATCTATTTGGTGAACATACATCTCCAACTCCACAGCTACTGCAAACAACAAACGAATTGTGGAGGATCGGGTGACAGACGCAAACGTCTCTTCAAAATCAAATTCTTCCTTCTGGTTGAAACCTTTGGCTACAAGTCTGGCCTTGTACTTTTCAATACTACCATCGGAGAAACTTAATCGCAAAGACCCATTTACATTTGATAGCCTTGAGATCTTTGGCTTATCGATCAAAATCTAGGTATCTTTCTCTTCCAACTGTGCAATTTCTTTAGCCATTGTCTTTCTCCATAGCTCATCACGTTCTAGTGATTCCTTGAAATTTTGTGGTGTTGATAATTCAGAGTAAGCAACTGATTTGTTTACAGCAGCTACAAACTCTCCATATCTGTCAGAAACCTTCTTCGTTCGTACCGTTTTTTGACTAACCTCTGGAGTCGGAGTGTTTCGAATAACTTGATGTAGACCTTACACATTTTCTGGAACGTAATCATCTGTGCTCTCATACTCCTCTTCTCCATCCGAAGAAATTGTCTGCACCAACTCAGCATTTTGAACTTTGACTATCAATGGAAAAAATATTAGTTCAGGTTCATTCAATTTCTTACCTTTATGTTCTGAGAATGAATTTTCAATAAACTTTACATCGCGCCTAATGTTGATCGTCTTGTTCTGCAGATTAAAACATCTATAGCTCTTAGATTGCTCGCTGATCGTACCCAACATAAATATGTTTAACACCTCTGGCTTCAAATTTTCCGTGACCTGGCTTCTTGTCCAGTGAAACAACTCTTGAACCAAACACCTTCAAATCCGTGACAACTAGCTTCACTCCAAACCATATTTCGTGAGGCGTTTTGTCTCCAAGAATCTTTGTTGGACTTCTGTATCTTAGGGAGACTGCTGTGTTGATTGCTTCCACCCACAGAAACATGGGTACACCGGACTGCAACATCATGCATCGAACCATGTCTAAGGTCGTTCTGTTCCCTCGCTCAGCAACTCCGTTCTGTTGTGGAGCATAGGGAATGGTAAGCTCTCGCCGGATGCTACTATTTTCAAGATGCTTCGTGAATCCTTCAATTAAAAACTCACCGCCATTGTCAGTTCAAATCGCTTTTACACGTTTGCCACAATGATTTTCGGCAAAAAAATGGAAAACTTTGAACTTTTCGAGAGCCTGCGACTTCGTCTTCCAAAAATATACGAACTTCATACGTGAGTAATCAGCAGTTGTTTGAAAAAAGTAATTCGATCCACACTTCTCATCAGTCCACATAGATCTGCATGGACAATCTCCAACAACTCCGTACTTCTTGGTTTACTTTCTTTTGGAAATGGTTTTTTAACAATCTTTCCTTTCATGCAAATTTCACACTGCAAATCCGAACCGGGATCCGCAAAATCCAAGCCATCGAACATATTTTTGTTCTTCAAATCTTTCAAGCTTCTAACATTTAGACACCCGTACCTATCATGCTATTTTCGTAGATCAAATCCACTTCTGACAGCTCCCAATATTTGTTTCTTTACTTTGTATGCGCACAAATCATCTTCTCTAAAACCTCTGAGAATCAGTTTTTTTTATCATTTCTTTTAAAGTTCATTGTGTCGAATGATGACCTTCAATCCACCTGCAGTCATTTTAGGTATCGATAGGAAATTCAGCTTCGCATCTGGGATGTAATGGACATTCTTCAACTCAATACTTCCATATTCGGTTTCAAGAATGACTCTTCTTATTCCTTCAGCTTTCACGGAACTGCCATCTGCCAATGTCAATTTGTCCGAGATTGGATTAATTTCAGAAAACATCTCATTTTTGCAGCATACATAGCACGTAGCGCCACTAGCGAATATCCAGGTGTTGTCCCTATTCTCTTTGAATGCGCAGAACAATCCGAAATATGTCTTGTTCGCAGATTCTGTTGCTTTCTTCTTCTCGTTTGATGGACAATTTTTGGAAAAATGTCCAGTTTTATGACACTTGAAACATTTCAGCGGTTTTTATTTTCTTTCGAAGAATTTTCACGTTTCTGGTAAAAAAACTCTTTCGTCCTTCGAAACCTCAGAGTTCCTCCTTATTGATTCCTCAATCAACTTATTCTTTATCGAATTCAATGGTTGAATTTTGCAACTTTGAAATTTTCGTAGCTTTTCGGTAAAGCGTTCAACAGAATACTCGCTAAAAGCCCTTCAGAAAGATGTTCGTCGAAAATCTTGATTCGTCCAACAAGATCAAAAAACGTCTTCAGGAACTCTGTCATTTTCGTTCCATCTTCCATTTTAATTGTCAACAATTGAGTTGTTAACATCATCACCGTTGCAGGAACCTTTGACTCAAATACTTCGATCAGCTTATCCCATGCTCCATTTGTAGTTTCGCATTCGGATATATTACATAATTGTGACGGCTTCAAGCAAAGCGTGATGGTGGCTAACGCTTTAGCATCATTCGTATCCCAATCTTTTTCCTTGGGATTGGCTGCATCTTTAGTGTACTTACACATGTCGTTGTGGATGAGCACCGAACTCGTCTGATTTTTTCAAGATGGAAAATTTTCACCGTCCAACTTTTGAATAGCGTATAACGAGGACATTCAGTTACTGTTTAATTTATTTCCGGGACCTGGGCGTATAACCTATTGGAACAACCGATTGAATTAAAGAATATTTTATTAATGAAAAAACTTCAGATAAAAAACATAAGCATAAAAAGCAATGCAACTAGGATTATATTATTAATTGACTCTTCAACCCATTTAACTAAAAGTTAAAGTTGTTCTAATTAGAAATATTGTGTTTACTATTATCGACGCTGTGTTTTGTCTGAAAATTTTTCCATAATAACCCATTGGAAATTTTGGAACTATAGAAAAAAATATTCTAGTTGAAAATGGTTGTTATTTGTAGCAATGGATAGGTAAACAATAAATCTTATGATGACATAGGCCAATATTTCATAATAAGATAAATGAAATAAAAATAAAGAGATAAAAAGCAATGTTGTTAATTAATTTGCAGGAACAAAACTAAAATGGGTCTACCAATAATCCAGTTAGTGGCATAATTCTTGATCATCGTTAGCTGCCTTACCTGACCGCTTTTTAATTTTAAAATCAGGATGGTGATAATTTCTTTGTTTCATTTTTTGAACAACCTTGACTTTAAATTTTTATAGAGTAAACAATAAAATTGGACAAGCTGTATTTTTCAAAAGCCATAATGACATCAATGGTCACATTTGCAATACGGCTTTTTTATTTTGTAGTTTTTGATCCTGTGTATTCCTATTTGTACCTATCCACCGTGCAAGACAAACGATTTAAGAGGTAGTAAAACTACGAGGAATTTCCACCTTATTACCAATTATATTTTAACACTCAAGATTAGATGCCCACAAAAAAATATGCTGGGACGAAGTACAACAATCATTAAAAAGAGGATAGATGTATGTTTTGGTCGAAATTTTTTTAATGGATGTGGGAACGAAGATTATTGATTGTATCCCTAACATTCATATCTCCTCAAAGACTCAAACGATTGCCTTCATTAATCGTTTTGCCAAAAAAGCACTGAAAACTAAAATCAACAAAAATTGTTCATCACAACAACGACTTAAGATACTGTACCTAGACTATGGTATAAAAATGATAAAATATAATAAGGTTTAAAAAACTTACAAGCTGTATACAGCAATTACTTAAGAGCGTGTATCAACATTACTCATTGCCTAATCAACAATACTATCTCCTTTCACTCAATATGCGGATATGCGCATTAGGAAATCGCGATCAAATACAACACAGCAATCGTTAATAAACAAACATTTACTCAGCTAAAACAGAAGATAATAAAAATCTGCTCTGCCTCGAACTCAAGAATTTGTTGTGCTACCACGCCGATATATTTAAACACATCCCAATTTTTATTTAGCGTATGGTTTTTCTTTGTGATACATAAACATAACAAATTAAAATTAATAAAATTTTAAAACATAACATGAATACACATTAAATGAGCTTACGATGGATTTGATTGCGCGTTCTATAGTTAAAATCGTCCCTGAACCCATGCCGATTTCATGTTCCATTCCGATTACCTAATATTTTATACTTCGTGAGGCGCCTGTCCTTGACGAGCCCGAAAACTTTTGTTCTGCGATTTCAAATCGGCCGCTTTTTCGTTCGGCAAGCTCCGAAAAATGCTGATTGCTCGCGATCTTGTAAATAAAAAGCACATTTTTTTTTTTTAACTGTAGGGGTTGGAAATTTGTTATAGAACACGAGAATTCACTTGTCCGACTAAAATCTGTCCGACAACTGACATTTTGGTATGTTTAGGTTGTCGAACTAGACAAAAGCAGACAAGTTTTTTTCGGACGTGGTTACCCTCGTGTTCTAAATCAAATTTTCAACCCCCATAGTTAAAGAAAAAATTGCAAGATCCCGGGCAATCGGCAACTTTCGGAGCTTGCCAAACGAAAAAGCGGCCGAATCAAGAAAAATGGCAGAACAAAAATTTTCGGACTCGGCAAGGACAGGCGCCTCACGAAGTATAAAATATGTGTTAATCATCACATTAAATCGGCGTGGACCCAGGGACTAAAAGGGAAAATGTTAAATATGGGAGCATTGGGCATTATTAAATTTGATTTTTGAACATTAGATATTTACATCGAGTGATTCTATCCATGCAACTACATCAGGAGTGACCAAATGGATGTCTGAGATGTCGCCAATGTATCGTCTAGTTGGACACACAGTTGCAATGTGTTTTATGGTTTGTTGTGGAGCTCCGCAGTCACATTGAGGAGACTCAGAAATACCCCACTTGTAGAAATAGTCAGCACAACGTCTATGATTTACTCTTATTCGGTTTAGTGTAGTCCAGGAATGACGTGGCAGATCGAAACCGGGCTGGGTAGAAGTCGGGTTAGTAATAGAAAGGCCAGGTGTGTTGTAATGATTCCAGGAGGTATTCCAGGCATACAAGATATTAAAATCAGTTGCCAGCAGGTTGCTGGCAGTTTTTTGGGAAGCTTTCTTGACTTCAATCGACAACGAGTGTGGTCACCGTAATATTCGTGCAAGGGTAACGTGATGTTGTTGGATACCTTTTTATGTTCGCACATGAGCGTATCCGAGCGTCTGAGTGCAGTTGGAGCGATATTGCTTAACACAGCGAGCCAAGGTAAAAGAGTGGATCTGATAGTACTATAAATGTGGCTCTCAGCCTTATTACAAATTAAAATGCACTTCATTAAAATATTTTATATTTTCAAAATAAAATAACTTATTTATTTTTTACTTTTGTACATTAATTATTTCATAAAAAGTTAAACAAATTTTATTTTTATAACTTGAATTTATTCAATTATAATTGGGTGATTTTTTTAACCTGAAACTATGAATCGAACAAAATTTTTTAGTCAAATCGTACGTACTTTTAGCCGTAGAATCCGTATCTGCAATAAAAATTTGGGGTTCCTATTTTAGATTCCAAGCTACCCCCGCCCACCTACAAAGATGGGGGGTGGGGGACCATTTTTTTGCACTAATGTATTTCCCCCGCGGAATGATTAAATTTTGATTATCGACATTTTTTCCGTAGAGTGCTTATTTTTCGAGATATTTGAAAGTTTCAGGTTAAAAAAATCACCTTTACTAAACATTCCAATGAAAATGTAAAAGCAGAATGATTCTATATTAATTTTTTATTTCATTTTGAAATTCTAAATACGATAGTATTTGTTTTATCAAACAGCTACCGAATTTAGAATAGGCGAGATGACATCATTTTATTATATATTTAAATCCACTAACACAAGTAAAATATATAATGGCTTTTTGTGTTAATAAAAAATCCTCCCCGTTACATTGTTGATATTTTCTTCTTTTATAATCAAAAATAAAAATATGGAGGGGCTGAAATCTCACAGTTCTGAGATATCAAGACTTCGGTCTGGGTTAAGGATTTTTATATAGTTTTCGGCAAAAAACTTTTATGAGGACGTGGTTTTTAGTTTTGGGCAGCGATGTATATCAAACATAACTCTTTGTTAAAGTACAAGTATTTTTATCTCTGTTTAAAAATTTATTAAAAAACTAACACGAAACATCAATACGTTGCCGGAAAATTATAATCAAAATTCCAAACATATTGTTAAATTAAATAAAATCAAACTTTTTCAAAATACCAAAAATATTCCAAAAATTAGAATGAAATCAAATATTTAAACTTTTTCTAAATTCCGATAATATTCCAAAAATTATTAAAAATTCAAACTTTTCCAAAATTCTAAAAATATTGCAAAAATTATTACAAAATCAAACATTAAAACTTTTTTCAAAATTCGAAAAATTATAATAAAATCAAAAATTTAAAATTTTTCAAATTTCTAAAAATATTCCAAAAATTCTTACAAAATCAAAAAATGAAACTTTTTTCAAAATTCTAAATATATATAAAATTCAAAAATTCTATTTTTTTCAAAATTCTAAAAATATTGCGAAAATTATAACAAAATCAAAAATTGAAACCTTTTTCAAAATTTCAAAAATATTCCAAAAATTAGAATGAAATCAAATATTTAAACTTTCTAAATTCCAATAATAATCCAAAAATTCTTAAAAATTCAAACTTTTTCCAAAATTCTAAAAATATTGTTAGATTAAATAAAATCAAACTTTTTCAAAATTCCAAAAATATTCCAAAAATTAGAATGAAATCAAATATTTAAACTTTTTCTAAATTCCGATAATATTCCAAAAATTCTTAAAAATTCAAACTTTTCCAAAATTCTAAAAATATTGCAAAAATTATTACAAAATCAAAAATTGAAAATTTTTTCAAAATTCCAAAAATTATAACAAAATCAAAAATTAAAAATTTTTCAATATTCTAAAAATATTCCAAAAATTCTTACAAAATCAAAAATTAAAACTTTTTCCGAAATTCTAAAAATATTGCAAAAATTATTACAAAATCAAAATACAAACTTTTTCAAAATTCCAAAAATATTTCAAAAACTATAACAAATTCAAAAATTTCCATGTCCAATTTCATTTTCAATTACATTTAGTCATGAAAACCTACATTTTTTTTCCAAAAAATTGGCTAAAAAAATAAATGAAATCATTTTTGGACACACTTGACATTATTTTTTGACAAACTTATAATGCCATAATTCTCTATAATAATAATAAAATTTCATTTCAAACAAACAATTTTATTTTTTTCCAAAAAATTGGGTAAAAAAATAAATAAAAATCTTTCTTTTGACACATTTGACAACATTTTTTTGACAAACTTGCCATAATTCTCAATAATAATAATAAAAGTTCATTTCAAACAAACAATTAAATTTATTTTTTTTCCAAAAAATTGGGTAAAAAATAAATAAAAATCTTTCTTTTGACACACTTGACAACATTTTTTTGACAAACTTATAATGCAATAATCTAGTTTTTGATCTCACATACCAATTCCTACCATCAAGATTTCTCCAAATTTAATGTTCCTACTCGTAATCACTTAAAATGAACGTTTTTTAAGCCAAAAATATGAAAATTTGCTATTTTTGACACACATAATGATTTTTTTGACGCACTTCCGGTACAGTTATCGAACACAGCGTCCTTTCGGACCTGTCCCTTGAGTATACCTATTTTTAGAAAAAAAAATTTTGAAATCCCTCCAGCGGTTTTCCCCGCAGCGTAGGTAATGACGGACGGCCGGCCGGCCGACAGACACATACATTTTTTTTTTGCTTTTTTAGAATCTTTCAGACCGAAGTAATTGATTATAAACAAATACACTTTGCAACAATACTGCTTTGCTTTCCAATAAAATTATTAGGTAGATTTCATATAAAAATCTACCTATTGCAATGACCGTCATCTCGGAGTTTCGGAAAAATTTTGATGCCAAACGACTATATATGTAAAGCGGAGACGGAAAAACAAAAAAAAAAAAAAATTATATGTATGTATATATATATATATATATATATATATATATATATATATATATATATATATATATATATATATATATATATATATATATATATATAACGATATGAGGTATAACGGAATTTAGCGGCACTCTCACGGTCGCATTTTTCGACCTAGACCAAAAATTTTTTCTGAGCGTGTTGCGGCAAACAATCTCTTGGATAAGTTCGACAACTGGCCATATCCGGGTACAGGTTAAGAGTCTAGAGCCTTAAAACTGTCAAAAACAAAGCGTTATAACGGCCGTTTGGGGCAAATATGTAAACAAAATTTATAAATATTAATTATTTGAACATATTTCTATCATTTTTTAAAAAGCCAGATATCTGCAATAAAAGGTTCTTTAGCTATCTGCAATAAACTGTGTGAAGTACAACGGCATTTAGCGGCACTTTCACGGTCGCATTTTTTCACTTACGCTAAAAATATTTTCTGGGTATGTTGCGGCAAACAGTCTCCTAAATATGTTTGACAATTGGCCATATCTGGGTACAGGTTAAGTGCCTAGAGCCCAAAAACTGTATAAAATAATGTTTATTTTTAAAGTTAGTGTAATACTTCTGTTTTTAATTTTAGGTAGATTTCATATAAAAATCTACCTATTGCAATGGGCTTCATCTCAGAATTTCGGAAAAATTTTGATGCCAAACGACTATATGTGATAAGCGGAGATGGAAAAACAAAAAAAAAAAAAAATATATATATATATATATATATATATATATATATATATATATATATATATATATATATATATATATATATATATATATATATATATATATATATATATATATATATATATATAACGATATGAGGTATAACGGAATTTAGCGGCACTCTCACGGTCGCATTTTTCGACCTACACCAAAATAATTTTCTGTGTATGTTTCGGCAAATAATGTCTTGGACAAGTTCGTGAACTGGCCATATCCGGGTACCGGTTAAGCGGCTAGAGCCTAAAAAGTCGAAAAATCTAGGGCGCTATAACTTCCGTTTGAATAATAATATTTTAATAAAATTTAAAAATATTGAATATTTGAACCTTTTTTTATCATTTTTATACAGATGACTACTTTGATGTTTCAGGTTCCTCAAAAATCAGCTGTTTTAAAAATTTACTAAACTTTGCTGCCCTTGATCTAGCTGAAATGGCCAAGCACATATTTGAAAACTTTTTTTCACGTACTTAAAATATAAATCTTTCCAAAATTTTCAAAAATAATAGTTTATGTCTAACGGTTGAGACCCTACGGCTGTTGAAATGAAAACAAACGCAAAAGGCAATGCTTTCATCATGTTTCAGTTTATGTTATTTAAATTCATCTTAGCTTTTAAACATATTTTTCAACTATAGCCTCAAAAAATTTCAGCTTTCTAACCCAAAAGGTTCCATTTTTATAAGCATTATAATGCAACCCTTACAAGAAAAATATCAACCCATTTAATACCATAGAAAAATTATCAAAATCTCTTTTGTTTTTATTTTTTTTACTAAGTAACCGTTTGAAAAAAGATTAAATAACAACCGACCACCATAACTAATATTAATCGTGATTGATCTTCTGTCAAATCGTTTTTTTGTTTGTTTGTTTTCCTTTATTTCTCTGAGAGAGAAACCGGTTTGTCTTCCCAAAGACGTGCATAAATTTTTCATTTGATTCAAAATTGCACAATTATTGCGAGTTTCTTTTAAATCTATAAGAAAAAAACCTACCACAAAAAAATAATAGTTTCTCCCTCACTGCTACTATATAAAAAGAAATAAGAAAAATGACAGATTAGGATTTGATTCTAACCAAACATATAAATTTTAATCTTTTATCTATTAAAAATAAACTACACAATAATGAAAAGTTGGTCGCCAGCTAGTTTTCATAATATACTTTCAGGATGTATACATAACTTAAATATTTGCACATTTGCATTATAAAATAATAAAATATTCACTATTATAAAATCACTGGAAATAACACAATAAATGTAAAATACTCTCGTAATTATTTTCATTCATTTTATAAAAATTAGCACAACTAAAAATAATAGATTGTACTTTTTGTTTCGTTTTAAATTATTTAATTGTTTTTAATTTATAATTTAATACAATAGTTGGTTGTTGTAAATAAACAGAAATGCAAATGGCGAAATGAGAAATTGAATATGACATATTAGCAATCACGATTTCTTATGTCTCTCTTCATACAATTTTAAAGTTATGTTCTCTCTATATTTATATATACTCTAATGTCGTGTTCTTTGGCTTGATTGAAAAAAGATTGATTTATTTGCTTGCCAACGAACAGATTAAAATAAATCAATCTACTTTTGTAAATGTAGTAGTAAATTGTTTTGACTTTTTGTTCTATCAGTTGATATGTTTGGTTATGTTTACATTTGAAAATGATAGATTTCACGTTTTATCATTTTATTTGTAATAACTTTATTATTAATTAGTAATTTAAATAATAATAAATTATTTTTAAACAAAATAATAATAATAGTTAAATTGGCGGGTTTTTTTGTTTACATAAATTTGACAATTAAAAATTATAAATCAATGTATTTGTAAAATCTACCAAAAAATCTAGATTTTTAAAACTTGATCTAGATCAGAAAATAAATCAATCTTTTTTTGCCAAAGAACACAAACTGACAGCTAATTTGATCTGACAGCTAATTTTTTTGATCTCAGATCAAGTTTTTTTGATCTCAGATCAATTTTTTTTTGCCAAAGAACACGACATAAGTTAAATAAGAACAAAAAAACACAACAACAAAAGATGATTTTGAAATAAAATTGCTTCATAATGTTTGATTATAAATTATGTGTGATGGTATAATTGTAGTTGTGACGTAGTTCATTTGATCTTTGGTAGATTTAATATGTTATTAAAAGTAGTTTAAACCAACTTAAATAAAACTGTTCCGAAATTGTATTGATGGAGTTAGTTCGGATAATGTATTTAATTTGGTTCGATAATTTTTTTGAATTATTCTGTTTCTACTTATATTTTTTATTTAAACTAATCTGACTTATCTAATTTTATTTGGACACAAAACCGTCTGACCCCGAAATCTACCTATTTCTAGCGGATATACCTGCCGCTGGGATTTTTTATAAAGTAATCTGATAAATCCGATTCTAATTGCACACATAAGTGTCTGATCCCGAAATCTACCTATTTCTAGCGGATATACCTGCCGCTCGGACTTTTTGAATTCAAACCGTTTATTATTTTAATTGTTACGTCGCTTTCGCGTATGGAAGTGGATCGGCATAGTACCACTTATAGTGCGCATCGTGGCATGGAGCTGCCAGTCAACTTTTTGAGTATGTGTGCTATTCAACTGGTGCGCCGTACTCAGCCACTGAGTGCACGAGACTTGGAACGGTTATGCAAAGGGTAGGTGGAGTAGCACCCCATGTTGTCCCGGTCAGTTTGTGTAGCATATTATTTCTCGGTTTATGTTTTTTTTGACGTATTCTCTAAGTGGAGTTTAAAAGAAAGAGTTCTATCGAGAGTAATGCCCAGGCACTTTGGTTGTTGATTATATTTAATAACTACAGTGCCGTTAAATAACACTGATAGTTCGTGTTTTACCAGTTTGTTACTTAAGTGGAAGCATGAACTTTCGGTCTTACTTAGATTAGGAAATAAGCTCCACGCTCGGAAATATTCATTCATTATTGTCAGGTCAGTTGAAAGCAAATCTTTGAAGACTTTGTTTGTGTGGCCAGAGTCTAATTATTGGCGTAACAAAATTTCTTTGATGTTGTATCATGGCATCCCATGAATGTACAAATTAAAAAGTAATGGCGCCAGGACGGAACCTTGTGGCAAACTGTTGTTAAGAATTTTGGACCTACTACACTCTACAGGAATTGTTTAGATGTACCTTAAATACACGATTACTTAGCATGTTTTTAATTAAACGTGACATGGTGGTACAAGGAATTGCATTGAATAGCTTATATTTAAGCCCAATTCGCCAGACCGTGTCATATGCTGCAGTGAGATCGATGAATACTGCGCCTGTTTTTAATTGTTTTTGATACCTAGGATGTAGGATGATATAGGATGTTAAAGCGAGCAGTTGGTCAGTACAACTGCGATTGGGACGGAAACCAGCTTGTTTGGCTGGAATCTGGCCATTCAAGATGGATGCGATACGGTTTTATATGAGTCGTTCTAGCAATTTATAGCAGGTGCTCAAAAGAGCAATTGGGCGATAGCTTTCTGGTTTATTGGATAGTTTACCTGGCTTAAGTATCGCTATCACTTTCGTAGCCTTAAAATTTTTTGGAAGATTGCCGGTTTCTAGGATATTCGAGAAAAATTTAGATAGCCCTTGTTTTATATTTTTTCTTACATTTCTAAGAAATTCTGAAAAAATACCATCGTACCCAGCTGCTTTTCCGTTTTTCGTTTGGGACAGAGCGGAATCTAGTTCTTCCCTACAAAAAGAGTTCGCTTACTTCGATGTAGACGAGCAATTGCGCTTCATTTCTCTTAATTCTGTTTAATGGTTCTCTTATGAAGACGAATAATAGAAGAACGAGGCATGTTTACGATATGATTTGCAATGTTCTCTGAATTTATTTCATTGGTTAGCACGAGTAATTGAGTTTGAGCCACTCAGCTGCCGAAGGAGACTCTAATTGCTTCCCTGCTTGAATAGGAAAAATCGATGTTTTCAACAGCGTTAATCCACTTTTGTGTCCTCGCGGGGTCCAGTGAGTATATTAAGTCACCAGCCACGTCTGCTTCACCAATTTTTAGGAATGGGTTGGATCCAGCGAATCACTGCATCCAACTCCGACATATATTTAGCCCAGTCAGCTTTGTTAAAATTCCATCTAAGTTGAGGACTAGAGTTAACGAGTAGGATTTGGATACCTACCTCAAGAATTACTAGACGATGTTGAGAGCGTGGAAAACCTTGTAAGACAGCCCTAGATATTAGAATATGGCTATGTTGTTCGTTTTTGTGGAAAACAGAGTTTGTGATTGTAATCACTTCGCCATCTACCGGATCTACAGGTTTTCATATCTTTCCCGTCATATACCAGGAACATATTGTTACCATCAGACCGGACCGGTCAGTCAGTTGTATGTCATAGGGATTGTTGTTTGAGTAGGTTCACTGAGTGTGATGGCTATTGAAATCACCAGCGCATATTCCTGGGTTGTGAAATAATCGTAGAGTAGCAGCTGGTCACGCCGTATTTGGAGGCTTATATACGTTAACAATCTTCGTGTCCGATATATCAACAACAATAAGATGTATGTCGTTGTCCGTCTGTGTAATTACATGGGTGCAATACATGATTTCTGACTTAATATACGTGGCAGATCCATATGCTTGATGGTAAATTGCACTGATAAGTTTGAAACCAACAATGTTTCCTCTAGAGGTAAGTAACACATCCCAATATACTGAATAGATATCAGGAATCACATACAGGTTGAAAGAGTATGAAATCCGTTAAGAAGTGCCATCCAACTCACAAGGATAGGACAGGCTTCTTACTACATTAAACGATTTCAATACCAAAAGAAATCAATTATTACATCCACAGCTTGCCTCACAGTTATACAAACCAATTATAATGAACAATATAAGCAGATCTAATAGCATTGTTTTTTAATTGTGGGAGTTGTGTTATGCATCATAATGTAAATAGGAGTGATTTATATTGCAACATAGTGTTATTTTTCCAAAACAGTTGGCTTAAGACTGTAAATAATAAAAAAGAAAATTTGAATTATTTGGATTTAATTGTAGTTGACACTTGTTTTTTTTATTATATGTATAACTAACACTGGTAATCACTATAACAAATTAAATAACATAATCTATCTTTTTTGTTTTTTATGACCAATATATAGCTTTTAGCTACCATTGTTTATGTATAAAGAAAATCTGTTTTTTTTTATTATAGGAATGCAATATGCAATGTATATGATTGATAATGGATGTGCTATTGACAGAGAGAAATGTTATAACCTTCCGATAACTAATAAACTAAATTAAATTTAATTAAAAATAATAATTTGAAAACATTTTTTTCTTTCTATTAAGTTGTAACATAAATTTATTGGTTAGGCTAGATTTTAATTGTTAATAAAAATTTTTTTGACTGTTGTTATGTAAATATTTATAAAGATCGTTCAATGTGATAAATAGTTACATAAAAGTATTAATTGAATTTTTTCTTTAAACTCCAGAATTATACGCGAGGCGCTATGGAGTTTAATAGAGAAACTTATAATTTTTTCTCATTTTATATAATAAAATGAATTAAATTGAACAGTAATTTTATGAATAAAAAATAAATAAATAATTTTTAAAAGCATTACTGAAATTATTATATCTTTTGTAATTTACTTTTTGTTTTTTTTTTCTCGTAAAAATACTGTTTTAATTTTGTTGCTTGTTTTCTTTCTTTTTAATCAAAGAAATATGATTTAACAAAAACAAAACTTGTTCAAGAATTTAAAGTTTAATAAATTTTCAAGATAACAACAAGAAATAATCATAATAATAAATAAATAATAATTAAAATAGTTTTTAGGTTATGTCTGTATAGTGAATTTTTTTTGTAACTGAAATAATATTTTCAATTTTAGGTTTTTAGGTTAACATATTTTGTTTGTTATTTTATGTTTGTTTTGGTTGTTGTATATATTTGTTGTATGTTTGTTTATTATTATTTAACAACGTTATTGACTGAAGAAAGGCTTTAGGAATATTTTGAGTTGGTTTTTTGAATAAAAGTTTGAAAGTTACATACCTAAAATTACTTTTTATATAATGTCATAAGTTTAGAGTGTTACCACAAGTCATCATATGAACATGAGGCTCTGTAAACTTGGAGGTGTTGCATGGCAGTGTTTTACTTGATTTTTTAGGATCTCATACACTCTACACACAGCATGATTGACTAGAGCAACCAATTTCAACCGAAAATTATCAAAGTCTAAGATGAATCTAAAGTTAAAGTTTTAAGGGACTAGTAGCACTAGTTTTTACGATTATGTTTTCTATCTTATTCAGATATATCACTCTTAAAAATAGCTCTATAGTCGATCTGGTTTCAAACTTTTAAAAAGGCATTGAATTTATAATTCAACCGCTGTCACCGAAGTCACTAGTTCCGAATTTGTTCGCTGCTACAAATATGCATAACATCAAAATTACGTTTTTAGTAATTCTCAATGCTAACTACATGGTTTATATCATTAAAAGCCTCAATCATTTCACATCATTTCATTACGATCAAATTTATTCTTTAAAATAAATCAAGAAAACAAATTTTCAACTTACAGGTATGATATACGTGGAATTTCGTATGAATCATGGTTGTGCAACTCATTTAACGACTGTTTGAACTAAAAAAATTAAAGAGTATAAAATCTGATATTAATAGGTTTAGAGAAGGGGAAGAGATCTGCTTGTGAAATCTTCAACTATAGCTATCTTTTACCTGGTTTGGTTGAGACTTCTTCAATATAAGTTACAAATTATAGTTTAATTTTGTTATTATTATTATCATTATTTTACTTTTTAAGTTATTTTTATAAGTTTTGTTGTTTTTAGCTATAAATTGTGTAAAATAAATATTTAGTTTTGTTTTAGTAACACATGATACTTACACACGCCGGCTACCATACGTATGAGATAGTTCAACTCTTAAATAGTTCAACTTTAAATAAAAATTATATTGTAAAAACAGCGTATAGCTTTAGAGAAACAGTTTTCAGTATATATTAAGAAGTTAATGGCATTACTTATTTACTTATTTAATCGAAATAATTAAGATCATTTAAATAGAACTTTCGAGGATATTATATGGAAACAATAAAAAATATTTACAAATTTAAAAAATTATCCTGTGATAACGGAAAATATTTTCCTTTTAGGGTTATATTATTATAATAAATTTAATGTTTAGAACGTTACAGATATGGTTTTAGTTCGGGAAACGACAGTGAAAAATATGAAAGCTTTCCTCTTCTAAGGGTAGGTAAGTAGCATGAGAAAAATACACCACTTACACTAATGAAGCGTTAAAAGTATTTAACGCAGCCAAACATTCTCGTTATTTATTTAAATAAATAATATAATAATAATATATAATACAATAATAATATAATAATAATATAAAATAATAAATAATATAAAAAAGATTGCATGTTCAACACACTGAAAGAAAAAATTCGGTCTCTACAAACTCTTTTGTGCCAACCGAATGTTTTCTGTCACAAACACCTCAAATTCTGGTGTTATTTCTTCAAATTTGGTTTTTGAAGAAAAGGCAACTGAATTTGTGGTTATTGTGACAGAAAACATTCGGTTGGCACAAAAGAGTGCCAACTTAGAGTTATCCGATCATAGACCGTAGCAATCCCTTAGACATACGTTCCATTTCATTTATCCAGCACAGCTCAATATTGACATTCGTCATGTATAAGGATATCAGTAAACTCGATTAGCGAATGTAAAACGAATGTAAAAAAAAGCAACTTAACTTAATTATATACGTGCGGCAACCAGAACCGCAACCTCGATTTAAAGTGTCATTAAAATACAAAGATCAGGATCAGCAATTGCAATTTGGATTAGTTTTAGAGGACATCAACACAAAACTGTACACATATAATTTACACTATTCTCTTTAATCCTAAGTCAACTGGAATGGTATTTTTCCATTGAAAAGAAATTTCTAAATGAACACGGCAACCTTTTTTTTTTAATTAAAGTGATTCATCTACATATAATTAAGACCAAATGTCTTCTCAAATTATATATGTAAGAAGCTTTTAAAAGAATTATCGGTACTAACATTTAGCCTATATTTAATTTTAATCAAAAACTTAATAACCAAATTTTAAATAGAATCTAAAAACATACACAAGTGAAGAAAACAAAGAGATCTCTTAAAAAAAACCAAATTACTACTAATAATACAACATAAAATATAAAAATTAACCTAATACAACACATTGAAATACAAAAAAAACTAAAACATGTTCAGGGCTTCAACGTAAGCTAGACATTATCTCTTAAAACGAAGTAGTAGTGATCTAAGTGATCTGATAGAACACGGAAAATAAGCGAAACACCATGAACAAATAAACTTATTCTTTGCTGACAGCTAAACCGAGGTATATTAAGGATGGACATTCGTTGTGACTTCCAAATAAAAATTTTCCAAACAAATAGGACATTCACTAGTAATTATTTTATATGTTTGACACGCAACACGAAACGCAAAATAAACCAACAGTGAGCAACCCAGAATGCACTTAGAATAAGGTGTCACATGGTCTATGAAGCCAAGATTGAATATATACCTAAGGCATGAATTGAAAGCGACACGAAGCTTATTCTTAGATATACAATCAGATTGGTAGAATAATACATCACTATAGAGAAAGAGAGGAACAATCAATGATTTGACAAGATGTAGTTTAGTAGCCTGTGAAATAAACTGGCTAGTGAGCTATAAAGCATAAAGCTTGTGGTGGATGTTGCCACACAGACGAGTCATATGGTCAGACCAGGTCAGAGTATTGTTAAATATTACCCTAAGATTTCGTGCAGTCCTAACAAACTCCAGATAATTGCCGTCCAGAAATAGATCAGGTAGCGTAAAATTGATATTGCTACACCGACTAATAAAAAGAACCTTCGTTTTCTTGCTGTTAAGCGATACTCCATTCCTTGAACTCCAAAGCGATAGCTTACTCAAATCACTATTAATGAGATCAAATACGGCCGAAATGTTTTTAAGTAGCCCATATGTATAGAGTTGACTGTCATCTGCATAGAGATGGAAACTGAAGTGTTTAAGACAGTCCGGAAGATCATTTACAAATATAAAAAAAATGAAGTGCGTAACCTTTACACGCTGTTGAAGTAAAACTTCTTTGGCCACTGCAGCAGGTATTACTAAAAATATTAATATAAAATAAAATAGATATGTCATATTGAAATTTAGGGTTTCTTTCTAATATTCTTGATAATATAATTTAGAACAATGTGTAATAAAAAGCCATATTTACATGTTTTACAAAGTCTTACAACGTATCACAAATTAAATTTCACGATGAATACTTGTCCACTTAATTTAACAATTGGTACAACAATTGATGCATTGTTCAAATTTCAATTATGCTAATATTTGAATTGACTTTGCAATACATTATGTAAATATTGCTTTTTATTACACATGCTGTAAATTATATTATCAAGAAATGCAACTCTAAATTGCAATATGACATATTTATTTTATATTTCATCTTTTTATTAATACCTGCCACAGTAGCCAAAGAAATTTATTTAAACCGCGTGCAAAGATTACACGCAATAATTTTTCTATTTAACAAAACAAATATTTTTTCTCGCCTGGGAAAGCCCGGGATGCAAACTCTAAACACCATGACCACCGTGACACCACCATGACCACCGTGAACACCATGACTACCGTGACCACCTTGACCACCATGACCGCCATGACCATCATGACCACCGTGAACACCGTGACCACCATGACCACCGTGACCACCATAACCACCAAGACCACCGTGACCACCATAACCACCATGACCAATATAACCACCGTGGACACCATGACCACCATGACCACCATGACCACCGTGACCACCATTACCATCATAATCACCATTACCACCTTGACCACCATTACCACCTTGACCACCATGACGCCATGACCAACATGACCACCGTGACCACCATAACCACCATGACCACCATGACCACAATGAACACCTTGACCACCGTGAACACCATTACCACTATGACCATGACCACTATTACCACCATGTCTACCATGACCACCATGACCACAATGACCACACCATGACCACCATCTACAATCGACACATCCAACTCATATAACATTTAGTACGAGACTGAATAAGTGAATAAAAAATATAATAACAAATGAACAAATGAATGACTTGTGTGTCCTAATCGAATTGTATCGTATATTTGCCGAATATTATATTCGTTTTTTATACTTCCGTTGCAAAATTCTTATAACCCGCCTAAAGAAGATTCACTTCAAAATTACAGAGGTCCCTGAAGTAATCCCTGTGGTACTCCACTTACAACTTCCACATCTTCAGAAATTGATTCACCGACACGTACAAACTAAGTTCTTCCAGATAAATAAGAGAAAATGAGCCGGACAGCAACGTCGGAGAAACCAAAATAAAGTTTTAGTTTTTGGAGAAGTAGCTTGTGGTGTACTGATTCAAAAGCTTTAGAATAGTCGCGGAGCTTAAGAACCGTAAACAATGACAAATCAAGGGCTTTAGATATATCACTAGATATTTTAAAGAATGCAGTTATGGTACTGTGTTTAGCTTCGAACCCTGAACCCTGACTGAAGAAGACTGATCAGATTATTACTACCTAGGTATTACTCGATTTGCGTCTATTAAATGATTTAAAAAACTTTAGAAAGGACTGGAAGCATCGTTCCGTGGGCTATAATCTTCAACAGATTTTGGACTAGCAGACTTAGGTACGGGAGTAACACAAGCATTATAAAAATTTTGGACTTTTAATAAACCAAATATAATATTAAACCGGAAAACTGAATCTATGACAAAACGGATTACACTTGCAAATCTCTTATCACAGAATAATGTAATGAATTTATTAATTAGCTAACAGAGAAAATAATCTAGCAGTATAAAAATAAATCAACAAAAATTATACAAATCAAAATACAAAAAGGCTTACATTAATTTATTTCTTGAACGTTGTCTTCTTCCCAAAACCAGTCCTGTGGACCAAATGTTGATTGTAGGCTGGAATTCATTTTACTAAACGTAATTTTATTAAAAGCATCAAGAAATGATAAAACCAAACTAAATCTGTCAATTTGAAGTATATCCCTCATAGTTTGATCGAATTTATTTACACGCCAATAATTATCTGTATTTCAAAGCTCAGCAATATCACAAACCTTTTAAGCCGCTTGCTGATTGACATCAAATTTATGAATATTTGCATTTAACATGTAACGGCTTGGAATGAAGCGTCACCGTAACCGTTGACTATAAAAAGTGTGTTGAACGGTTTCGTTATTACTTCACCTGAATTTTCACGTTTTTGTTTTTGAACTTGTATTTTTTTAGATTAATTTTTTTTTTCATTTTCATTTTGTTTACTAAATGATTTATCTAACATTTTTTCGCTAAAAACTCATTACATCAAAAACAAACATAAAAAAACTTCGATATCACAATCAAAATAAACAATTTAATCTTTTGTAATAAAAATTTACATTTTTTTACATTTACAAATTTATACAATAATATTTTTTGTTTTATTTTAATCAAATACTGATCTCGATTTAAATTCATATACTCCTTTCGATCCAAACAATTTGATCGCTTATATACACATATTATAAGTTTCCTGTTTCCCTCTCCATTATTGTAACAAGCGATTTTCACTAATACAATTTTACAAATTTATTTATGCAAAACATGTATTATTAACACGAGTGACGTAACTAAGCCATCAACAAAAAAAATGTTCACAGTAGTACGAACAAATGTCCCTACACTTATTACAATTGAAGAGAATAAATTTTAGCAAATTTCTTTGAATATGAATACTACGATTTTAGAGTAAAAATTGAAAATAGTCCGTCGTTACAACACGTTTCCATAGCTCTGGAAAAATAGAAGCTGTAATGCAATTGTTGAAAAAATATGTAAGTTATGGCACAAGGACAGACTCCAGCAACTTTATAAAACGCAAAGAGATTTTATCAGCTCCGATTGCATTAGATTTGATGGAGTTAATCGCAGATATAGTATCACATTCATTAATTGCGGTGAAACTGAAACACTCATCAGAATTGAAATGGTGATACGGCAAAGGAAGCACTACTTCTTTCATAACCCTGTTAGAAATATGATTAACAAAATCGGAGGCGTTACAGAGGTTTCTATGCCGTTTGATGTTTCAACGATACCATTTGATTTAATGTTTTTCCATAAGGTTTTGGGTGGTAGTTTTGTATCTAACTTGGTACGATAGAAGTTTAATTTGGCCTCTCTAATAAGCTTAGTGACATAGTTACGCAGATTACAGAAAGTTACTCTTTTATCCTCTGACAGTTTCGTTATCCGATGAAGATGATATGCGGAATTCCGCTGGGAAATGGCGTCTAAAATCTTAGAATTCATCCATGGAGTTGAAGGATCACGAAACAGAACTTTTTTTTATGGTACAAACCATTCACAGGCATATAATAATAGTGAATTAATTACACTTAGCCGATTGTTGACATTTGAAAGATACCAAATCTGGTTCCACGGATGCAACAACGACTCATAAAAAAGCTCATTTATGCTAATTCATGAAAAATCATTAATTGTGGTGTATTTGATGATTGGTGGCAGTCTGCGACATTTCATACTAAAAAATATCAGGCCAATATGTGGTACCTCTGGGTTTAAATTTTTATCGTAATATTTCTTACTATCTTCTTTCGATTTTCTTATAAATTCTTTGTTAATTTGGTTTGCCATTTGTGTTTTGTGTTTAATTACGTAATAGTAATTTTCCTCGTTGTATATTGGGCTCGGGTTTGATTTGAGGTTGTTTGGTAATGTTACGTTGAATCCAAATAAACATTCCATTGGTGTAAGTTTCGATCTACTATTTGGCGTATTGTTGTGCACGAAAGCTTGTCGTAACCATTGGTCCCAATTTTGTTGGTCATGCTGCACAAAGTTTCTTAAATATTCTCCCATTGGCCTGTGGCTTCTCTCCAATATGCCGTTTGCCTGTGGGTGGTATGCGGTCGTTTCTATTTTCTTAATTTTTAGGAACTTACACAGTTGCTTGAATACTTCTCCTGTGAAGTTGGAACCCTGATCTGTTAGTATTACTTTTGGTATGCCATAACCCAAGTAGGTTTTGCCAGACATTGACATACGGCCAAGCACTGGTCCATTAATGGTTAACAGAACTTGGCTATTGTTACTGGGCCAATACTAGAACCAATCATCGGCCGATCTATGGTTTACAGAAAATAGCCAGTATATTGTTACCTTTGAATGGCCAAGCACTGGCCCATGAATGGTAAATATTAATTGGCTATTGTTATTGGGCCAGTACTGTAGCCATGAATTTGCCGATCTATGTCATTTTTTTAAATTTCACTAGAGTATTATCCCTTTTAGAAATACATAGTTTGAAAAATTTCACATATAGTTAGTTATCGCCTTGTCGGTTGAAAGACTATGGTAATAAAGAAAAGGTTGGTATATGTTTTAATTTATTTTCATTTCTATTTTATTTTAATTATTTTGTAAATAATTTATTTAAATTTATGTATGAAAATATTTTATATTTTTTTTAATGGCGGAGTACTGGCAGTCATGTTTGCCATTACTCAGCCATTCTTGCAACTGAACCAGTTGTATTAGGAGTTTTGAATTTTTTTCGTCATTTTTATTTTATTTTAAATTAGTTTGTATTTAATGATGCATATTTTTTTTAACGGCCCAGTCATGGTTGCTAGTATTTGGCCCAAGAATGGCAACCATTTATTGTCCGAAGTTATCATCCAGTAAAATTATGATAATGGCCCAGTCGTGGTTGCCAGTACTCGCCCATTGCTGCATTACTGGCTGCCAGTAATGGACCATTACTGGACCAGCTGTACAACCTTGTATGGGAACGTGACACGATTTCGTCATAAAATATTCTTGCTACTGAGTTTGCTTCTGCGTCTGTCATTGCGTAGCAGTCAAAAAATCTTGTTAGTTCATCTTGGAACGTTAAAATGTATTTATTACCATTATAGGTTGTTGGAAGTGGTCCTACCATGTCCAAAAATATTTTGTCGAATGCCCTGTCTGGTGTTTTAGATACTTGCATTGGCATTTTGCAGTAACGAGTTGTTTTGTTCCTTTGACATTTTTGGCATTTTCTTATATATTCCTTTATATCGTGCTTCATATTTTTCCATTTAAAATTTCTTGCTAGTCTCAGGTAAGTTCTGTACGATCCTTGATGTCCGCCTAAAGGAGAGTCGTGATAGTCCTTTAGTATTTGTCTTATGTCGTCTTCATTTGATAATTCCGTAATTTTATTCTCGTCTTCATCCTCAGAATTTTCCCATTCCTCATCATCCATCTGATCCATTTGGTTTGAATTGCTGTTAGACCCTGTTTCCTTTTTCTTATTTGTTGCTTTACTGTTTGTTGCTTGTGTTGTATTTATAGCTTTTGCTGCTTGTGCTCGTGTCATTACTAGAAATTTTTGTTCCTTATTGTCTTCATCCCCTTCGATTGTTGGAAGTCTACTTAGAGTGTCTGCGTTTTTATTTGTTTTCCCAGGTTTGTACTGTAAGTCGTAGTCATAGTCCATTAATTTTATGCTAAACCTTGCTATTTTTGTGTTTGGGTGCGAAATGTTAATAGCCCCTTTTAAAGGTTTATGGTCAGTGTATATGGTAAATTTCCTACCGTATAGGTAACATCTAAAAGTTTTGACTGCCCACACTATTGCTAACAGTTCTTTTTCGATGGCGGAGTATTTTCTTTCAGTTTCGTTTAAAGAGCGGCTTGCGTAAGCTATTGGTCTGTCCTCGTTTACTATCCCTTGTGATAAAATTGCTCCTAGAGCTATGTTGCTTGCGTCCGTTGTCCCGAATAATGTTTTCTGTAATTTTCCTATGCCATTAAAATATCCTGTACTTCTTTTCGTCCTTGTACCTAGAAGATGGTTAATTTAGTCTGAAATGTGAAATCGGTCAGAAAAAATAGTAGGTGACTGACCAAAATTAACTACTTTACAGGACTCATGGCTGAGTAAAATAGCAAGGTCTAAGAGGGAATTTTCACGTGTAGCACCAAACGGGATATGGAACAATGAAAGAGAGGACAATAAGTCGTAAGTTTTAACGGGCAACTATATCACTTATTAGGTTAAAATTCAAGTCACCCGATTGTAAGTACCTATATCTGCATTTGTGCTAGGTGGGGGATTGTAAATGCAACCAACTAGAATTTTACCTCCACAAATTTAAACCTCAATGAAAATGCTTTCTATTTTATCATCAGCTGATGAAGTGAAAATAATCTTGCTTGTGAGACTATTACGCACAAATATACCCAAATCACCACCAACCCAGTTTAAACTATCGTTACGGTAGAATTTGAAACCAGCAATTTTGTAGAGAGCAGTTGGAGTTTTAGTTTTAAGCCAAGTTTCTGAGACGGTTATGACATTCATAGACGTATTTGCTAACAGGTGAGCTAACTCATCATAATGCTTAGGAATGCTTCGCATATTTAGGTGGGCAAAGTTAATATTAAATGTTGAATGTTTCATTTTCGAGTTAATGAAGTCTTCCAAATATAAAGTTCGTTCGTTCACAACGTTTATATATGGAACCATTACCCGCCCAACCACAACCCGAGACCACTTGTCGTCCAAAAGAAGAAAAAGCAAAGCACACGTTGAATTAGAACATGAAATAAAACTACAACAATATGAACTAGCATGTTGATAATGCTATCACAGCTTCAAACTAAAAACAAAAATTAATAAAATAATATCAACAAACAAAAATCTAAATATTCGATTAAAAACAACTAAAATTAGAAATAATAATAATAATAAAAACATGAATAGAAAAAGACAAGGGAAAAAACCTTCCACACAATAGAAATAACGATAATCTACAACAAAAAAAAAACAAACGTAAAACATGTTATAACATGTATATAAATTTCATTGAATTTATGAAATGGAAATAATAATTTTCGATTTCGAAAAATTGTGACTTGAATAAATCCAAGACACATCACGCTTTGATAATACGAAGTTTAAACTTTGAATCATAGATGTCATAAACAGTAACATTTGTAAAAATCTCAAAATTAAATTATTTTATTGTTTGGAAAACCCTCTCAATCAATATGAAAATGAAATTAAAATACATTAATGTTATGAAATAACGATAGACAATTTTCTTAATACAATTTATTTTGCTCAGTTTTTTTTAATATCAAATCAAAATCGTAAAAATGAAGCAAAAAACGAATTACTTTTATGTTATAGGCAATAAAACGAACAAAAATAGCTTTACAATTTGACTTCAATTTCATTTTCATGATTTGTCTTAAATCTTTTGTTTTGTTTTTAGAAAGATAACAAAGTATGTATGTATGTAATGAAACTGAAACATTATCAAGGCAATGACTGATATTTTCTTAAATAATTGAGAGAAGCGAACCACTTCATTGGAGAAAAAATGAATAAATTTGTAGGTGAATTTAAGATCTGGATAATCATCTATTTTTAGTTTTTAGGTACTTAGCATACTTTAAGAGCTTATTGGCGATTTTGGAAGATAAGTTTTGCAGCTCATTTTCAGCCAACTACAAACAAGGAATCATTTTAATGTTCGTATTACCCTTGAAGAATTATAAAGTGTTGTTTCTTTAATTTATCCTACCTTACGTCAGCATGTCAGGATAGTTGTTTGGAGATTGATTGATTCTTTGTAACAGCTGCTGCGCCTTTTTTCATTGAAACGATCAGTCTAAATTGTGATTACTCCGGTTGTTTTCTTAATCTTTCGTCGTCGATGATGTTACTGGTTGTATTTTGTAATCCATCTTGAAGTTTTTATTGATATTAACAAGCTCAACTGGAGTTACATTTTGTGATAGTGGAAGTACTAGTATACTTCGACGAAGTTGGTTTATTCTGTGCCAGATCAGAAGGTTCAGTACGGTTTCAGATGACATCTTCCATTATTTCTGAGTGTGAGTGGAAGAGTCATAGAGGCTTGATGTGATCATATGACATCAATTTTTGCAGTCGAGCTAAATTTTCTATTTGTCGAGATTTCAGAAATACAAATAACCGTTGAAATAAATAACTGTTAGGCACACCGCTCTTACTTGGTTCATTTTAACCCCTATCTATTACTTTTATTCTCATATAAACACGGCATCGGCTGTAGTTTTAACCGTTACCAAACAAAAAGAACTCATAAAAGCAATAAAATCCTGCAAAATATGCTTTCAAAAATGAACTGTGTTGATGCGACAGTAAAAGTAATAAAATTTCCTATTATTCGCAGAAATTTAATTTGTTTTTCATTTTATTTTATTTTAACGAATAAAAATGAAAATTTATTTATTATTATTTTTTTATAGTATACAAATAATTTGGTTCTGATTTTATTTTGTTTCTTCTTAGACAAAACGACAAGAAAAAATAAAAGTAGATTGAATAAAATACAAATAAAGATGGTCGTTAATCATAATGGCGGAGGTTGTATACAAATTTTGATTTCCAGGGTAAAAGTAACTGCATTTTTGACTAAAAATAATATAAAAATATAATACTATTTATAATTCGGAGATATTAAACATATTTTTTAATTTTATAGACAAATAGGGGTGACCAAAACCTTGTCAATTTCAACTCCACCAAAACACAGCTGTTGATTGTTTCCAGATTAAAGACCGAGTTCCCCAAAGATATTTTATTTAGTATGTGTGATGAACCAATAGGTGAATGTAAAAACATTCGTTTATTGGGTGTCACAGTTTCAAATGACCTACTCTGGAACGATCATGTAATGGCGATGGCAAAAAGCGCGTCTAAAAAACTCGGCCTCCTAAATAGATGCAAAAAATTTTTCACTCCATACCAATTGCTCCATGTTTATAAGTCCTATATTCGTCCCTGTATGGAGTACTGCTGTCAAGTTTGGGGTGCTACCTCTGTTTCCATCTTGGCCCTCTTGGACTCTGTTCAAAAGCGAGCTATACGAATTGTAGGTGATCGAACTTTGACATCAAAACTTGATTCCCTACAACATCGTCGCACTGTTGCTGACCTCGTTGTTTTTTACAAATATCGTCATCAGCAGTGCTCAGATGAAATCAGCGGCATCATGCCTCAAACTTATTCTTACCCCCGTTCCACTCGGCAATCGGCTGCCGCAACCAGTGAAACGGTAAAGATCCCGCGCTGTCATACTGGCAGATCGCAGAGAGACTTCTTTGTCCGAACTGCGTACAAATGGAATAGTTTGCCGGAACACTTAGTCTCAGGTGGCTTCAACCCACAGATGTTTAAAAAAAGCGTTAATCTACACCTCAGAACGCCAGTTGTTGTGGGACCCAGGTCTAGACCTAGGTCTTAAAAGGTATTTATGTGTTGTTGTGACACATATTCTAAACCCTATTACACAACACATTTTCTTAAAAAAAAAAAAAAAAAAAAATAGAAAAACAAAGAAATATAATTAACAAACTTTTATTAGACCAAAAAAGGATATTTCAGACATCAAATTACTATTTTTTTTGATTAAACATGTCATAGGAATGTTTGCTAAACTAAGCTACCAATATGATGTCTGAAATTTCCTTTATTATTCCTTTTAAATTAAAGTAGGTTAACTAATTTGTTTTTATTTTTTTCAACCATTGAATATTTTAGCATTAATTTATTCATAGTTTTCCAGTTTATTATTTTATGCTAAAAAAAATGTAATGTAATGTAAAAAAAAAATGTTTCACTCCATACCAATTGCTCCAAGTCCTATATTCGTCCCTGTATGGAGCACTGTTGTCAAGTTGTTGTTTCTGCTGTTGTTTCTGTTTCCATCTTGGACTCTGTTCAAAAGCGGACTATAAGAATTGTGGGTGATCGAGATTTGACATCAACACTTGATTCGCTACAACATCGTCGCACTGTTGTTGACCTCTTTGTTTTTTACCAATATCGTCATCAACAGTGCGCAGACGAAATCAGCAGTATCATGCCTTAAACTTTTTCTTACCCCTGTTTCACACGGCAATCGACTAGCGCACCCAGTCAAACGGTTGAAATCTCGCGCTGTCATACTGGCAGATCGCAGAAAAACTTCTTTGTCCGAACTGCATACAGATGGAATAGTTTTGCCGGAATCCATAGTCTCTAAAAAAAGCGTTCATCAACACCTTAAAGCGCCTTGTTGTTGGACCTAGGTCTTAAAAGGTATTTATGTGTTGTTGTGACACATATTGTGTAAAAATAATAATACGTAAAAGAAATATTTTTTACTAATCCATTTATTTTTTTCGTTTTGTTCTTCCAATAAGGTAAATTAACTAACAGAGATACTTATCTTAAAATATTTGTATTTTAATTTGAAAAAATATTTGAAACAATATTTAAAGTATATTTTTAAATATTGCATTTTAATTCAAAAGTGACAAAAGCACACAAACAGTGAATAATGTGGAAAACCATAATAACACGTATAGTTTCTAAATATATTTAGTTATTTATACGGCTGTTTTGTTTGCAGTCGAGACTGTAAAATTATTTTTTACGTGATTACTAAAAGTGTTAAATAAACATTTCACATTTTTATGCCATCTAATACAAAGAAAATAATTGCAGAAGTGTTTTCCTATTCAAAAGAAACTTCTGTTTGTAAAATAAGTAAATCATTTTTAACAATTGTATTTATTTTATTTATTGTACTACATATATAATTTTTATAATATTTTGAAAAGTTCATCTAATAATAAAATATTTGATATTTAACATAAAAAAAAAATCTTTTCGTTTATAACGCCATTTTTATAATTTTCCTTCAGAACAAAAAAAACTGATTCCCGACAGTCATATGCACAACGAATTTTATCTTTAAAACAAAAAATAATGCATGTCCTAAACTTTCACAAGTTGCTAGATATAAAATAAGCTTCAATTTAGTTAAAAAAAAAAGGTGTAGCGCCATCTTTTCTTTAATTTTTTTTTTTTTTTAATAAAATGTGTTGTGTAATAGGGTTTAGAATATGTGTCACAACAACACATAAATACCTTTTAAGACCTAGGTCTAGACCTGGGTCCCACAACAACTGGCGTTCTAAGGTGTAGATTAACGCTTTTTTTTAAACATCTGTGGGTTGAAGCCACCTGAGACTACGTGTTCCGGCAAACTATTCCATTTGTACGCAGTTCAGACAAAGAAGTCTCTCTGCGATCTGCCAGTATGACAGCGCGGGATCTTTACCGTTTCACCGGTTGCGGCAGTCGATTGCCGAGTGGAACGGGGGTAAGAAAAAGTTTGAGGCATGATGCCGCTGATTTCATCTGAGCACTGCTGATGACGATATTTGTAAAAAACAACGAGGTCAGCAACAGTGCGACGATGTTGTAGGGAATCAAGTTTTGATGTCAAAGTTCGATCACCCACAATTCGTATAGCTCGCTTTTGAACAGAGTCCAAGAGGGCCAAGATGGAAACAGAGGCAGCCCCCAAACTTGACAACAGTACTCCATACAGGGACGAATATAGGACTTATAAACATGGAGCAATTGGTATGGAGTGAAAATTTTTTTGCATCTATTTAGGAGGCCGAGTTTTTTAGACGCGCTTTTTGCCATCGCCATTACATGATCGTTCCAGAGTAGGTCATTTGAAACTGTGACACCCAATAAACGAATGTTTTTACATTCACCTATTGGTTCATCACACATACTAAATAAAATATCTTTAGGGAACTCGGTCTTTAATCTGGAAACAATCAACAGCTGTGTTTTGGTAGAGTTGAAATTGACAAGGTTTTGGTCACCCCAGTCGGCGACTTTATTCAGGTCTTTCTTCACGTTTATGGCAGCGTCTCTCCAGGCAGGATTAATTCGTTCGTGCATTTTACCTTTTGAAGGAAGGGGCTCGAACGACTTGTGCAGAGTACTATCATCTGCAAAACTATTTATTGGGTTGCTGGTGATTTTCAACAATTCGTTGATATAAAACAAAAATAGGGTTGGGGACAATACTGAGCCTTGGGGTACATCAGCGTTAATTAGTTTAGACTCAGAAGAAAATCCGTCTAAGGTTACCGAAATGTATCGGTTGGATAGAAAATTTTGAATCAGCTTCACAACATTGGGATGAAAACCGTACGCAACGAGCTTGTTGATTAAGTTGGCATGCCAGACTCGATCGAATGCCTTGGAGATGTCTAAAGCGATAACGTATGTTTCACCACCTTTATCAAGTATGCTGTTCCAACAATGCGCTATATAGTTTAATAGATCGGTAGTTGATCTTTTGTTTCGAAAACCGTATTGGCTGTCGGATATTAAATGATTTTCTTCCAGAAATTTTGAAATATGTGTATTAATATAATGCTCGTAGACTTTGGATAGGACCGATAGTAAAGCTATTGGCCTATAATTTGAGATATCGGATTTTGGTCCCTTTTTGGGGACGGGCTGGACATTTGCCAACTTCCAGCACGAGGGAAATATACCAGATTTGTAGGATTGGTAGAATATTTTAGTTAAAGTTGGTGCAAGTTCTTTGGAAAAGGTTTTTAAAATAATGGGTGGAATATTGTCAATTCCTGAGGCTTTGTTGATGTTTAACCCCTTTAAAAGTTTAGCGACTATTTTGGGTTTGAAGTGAAGTTCATTCATATTAACTCCTGAAGACTGGATTTGGGGTATTTCTTTAGGAGTTTCCAAAACAGTAGAGTTCAGAGCAAAGCGTTCAGCGAACAAGTTAGCTTTTCTTGCGGGATCATTGACGATTAAATCACCATCAATAATAGGGGGAATAGAAAATTTTGTACCAAAATTTAAAGAATTAATGGCACTGTAAAAACTTTTGTCAGAAACAGACATAGACGTAAGTTTTGAGGCTTTCGCTTTGTCAATTTCAGACTTTTCGTTTGAGATAATAAGGTTAGATATTTTGTTGGCCTTTAGATATTGGGATCGATTAGTGGGAGTTTTGTTATGAATCCAAATATTAAATGATCTACGTTTGTTTCTAAGTGCCGTTTTGGCAGCTTTCGAATACAAGTATTTTTGTTTGGGTTTTACTATGGAGAAAGGGACAAATTTATTGATAGCAAATTGGATGGTTTCTGTAAAGTTTTGAGCAGAAACATTTACATTGTCAGTGTAAAAACAATGACGGTCGAAAGGGAAACCATGGAAAAAATTTTTGAAGACCACTCTTATCCATTTTTGAGTAGTGAAATATTTTACGGGGTTTGGCAGCTGCAGTTTTAAGTAAATCAGTTTTGATAACTGATGAGATTAAATAATGATCAGAATTTCCAATACTACTTTTCGCGACATCGACACTCGTAATATCTGGCATTGTGGTAAGATAGAGATCTAAAAGAAAAGTATTATCACCGCCATTACGAGGAGTGAATGTCGGGCTTTTAACAATTTGGAATAGGCCCTGAGATGCAGCAAAAATTTCTGCCAGTTTTCCACTATTGTCAACATCGTCGGTCGATTTGGAGAATGCCAACCATGATTTTTTGTGGACGTTGAAGTCACCGGTAACGATAACTTCACAATTAGGGGACTTTGCTCTAATCTCGTCCACAATTTTTGTCAGTATATAAAAAAAGTTTGGGTTACGTTTGTTGGGGGACCGGTATAAAGCTATTGTAAAAAAAGTCATTTCTGGAAGACAAATCTTTAAAACCATTGTATTGAAGCCGTCACCGTGTAGTTCAAAATTTGGAAAGCGCGTGTACGCAACACTCTCATGAATGAATGCGCATACGCCCTGATGGAGTTTGAAAGCTGATTCGAGCCTATATTTGGAATTAAGCGATTCTATAAAGAGAAAATTTTCAGAAACTTGTGTTTCTGTAAGGAATAGAATGTTCGGTTTGTCGTGCTCAAGATGATGTTGCACGTGGTCATGGTTAGCGTTTAATCCGCAGATGTTTTGAACATGTATTTTAAAGTTTTTTATTGAATCATATATGTTTTGTCCCTGCAAATTCCGTGGACGTGCCGCTTTATGGGCGGGTGGATTGCGCAAATTTGCATTACCACTTGCAGACTTATTTTTTTTCGGTTGTACTGCCATATATATATATATCAAAAGGGTTTTATTTTATTTTTTTATGTTTTATTTTAAAATGGATAACTAAGTAAAAAGTCCTATCATACAACAAAATATGACATATGCCAATATTTCATGATAAGATGAAGAAATAATAACAAAATAATAAGTGAAAAACAAATTGTGAGAAATTTGCAGAAAACAAAACAAAACTAAATGCCAATAATCCAGCTGATGCAGCGCACCCCAGACGCACCGCTCACCACCTCAATCGAGGCACAAAGTCCACACATAACTACGTGTTGGTCCGATTTCTCGGAAGAGTTAATGAGCGGTACCGCTACGGAACGCTGCCCAGCTAAGACTGGAAGTGCTGCCGTTGACTAATTAAAGTTCGTCCGCCAGCACCCTAAGATATCATCTTGGCTAATGATATCTCCTGCCATTGCCAGTGGTATGTGATATCTCACGCTAGCTCATATGTCAATGGCAGGGACTGGAGTACGCAGGGTAGTCAGACCCGTAGATCAACATTGATCATAACGATCAAAATCGATCCCTCCTGCGGGAACACCGTTTTTTTCTTATGTTACACCGTTAAAAATTATTTCAAAAAATTAACAGTGTACATTTTTAAAAACTTTGTTCTAATACCTATTCAACGACATATCATTTATGAAAATCGATTCAGTAGTTTTTTTACAATCGCTCGTCAAAATGCACTCACATCACAAAATAACAAAAAATTGAGGGTCACCCTGTGAAGATCGAAAAAAAAATTCTAAGAGAACTTGTATTTTTTATTTATGAAAGACTATCTATAAACAAAAAATAATCAAAATTAAAAGGGGTCAAGTCAAAATTTCCCACAAATTTGCTGAACTTGCGTGAAATTGCTCTTATATATAGGGAATTTTGGTTTTGGACTAAGACTGCATTCCAATTGATGCTAAATTGTACTAAACGTGCTAAATCAATTTAGTCAACTATTTTATTTGACTAAATCAATATTTTGTTTCTAAATAATTTGGAAGAAATTCATACGTTAAATAATATCTGACAACTTGATTATTAATTAGAAATATTAATTGGAATTAAAATTTGGTAATTTTGTAAAACTAAATTTAGATTTAGCAGCTTAGTACAATTTAGCAGCTAATTGGAACCCAGTGTTAGAGTATATATAGATATAGAGCAGGAAAATGTAGTAATTAAAAAAATGGTTTTCATTGAAAAAACATTTCTTTATACAATGAGATGATTGACATTGAATATCAACAGCTATTTTGGAGTATTCGGGTTCATAATTATACTAACAGCTAAACGTAAGCAGTCATTAAGATGATTTTCAGTCATACGTGAATGGTATTTAGATTTTGCATAATTCATTCGAGAGAATGACGATTCATATGGAAATGTTGACCCAAAACATTAATGCATTCTAAGATAGAAATCTTTTAAAAGTGGATATTTTTCAATGAAAATATTGTTCCATATATCAAATTTATCACGCGATTTCAAGCCAATGTCGCTTTGTAATGTTTGTTTTTCCGATTATAGTAGAGCCCCATCCATATTTTTATACTTATTTTGCAAAATTGTGAAGTTAAAAATGAAGTAATTGGAGTCTACAAATCTTTGTTTAAATTTCAGGAAAATGCTTTCCAAAATTTTACTAAATTGTTTGTAATCACACATTTCCATATTTGACTTCTGTTGAATTCGAAAAATGAAATTTAATCTTCCAATACCTAGTATTTTTCAACTGTTCTTATTAGTCGAGAAAACTATTCAGAAAACCTTTACATTTAGCTAAACGATTCTTTTCAATAACTACAACTGAAACAACCTAATATTTGCCAACCCAAACATTCCTATTGAGCATGCAATAACCTGACATATTCCAACTGTTTCTATTATTTGAAAGTAGCTGAATCTGGATTCACTCAGAAACATGCTCTTCAATTGACGACCTTACAGCGAAAGGAGGGCATATCTAAATTTTAGACGTTGCTCTTTGTTTCTAGTCAAAAATGTTTCCCATAATATGTTTGTTAAAATTTAAGTAGCAAAATCTATGAAAATCATTCTTTTAACTTACTTGAAGATATTTTTGACATACTTATAATTTAATTATCAAGCACCTTGTTTCACCTACAGATGCCAACCATCAACGTGATCCCACATTCAAAGCTACTAATTTTTATCACTCAAAATATACATTTTTAAGCTAAATAATATATGCGTTCCTTTGGAACAAAATACCTGTTCAAAGCAGCATTTGAGTAGTTCACAAATTGAACGCCGAAAATTTTAAATGTTTTCAAATAGTCTCACAATTTTATTATAATCAAAAACTTTTATTTTAGGCTGATATTTAGATTTGACTGGTCCATTTTATTATTAAGAATACCAAAACAAATTTATAGCCGATCTAAATAAAATTGAAAAATAAACTGCTTTTCAATTAAACAACTTGTTCGAGGTATAGAGTAGATCAAAGCAAATTTAAGTAAGTTTGATCTTCAATGGAACGGGCCTATTATGCAACACTTTTTTTTGGCGCACTTAAAAATTTTTTGATACACGTTCTGTGCAGTTATCGAATCCATCGCCGTTTGGCCTCTTCGCATTAACAAAACATATAGTTAACTCTCGTTACCTTTAATTTTTATTTACGGTTGATAAACATACAAGCTGCATCGTTTTTTGCACCCATTAGGACCTCACACTTGCAGATGTAGTGCTGAGTTCTTTTCTCTGATAAAATTCGTCAATTATTCGCTATGTTATTGATCACATGTTTTCCGTCCGAAGCTTCTGCTCTCTAGAATAAATATAAAGATTCGATGAGTGAAAACATTCTAGATCGCATTCGGGTTGCTGATTATGATCCCAACATCGACTTTTTGCCTGAAATATACAACGAGGCATTAATAAAAATTGAGGATATTTGTATTCTCATTTCAAATATGCCACTAATTCATTTTGGAATGTCCTTGCCAAACCGCCCAGCAAGAGAAATCATTAACAGCGAGGTTCAACGTGAACAACAGTACGATACAACCTCTTTGGCTACTTATGTTGCTAATAATCAGCAACTGCAAACTGTTGCGCAAAAAATATATATGAACAAATTCGTTTGTCAATTACAGCACAGCAAGGTGGATTTTTAATTTTGGACGGAGAAGGCCACTGGCAAAACATTCCTCATCTCAATGATACTTGCCCGCATTCGATCAAAAAATCATATTGCGTTGGCAATTGCTTCATCAGGCACTACAACAACCTTGATTGATGATTTGTGAACTGGGCATTCAGCACTCAAGTTACCATTGAATATTCACACAAAACATTCACTTCAGGCATGGTTGAAGTTTTGAAAAAATGCAAAATTATCATGCAATGAATGCCTTATGGGCTATAAGAATTAAGAATGGAAAATGTCAATAATAATACCAGACTTTTTGGTGGTGTTCTACTGCTGCTGGCCACACAGTTAAACAAAAATTGAATATGTAATGCAAATTGCTACACATATAGGTCCTACGGAAGTTTCCATTACAAAACAATACAAAGCTTGCTATATAATGTTAAACTAATGCTCTTTGCATCAATATTTAACAAAGTACTTGGAGTACAATAAAAAAGCTTGTTGTTTAAAAATGTCTGTTATTTGCATTAAATAAATTACGCGCAACATTTTTTTAGTGTGACATTTTAATGCAAATTACATCATAATTTCGAGATACTTTGATTATTACGCACCTGCCTAGATTAATCAAATTAAAATAAAAAAATTACAACGGAAAAAATTAAAACATACATACCACCTTAATCACTATTATTATAGACTTTCAGCTGAGGAGCGATAACTAAAACATACATGAAACGATTTTAACTATATATTTCTAAAATGGATAATACTCTAGTGAATGTTGAAATTTCATTAATGTATTAAATTGTAGCAAGGTGCATTAAAACTTCTAGTTGTTCTATAGAAATAAATTATGATGCAAGAGTTGTTTTAAATTTTATAGAAATGCATTGAAATTAGGCTTAATGCAACATTTACTTTACAATTCAATAATAACCTGCAACGCATAGCTCCTATTGCAAGACTTGCTTTAAATATTACAGTTATTTTTTCAACTGTGCAGTGATTTCAGACAGACATTACCGGTCATTCCACGTGCCACATATGCGTATTAACATATGGATTAACGTGTGCTTTAAAGAATCATACCTATAGCGAACAATTGCTCAAAATTGGCAACGGAAAAATGAATTTGCATGAAAATACACAATGCATCCGATACGCAGACAATTTTTGCAAAACTGTGGCTACCAAAGATGCAAAAGATGAAATTTGATTGAAAGTATATTTTCAAATTTATAAGCTCATTACACTTATCATGCGTAGCTACGTGAGCGAGCTATGTGGGCCGCAAAGAATATAATAAAGCACCCCTATAAAGCACCCCTAAGATATCACTTTGGCTAATGAGATTGCACTGCTATTGCTAGTGGTATACGATATCTCAAGATAACTCATATGCCAATAGCAGGGACTAAAGTACGCGTGGGTTGTCACACCCATAGATCAACAAGTTTAAATTTTACAAATCTTCCTGCGGAAAGCTAAGCAAATTCTTTGGTATTAATGCGCATTGTTGCCGTTTGCAAATCACTATCGGCTAAGTGCTACCATTTTTAATTAGTTTATTTATCATGATTGCCATCCGTTTAATCATACATAAGCTATGCTTCTTTGTATAGAATTTATGCGATTTTCGTCTCGTAGTTGTGAGATTTAAATCGACATAATCGATGTTATCAAGTATCAAGTTACAAGTATTAAGTCTTCACTTAATTTTAGAAACATGTAGGGGAGAGTTGCCATATGCGTACTGGTCACCTAAATTGTACCAGTGCCATTATTCAATAATTATTACAGTTTCATGCAATCTGGTGGTAAACATATTAACTTTTATCTAAGCCAATAAAGTAGAAACAAAACAACAATCAGTATAAGTATTTTCTTGTGAATAACAGAAGTAAAAAAACATTCAGGTAGGTTTGATATTAATTTTAAACGATTTCATTCGACTGAATTTATTTTATTGAATTTAAGAAACATGATAATAATATTGTAAGTTTTGGTTCAAATTTTTGACACGACGACTTATTCCTAAATCGTACCACACTGTAGTTTTCGAAATCGTACTGGTACGATTTAAGTTACTGATGTCAAATGTTTAAAACAAAAAAAAAAAATTTTGAATTTTTTGGCATGGAAAAGCGGAAATATTGTGAATGGACAGAGGAACAATTAAGCAGCTAATTTTAATTCCTCCCATCAGGTACGATATTGGAAACTGGCTGGTACCATTTAGGATACTGGTGTCCTTAATCGTACTTTTTGCATGGTCTGAAGAAATTGGTCATATCACAATGATCTATCAATGAATAGTTAAAAAATTATTATAAATATATGAAAAAATTTTCCTTTTTCAAAAACAGCTTATTATAGACAAGTTGAAAAATCAAACTACAAAAATTACATAAAAACTGTTTAGTTTTATTTTACAATTTTTTAATTTTTGTTAGTTATAGTTACTCCAATATTTCGACTTGTTAGTCATTATCAAGGAAAGTCTGTAAAAAATCAGAACAACATTTACAAACATGTTAATATTTCTAATATGGCTAGTGACGCTAACATTATAGAAAACATACCTAAATTATAACTTCATGGTTTTAAAAAAATGCTTTATATAAAACAATGATAATTAAGGAAAAAACTATATAAACTGGCATTAACACATATATAAAAAAACTTTTAGATCAACATATGATCGTGTCATCAAAATTTAAAAATTAACTGAATACAAAAAACAAAATCAAAAACCAAATAACTAGCAATTAATTATATATTCCTTCTTGTAATAAAAACCTAACATTATATTTTTTATATGTGCCAATTATATTACGTCATTATCTATGCGATATATATTCTCAAATAAAAAAAATAAAATAAAAAAATAATATAAAATATAAAATTAAACTGAGAGATGTTTATGCCAAGCTGGAAAAACTTTCTGTATCCCTGTTAAGAGTTACTGATCTTTATTAAGAAAACTACCTAAACAACAACAATATTGAATCAACAAACCAATAAAATATATGCTATTCCCTTATCTTAACGATTGATTAAGCTCAGATAGTTCTTATGTAAACCTCTACAATCCGTTTTGTAGTTTATTGAATTGTTGTGACGTGTGATATAACACATCTCTTTGAACACTCTCTTATGTTTATTAGACGCATAGTCAAGTATTGAGGCTTCTTGAAACTTAAAATTATTGTTGCATTCAATGGCATGTCTACATAGGGCAGATCTATGATGTGTTATGTTATTCTTATTCTTCATTGTATACTTTACGTCAACCTTATGTTGGTTTAACCTAGTGGTTATCGTCTTAGAAGTTTCACCAATATAAGATTTTCCACAGTCACAATCAATTTTGTAAACAACGCCCGTTCTTTTTTCTTTCGGAATACGGTCCTTAAGGTTACCAAATGTCCTATTCAAACTGTTATCAACTCTCGTGGCTATTCTACTAATTTGATTAGGTCTACGTAGACACTTCTTAATCTTCTCGGTCAAATTGGGAACATAAGACATTGATCCATATATCACTTTACTTGGTACATCGTTAAGAACTGTCCGTCTTTCCTGTAAGTTCCTGTTCGTGTAGGTATATAAACATTTAGTTATAAGTTTATTGATGAGTTTATCAGGATAGTTATTTTTATGCAAAATTTGGTGTATTTTTATTTTATTATTGTTTCTGTGTGAGGCGTCACTAAGTTCTAAAACCCTTTTAATAAACGATGTTACAACATTTACTTTCATTTTATATGGGTGCGAGGAATAGTAGTTGAGTATCCTATTCGACGCTATATCTTTACTGTACCAATTAGTTAATATTCTGTTGTTATGTCTCGTTAGTTTCATATCCAAAAACGAAATACTATTATTACATTCTTTTTCCATCGTGAACATTACTTTTTGGTGGAAGGAGTTAAAAATGTTCAAAGTCGAATCAATATTATCTTTATGGATAATCAACAAGAAATCATCAACGTATTTTTTAATAAATGATGGTTGTCCATTTAAAAGAGGTAATTGTTCCCGTAGTAATTTCTCAAGTACAATATCAGCAAGTATGGGAGATAGCGGATTGCCCATTGCGAGTCCAAAAAGTTGTCTATAGCATTGGTTGTTAAATTGGAAATAGTTATTATCGTTCACGCAAGTATCAAAAATTTTTAGAAACAATTCTTTCGAAGAAGGAAACAAGTCTTCTATTTCTGACCATCTGTCAACAATTGCCATACGCGCTATATCCGTTGGTATGTTCGTGAATAGAGATATGACATCAAATGATACCAATACCTCACCATCATTCAGTGTTATTGCATCGATTAGTAATTTAAGATCCACAGAGTTTTTTATATTGAATTGGCTATTCTCAACCAACGGTTTTAGGTATCCGATCAATAATTTGGAAAGGTGATATACGGGTGAAGTTACTGTCGATACAATGGGTCTAAACGGTATTCCTTCTTTATGTATTTTTGGTAAGCCATATATGCATGGGGCTACTGGGGAAACCATTTTAATAGATAATTTTTGTTGTCTATTTATTACATTTTCATTATATAACTGGTCTATTAATTTATTAACCTTTTTTTGTATATTATCTGTTGGGTCCATATCAATCTTTTTGTAAGTTATGTTATCATTAATTAACTGTTCCATTTTTTGTATATACACCTCTTTTTCTAATACAACCGTTTTGTTTCCTTTGTCAGATTTAGTAATAGCAATATGTGGATTAGACTTAAGAAAAATATCTAATGAATGTTTACATTCTAATAACTTCTTTTCTATTTTTGTGGATTTTCCACTCTTACTGTTCTTATTAAATTTTAATAAAGTATTTGTGATAACTGTTCTTATGTCAGTCACATTATCATCTTCAGAATATTGTCCTAGAATATGCTCTATATCAGCTAAGATGTCTATTGTATTAACACTTCCTGTTTTGCTAGGTAAGTTGAATTTGTTACCATAACTAATTAAAGTTAAACACTCTATTGGTATTTCAATATTAGTCAAGTTGATCACATCAGTCTGATTAAAGTTAAGTTGAATATTGTGTTGTTGTTGTTGTTTAAGTCTTAGGAATTTTGAATTTAAAGTGTTCTTATGTGTCATCACATTTAAAGAATCAAAATCGTTAACCGCGGTCAAAAAATCAGTAAAAATATCAGCAGATGGTATGACGTTCTCCAACTTGACAACAACATCACTCACCTGATTCTTTAAGCATGAGATCTTGTAATGACAAATCTTAATTTCTAAGTTTAACATCTTTTTTCCTAGTGTTTCTTTCATTCGTTTGATATTAAGTTGGAAAGGATGATGTTGTTCCTCTAATGATTTAAAACATTTGTATTTATCCAAAATAAATTTGGGCATCAAACCGTCTGATTTGCATTTCAGCAAGAACGTGTACCGTTCTCTAGCCACCGTTAGTTTGTTCCTATGTGATAGAAACGCCTTAGCCATTAAATTGGTGTTTTTTGAATAATTATTATTCATAATCTCTAATATTCTTTGTAGTTGTTCTGACATGGTTTTATTTAAAAAAAAAATAATATAAAAAGTGGTGTGTTTTATGCTCACACAATATTATTTATCAAAATCTTCAATGGTTACTTGTCTTTTTATTCAAATTATAAATATATGAAAAAATTTTCCTTTTTCAAAAACAGCTTATTATAGACAAGTTGAAAAATCAAACTACAAAAATTACATAAAAACTGTTTAGTTTTATTTTACAATTTTTTAATTTTTGTTAGTTATAGTTACTCCAATATTTCGACTTGTTAGTCATTATCAAGGAAAAGTCTGTAAAAAATCAGAACAACATTTACAAACATGTTAATATTTCTAATATGGCTAGTGACGCTAACATTAATGCCAGTTTATATAGTTTTTTCCTTAATTATCATTGTTTTATATAAAGCATTTTTTTAAAACCATGAAGTTATAATTTAGGTATGTTTTCTATAATGTTAGCGTCACTAGCCATATTAGAAATATTAACATGTTTGTAAATGTTGTTCTGATTTTTTACAGACTTTCCTTGATAATGACTAACAAGTCGAAATATTGGAGTAACTATAACTAACAAAAATTAAAAAATTGTAAAATAAAACTAAACAGTTTTTATGTAATTTTTGTAGTTTGATTTTTCAACTTGTCTATAATAAGCTGTTTTTGAAAAAGGAAAATTTTTTCATATATTTATAATTTGAATAAAAAGACAAGTAACCATTGAAGATTTTGATAAATAATATTGTGTGAGCATAAAACACACCACTTTTTATATTATTTTTTTTAAATAAAACCATGTCAGAACAACTACAAAGAATATTAGAGATTATGAATAATAATTATTCAAAAAACACCAATTTAATGGCTAAGGCGTTTCTATCACATAGGAACAAACTAACGGTGGCTAGAGAACGGTACACGTTCTTGCTGAAATGCAAATCAGACGGTTTGATGCCCAAATTTATTTTGGATAAATACAAATGTTTTAAATCATTAGAGGAACAACATCATCCTTTCCAACTTAATATCAAACGAATGAAAGAAACACTAGGAAAAAAGATGTTAAACTTAGAAATTAAGATTTGTCATTACAAGATCTCATGCTTAAAGAATCAGGTGAGTGATGTTGTTGTCAAGTTGGAGAACGTCATACCATCTGCTGATATTTTTACTGATTTTTTGACCGCGGTTAACGATTTTGATTCTTTAAATGTGATGACACATAAGAACACTTTAAATTCAAAATTCCTAAGACTTAAACAACAACAACAACACAATATTCAACTTAACTTTAATCAGACTGATGTGATCAACTTGACTAATATTGAAATACCAATAGAGTGTTTAACTTTAATTAGTTATGGTAACAAATTCAACTTACCTAGCAAAACAGGAAGTGTTAATACAATAGACATCTTAGCTGATATAGAGCATATTCTAGGACAATATTCTGAAGATGATAATGTGACTGACATAAGAACAGTTATCACAAATACTTTATTAAAATTTAATAAGAACAGTAAGAGTGGAAAATCCACAAAAATAGAAAAGAAGTTATTAGAATGTAAACATTCATTAGATATTTTTCTTAAGTCTAATCCACATATTGCTATTACTAAATCTGACAAAGGAAACAAAACGGTTGTATTAGAAAAAGAGGTGTATATACAAAAAATGGAACAGTTAATTAATGATAACATAACTTACAAAAAGATTGATATGGACCCAACAGATAATATACAAAAAAAGGTTAATAAATTAATAGACCAGTTATATAATGAAAATGTAATAAATAGACAACAAAAATTATCTATTAAAATGGTTTCCCCAGTAGCCCCACGCATATATGGCTTACCAAAAATACATAAAGAAGGAATACCGTTTAGACCCATTGTATCGACAGTAACTTCACCCGTATATCACCTTTCCAAATTATTGATCGGATACCTAAAACCGTTGGTTGAGAATAGCCAATTCAATATAAAAAACTCTGTGGATCTTAAATTACTAATCGATGCAATAACACTGAATGATGGTGAGGTATTGGTATCATTTGATGTCATATCTCTATTCACGAACATACCAACGGATATAGCGCGTATGGCAATTGTTGACAGATGGTCAGAAATAGAAGACTTGTTTCCTTCTTCGAAAGAATTGTTTCTAAAAATTTTTGATACTTGCGTGAACGATAATAACTATTTCCAATTTAACAACCAATGCTATAGACAACTTTTTGGACTCGCAATGGGCAATCCGCTATCTCCCATACTTGCTGATATTGTACTTGAGAAATTACTACGGGAACAATTACCTCTTTTAAATGGACAACCATCATTTATTAAAAAATACGTTGATGATTTCTTGTTGATTATCCATAAAGATAATATTGATTCGACTTTGAACATTTTTAACTCCTTCCACCAAAAAGTAATGTTCACGATGGAAAAAGAATGTAATAATAGTATTTCGTTTTTGGATATGAAACTAACGAGACATAACAACAGAATATTAACTAATTGGTACAGTAAAGATATAGCGTCGAATAGGATACTCAACTACTATTCCTCGCACCCATATAAAATGAAAGTAAATGTTGTAACATCGTTTATTAAAAGGGTTTTAGAACTTAGTGACGCCTCACACAGAAACAATAATAAAATAAAAATACACCAAATTTTGCATAAAAATAACTATCCTGATAAACTCATCAATAAACTTATAACTAAATGTTTATATACCTACACGAACAGGAACTTACAGGAAAGACGGACAGTTCTTAACGATGTACCAAGTAAAGTGATATATGGATCAATGTCTTATGTTCCCAATTTGACCGAGAAGATTAAGAAGTGTCTACGTAGACCTAATCAAATTAGTAGAATAGCCACGAGAGTTGATAACAGTTTGAATAGGACATTTGGTAACCTTAAGGACCGTATTCCGAAAGAAAAAAGAACGGGCGTTGTTTACAAAATTGATTGTGACTGTGGAAAATCTTATATTGGTGAAACTTCTAAGACGATAACCACTAGGTTAAACCAACATAAGGTTGACGTAAAGTATACAATGAAGAATAAGAATAACATAACACATCATAGATCTGCCCTATGTAGACATGCCATTGAATGCAACAATAATTTTAAGTTTCAAGAAGCCTCAATACTTGACTATGCGTCTAATAAACATAAGAGAGTGTTCAAAGAGATGTGTTATATCACACGTCACAACAATTCAATAAACTACAAAACGGATTGTAGAGGTTTACATAAGAACTATCTGAGCTTAATCAATCGTTAAGATAAGGGAATAGCATATATTTTATTGGTTTGTTGATTCAATATTGTTGTTGTTTAGGTAGTTTTCTTAATAAAGATCAGTAACTCTTAACAGGGATACAGAAAGTTTTTCCAGCTTGGCATAAACATCTCTCAGTTTAATTTTATATTTTATATTATTTTTTTATTTTATTTTTTTTATTTGAGAATATATATCGCATAGATAATGACGTAATATAATTGGCACATATAAAAAATATAATGTTAGGTTTTTATTACAAGAAGGAATATATAATTAATTGCTAGTTATTTGGTTTTTGATTTTGTTTTTTGTATTCAGTTAATTTTTAAATTTTGATGACACGATCATATGTTGATCTAAAAGTTTTTTTATATATGTGTTAATGCCAGTTTATATAGTTTTTTCCTTAATTATCATTGTTTTATATAAAGCATTTTTTTTAAAACCATGAAGTTATAATTTAGGTATGTTTTCTATAATGTTAGCGTCACTAGCCATATTAGAAATATTAACATGTTTGTAAATGTTGTTCTGATTTTTTACAGACTTTCCTTGATAATGACTAACAAGTCGAAATATTGGAGTAACTATAACTAACAAAAATTAAAAAATTGTAAAATAAAACTAAACAGTTTTTATGTAATTTTTGTAGTTTGATTTTTCAACTTGTCTATAATAAGCTGTTTTTGAAAAAGGAAAATTTTTTCATATACTTATAATTTGAATAAAAAGACAAGTAACCATTGAAGATTTTGTTAAAAAATTATGTTCATTTGCACCTTTGATAGCTAACAAATGGATATAAATCATAATATTTGCTAAAATGCCTACTAAAGAATATTTAAACTGCTTTCAAAATTAAGTGGTACGCATATGGCAACTCTCCCCTATTACATACAATTTCAATCCAACGACATATTTGGTGAAGATGATAAAATTTGTAACATCATGATGTGTTAAATTCCATTACATATAATTTTGATATTCAAATGTAATTGTTTCTGGTTATACTATCTTTCTTACGTTATTTTTAATTTCATAAAAATTATGTTCAACAAAAAAAAATATTGATCAAAGCAAACTACCGTTTAAAACGATAGTTAAATAAAACGCAAATTAAGTGTACCCAACAACTTCCCAAATTTTCATGATGATTAATGTATTAATGCATAAAGAACAAACAGACACACTGAAAAAAACATTTCTTATTTCCAATCGAAATGCAATTGTCTCAACCTCACCGTGCGGTCACATATGGCGAATGAAACTACGAAATTGCTTCAACAACTCTACAATTATAAATCGAAACATTTATGTGAAAATAAAATATAGTTCAATTAATCTCAAATAGTTAAACTTTAAAATGAAAAATTCATGATATAAGGCCAAAGAAAATTTTTTTCAGGGAAATAGTCATTATCTTTATTGAACTACTGTTATATTGGATATAACTCTTTATATTTTAAATAAACCTCATTCTGTTGTTAGGAAAATGTTATCGTGTAGTTGTCCCAATCACAGTGAAACTGTTTGCAAATAACTTTTCTTTGCATGAATAATCAACTACCAACTTTGAGATGAGGTTGTCATGAACTTCAATTTTTTTTTCAGTGCATACTTTCAATTTTATATATATTCAATATTTATTTAGCATGATGACTCGAATGCGAATTGCAAAAAACAGTAGCAATACAACTTTAAAAAACTGCATTATAGATCAATTTTTTAAAATTCGTAAAAACAAATTTTTATTATTTTTATGAATTCATGAATAAAAAGAAAATAATTTTAATGGTATTTAATAAGAATTAAAAAAAAAAAAATAAAAAAATGTACCACACCAGGAATTGAACTCACGACGTATAGAATCTCAGTCGACCTCGATATCCACATCGCAATTTGAAACGTTAAGAAATGATAGATATATTTCATATTTAAAAATATTTTGCCCTTTAAAAATGTACTTATATTAAAAATGGTAACGCGAATATATAAATTTTACTCCATAGAAAATTGCACAACACGGCTAAAGAAGGTTTCACTTCTTAAAGTATGGCAAGTAGTTGATTAATTTTTGAGCGATATTTAACGGAATGGGGTCTACCGATCTGTTTTTGTTTTCTACGCTCAGTAACATTAATCGAATTGGATTTAAATTGGTGATAAGCGTAAGTGATAATTTTCTGTGATAGATTAACTTTGAAATTTGAAATAAGTATGATGGAGCATTATTAATATATCATTTGATTCACTTAGTTTGAGTGATCGATTTAAACTTTGATGAAAATAAAATATTAATTTTTCAGCACCGCACCATCTATTGCGAAAACATGTACACCAAAAATATAACCACAATTTGTTCAAGGTAGGGTAGATAAAAGTCAATTTGAGCATTTATAAAATAAGACGGTATTATAAATCTAACAACTACACATTGAGTCAAGAACATTTACCCTTCTACGTCGCTAACTGCAGTTTTTTATAAATAACTTTTATATTTCAACGATCATTAAATTAATTATATTTCTTGATTAAAAAAATTTTTTTTAATTAAACTCAACCAATTACCATAATCCACAATAAATTACAACGAATTTGAATAAATTAAAAATTTCAATGAAGTACTCGAGTTGTAACATAAAGTTTTTACTGTCTTGTGACGTCGTCATATTCACATTTTATGTCTTTTAATTTTGTTGCTGTGTAATAAATCTCTGTTGGATATATTCGTTATTTTTTTATTATTTATTTATTATTCTGATGATTTTTTTTTGTCTTATATCAAAATTTTGTTTGTTTTATTCGTTTGTGATCATTTGCTTCATATATAAAGTAAATATGTTTTCTTATAGAGTTTTTCTTTTGTTTATATATGTATATATTTTTTTATTGTTTAACAAAATGAAAATCTAAAGAACAAAAAAAAAACGAATGGAAAAATAACGATACGAATTACGAACAGAGAAAATCTTTTATTTTATATTAACATTTCATTTACAGTAAACAGATGTAAGTATTATAAAGTTTACGATTTCAAAGTTGTTTTTGTTTTGTTATTTTGGTATATTTTGGAAAACTTTGAACTCGTCGACATTAGAATTATTTGCTTCGAAAAAATTTAATTCTTTGAAGGTAACGTTTAGTTTTATAACTTTGCAAAGGAGGGATGAAGTTAAGGTTAGGATCGATTATAGAAGATTTTAGAAGATTTGTTAAAAATTATGAGTTCTGTCACTTTTACCTGGCACTTTTACCTGAGAGTTGGCAGTTGGCACTGAAAACAATTTTAAGGATATTAACTTTGATTACAGTTTCATTCTTACATTTTTTTCAGAGAGGATAAAATGTGATTAAACGCCACTATGGCACTTGCTTCTGAGTCCATAAGGCGGCAGTAAATAACTTTTATATTGTTTCGGCGGCAGTAAAGTGTCGCCATTTTATTTTCATATTTTTACGGCGGTAGTAAAGTAACATGTTGTTTTGAAAAACATTTGATGTATTAATTTCATATTTATCAAAAATTTAAACGTTTACCGAAAAAATAGTGTATTTAACTCAGAGCTGAAGTGACTTTTTGTGTTTCGTCTTTCCAAAGGTCGATCGCCAAACTATAGACTCAACACAAAAAATAACACTTTCGCTCCTAATTAAATAATAAACTATTTTCACTCGAAATTATTTTTTAGATAAAGTTAACATATTTCATTTAATTTTTTTAAAAATTGTCTATGTTTCCTTAGAGACAAATAACTAATATTTTCTTTTCATACACAACATTTCCCTATTTTCTTTTCTACTTTTCCAAGAATCACGAAAGTACTGCAAACTAAAAACCAACGACAATTTTCGCCATTTTGTTTATGCATTAAACTGAAGTGAAACATTTTGAAGGAGACGATGGTGGGTTTATAAGTTTTGATACTTAAAATAATTAGAGATATTGGATTCTTTGATTAGGAGTAGAATTATTGTAGCATAAGCTGAGTCTTAAGTAGTGGGTCTTCAATCATGCGTTTTGAGTCTTGAGTTCCAAACTATTACAACGTCTTCAAGTCATGTATGAAAGCTCCTTTCAAACCCACCATTGTACCTCTGAATAAAATCATTCTTTCCGTGCTCTTACATATTCAAATGAACATTGAATAATTAAAAAAAGAACATAACACAAATTATTTCTTGTTTCTTATGATTTATTTCCAACTTGCAAGATATTCTCTTATAGTTCTTATGATTTGCTGTGAATATATAAATAAGACAAAAAATGGAATATTGTTGGTTCATATAAAATATAAACAAGATGGTTAAAGGAATATATAGCAGCAACAAAAACAGCAAGAAGATGGAAAAAATGAAATGAAACGAAGACATATTACCCTCTAACTAAGATATATACTCATTGCGCGCATTTCAAAGATGATGGGTGATTATTTTTTTCCTTGGTTCTTATACAAGTTGAATTAAATGGGAGGGTTAGAGAAGAATTATTATGTTTATGTATTTTGTTTGGTTGTTTTTTTTGCTTTGTTGAAGATATATATTTTTGTTTATGTTTCGTAAAGAAACGAACGAAGAAGAAATAAAAAATAATATTTGTTAGTTGTTATAAGAGATCTTTCATATAAAATAAATTAGTAATTTTGAAGTGGATTCTACTTTTTACTATATTTCTATATTTTTTCAACGAGGTGAAATTAGTGGATAAAACCGTAATGGTTGTCTTGATCCTGTTAAAGAGTTTTATCGTTAAAGAGTTTTATCTAGGTAAAGAGTTTTATCATTTTCGAAGTGCGAATGTCTTTACGACTAAAAAAAAAAACTATTGTTAAATTAAACTCATATTTATTTTGAACCAGCCTGTTTGATGTGTTTATCAAAGCTTTTCTAATGCTTAGGCAGTATGCATAGAATTTATAACTGTGGGATTTACATCTATCAAAAATAATAGAAATCGTTTAAGTTGGTTAGCAACGAAATTTTTGGTGACTTTCCTACCGTGGTCGACGCAATCTTTATATAATTTTTTGCTCATCTCTCAAATAAATCAGTCACTAAAACGGTTGGAAATGGTTCTCTTGAACGCCTTTTAAGAAAGATCTTAAAATATCTTAACTGGTACTACTTGTTTCCGTCAATAAACGATGATTTTTTTGAGTTTCTTAACACAGAAAATCAAAAATTTACTGTAGCTAACACAGAAAAGTTAGTCGGGTCACTTGTTTTTGATTAATTATCAGTTATTTCAGTTATTTCGAGTTAGTTTAAGTTTTTGATTAGAATTGAAAAATCTCAAATTTTTAAATCTTTTATCTAATATTTTTTTTTTAATAAAATGTGTTGTGTAGTAGGCATTACAATATGTGTCACAACAACACATAAAAACCTTTTAAGAACAAGGTCCCACAACAACATGCGTTCTAAGAATGTTAATGGACGCAAATCTTTTTTTTTGTTTTTTTATTTTTTTTTTGTTAAATAATGGATAACTAAACAATAAATCCCATCACATTTAAAATATGACATAGGCCAATATTTCGTGACAGGATAGAGAAAATAAAAATAAAATAAGAAATAAAAAGCAAATTTATTTTATAAATTTGCAAGAACAAAACTAAAATGGGTTTGCCAATAGTCCAGCTAATGGCATAATCCTTGATAATGTAACGTACTATCAATGATTAAAGCTCAGATATATTTTTATATGAAAGCTCGATTCTTCGAGCAAGTTACAGGGTGTCATCATCAAGGAATATTCATTAGCTAAGATTGAGAGTGTTACCGTTGACTAAATACAGTTCATCCGCCAGCACCCCTAAGATATCACCTTGGCTAGTTATATCTCACTGTTATTGCCAGTGGTATGTGATATCTCACGTTAACTCATATTTCAATAGCAGGAGCTGGAGTAAGCAGGCTTGTCACACCCGTAGATCAAAAATAAAAAATAAAATTAACAAATTAAAATAAAAACTGATCCCTCCATGCGTATATTGATACCTCCATGCGTATAATCGCTCGAGTAATATAATCGCTCAATCCAATTTATGACCCATTCTGTTTCTATAAAAATTCTTAATTTTTTCGACAAAAAAATTATCAAATCAAAAAAACAAACTAAGAACAAGAAGAATGAAAATTTAAATTTTCCAAAATAAAAGCAAAAAATATTTAAAACCCAATATTTTCTTTTCTCCTTTTACCGCCTTAACTCTTGAATTCTTTTTTCGTAGTCAATTCTCGTACCAACATTAAAATAATAAAAACAGAACAAAAACCTTTTTTTCTAATTTTATTTTTTGGTTACTTCTAAATCCTTTAAAAAGCAATTAAAAAATGAAATTTATGACTTTCATTTCAATGTTAAGAGAATAGAATATTAAAGATGAGAATAGTTAAATAATAAAATGAGGAAAGAAAATTGTGAGTACACTGGATGAAAGAGATGGGACGGCCAAACATGCAAAACTTACTTTATTAAGATTTTATTTTTACAACGGTTTTTCCATTGAGTTTTCAAAAACTTTCTGCTTTTTCTACTGTTACAATAATCCATCTTGACATCTGTTTCGCTGTTGTTTTGTGTTTTCCAGTCAGTTTTGGAAAAACGAATTTTCTGTTTCAAAAAACCCATCTAGTAGTCATTTTCATATTCAAATAAAAAAATTCAGAATACATCACAAAAAATCAATAACTTTTTCTGCTTTATTATTTCCATCACTCCCATTATCTCTATTACCATTTCAGTTTTTCTTTATGTTTTCTTGTAATTTTTCTTATACAATAATAATTTCATTTTTCCTTGCAAAAATAGCAGAAACAAAAAATAACTTTTGATGATGAATTATTCAGTTCATGATTCAAGAACGAAGTTTATAAATTCTGTTTGTTTCTTTGAAGAACAAAAAAAAACAAAGAAAAGAAAATTCTTATAAATTTTTCTTATTTTTCAACATGAAATTTTTATTTATATTTTCTTCTGTAGTCTTTTTGTTAAATATATTGTATATCCTTACAATATATTATGTTATAGTCAAAAAAAATATACAAAATTTTGTACTTCTACTATTTGTCTATTTCTCATACTAAAAATAAATAAATAATTGAAAATTTTAGCAAAAATTTTAATGCAGTTCGATTTTTCTACTTCAATAAATAATGTCTAAAGTTTTCGCTGGAATAATTTATAATTTATGACGTTTGTTGCCGGAAATATCCTTGAAGTGAAAATATCGTTGATCAAAAATACAATTATCAGTATCCATTTGGTCTTTGTTTTCGGTACTTTATTGCTTCATGATCTGTTAGCTTTTTCCTGAAGCTATCTATATTCATTACTGGTTTTAAGAAGATGTTAAAAAACAAAATGAGCATAAACTTCAGTCTACACTGAAAAAAAATTGGTCACTACAACCTCTTTTGGGCCAAACAAGTCTTCACTGTCATATATTTTTTTTGGATAATTTTATATCCTCGCCTTTTTAATATTTTTATGAAAAGATCGTTTAAAAATACATAGCTAATACTGCCAAAACCAAAAACCGTGAATTGGTATAATGATAATTGCAAGAAAATCGTGGATCGTCGTCAAGGTCAAACTCTATCATCAGGACACAACTGCGATTACAAAAAAATATGAAAATACAGCTTAACAAGTAAAAGAGATGGCAAGGAATGATCGCAGGATATATACACAAAACGGCTTAATACAGAAGTGCAGAAAGGTCGCCATCAAATACACTAACACTAGACCAACAAAGGATAAACCTTGCCAAACCCTAACAAAACATTACCAACAGCTTCAATAAAAGCAATGAGTCGTTTAAATACAGCTACAAAGAAAATGAATGAAACGAAATATGGCATTAAAAGTTTAAAAATTTAATGACATAATTTATCTGTGTCATTAAACACATGAATTTTCAATCATTAAATTTTCTCAAACAAAAAAATTAACGAATTTGTAATTGTTTAACGTTTGTTGTCATTAATAACATGTATTGTGGCATTAAAATATAAAAAATAAAAAATTATGACCAATTTGCCTAATTTAATGATAAAGTATCCTAATTTTATGACATATTCATGTTTTGACATAATTTTATGATTTTTGTTCATTGATTTATGTTCTATTTTGAAAAATTTATGAAATTTTAGCATAGAGTTATGAAATAGTTACCGTTAAGACATCATCTTGGCACGTAGCTATTCAACAAGAAATTAGTTTTACTTTCACTTTCTTTCGAGTCGTCCCGACTTTTAGTAACAACTTAAATTAGAAAATAATTATTTTACAGTTCAATAAAAATAATAATAATAAAATAGTGGAAAGTGAATAATTAATAATAATAATAAAAGTGAATAATTTAGAATAATAAAAACAACGGTAAGTTTGTGTATTTATTTGCAACTTTTTTGTGTATTCATAAATAACGTACATAACGGGACTCTTTAAAATTATTGGTATATAGAGCTTTTTCCCAAAAATATTGTGACAGCTCAAATCAGCTGTTTTAATTTGTGCATGTAAAATAATCAAAATTGATTGATTTTCCTTGCAAATTTGGTTATTTTGATTGCACTTAAAAGTGTTTTAAAAGTGAATTTTTGAAAACAATAATTAATTAAATTGTTAATTGTGTTGTGTTCTTAAGTTTTTAATGCATTAGGGATACTGAAATAATTAAAATCGCATTAAAATGTGGAAATTAAATCAACCTTCATTTCTTCAGAAATGAAGTTTCATTTAATTTCCATATTTTCATTTCGGTTTATTTACAAAAAACTAACAATATCAAATACTTTAGTTTAGTGTAAAATACCAGTAATAAAGTGTAAAATAATAATAAAAAAAGTTCAGAGACAATATTATATAAAATTGGTAATTAAATAAAATTGGGAAATTCTAATAAAATTATGCATATATGTATGTACATTAGTACATATAGTGGAAATTATAATTTTCGATTCTGTTAACAGGAACAGTTTTTGGTGCCTGGAAAACATGGTAATTACCTGTTGCGTATTTCAATGTGGAATGAGAAGTGGAAAAGATTTAGTGAAGTTTTTCAGGTTCCCTAAACAAGAGACTCGACGGAAACAATTATCAATTTTATATAATATTGTCTCTGAACTTTTTTTATTATTATTTTACACTTTATTATTGTTATTTTACACTAAACTAATGTATTTTCAGAAATGAAGGTTCATTTAATTTCCATATTTTTATGCTATTTTAATTATTTCACTATCCCTAATGCATAAAAAACTTAAGAGCACAACACAATTTGGAGTTTGATCATGTGTGGAAAGCCTGCGCAAAATATAGATTATGCGAAATAGAGGACAACACCACCAAAGTTATATTAAAATAATGGCCATATTATACATTACCATCAGGCTTCAGATTGGTAAACATTATCTGCTTTTCGTATATAAATACATAATACATACAATTCCAGTAAATGTCAAATGTCAAATGTCAAATTTAAGACCAACCTGAAATTTGTTACTATACCATTTTTCTTTCAAACTGAGAATTGTTACTTTCAATGTGAGAACAGTAACTTTCAGTGGAATAGTACCTTTCAATTTGAGAATTATTAGTAGTCTTATAATAAGAATTATTCCAATATCTTTGCTATATCTTTCCTTAATTATTTATAGATTGATATGGATTTTTCGACCATTAATGTGGATAATTCTACCAAATTGCCATCCACTTGGAATACAAACACACCACCAGTAGAAGACCACCTCAACTTCTTAAAGAAATGCGATTTTCATGTCCAACCCATAAAACTATGCATAGGCGATAGTATTCAAGATATACAGGAAATTTTTGTTTATTTTGATACTATCAAGTATTCATTCAATAGCCTCATTAGAGCAGTCGACATATGCTTTAAAATGTTTTATGTCTTTAATTTGAAATTTCCGTCTCCTGCAGAATTGTTTTGGAGATTTGTTGGATATCACCTTTCTAATTTAAACAGTAAAAACCAAAATATTCGAAAACGTATATTTTATCTGAATTTTTAAAAAACAAATAAAAAGTGTGAATTTCAAAATTTAATTTGTTTTTCATTTTTCAATCTTCTCTTTAACTTTTTTCAGTGGGATAGGGACACACAGATGACAGTATGTAAAATAAATAAAATAAAAATGTGTTTTTCTATATTAACAACTCAAAAGCCCTGCGTTTTTGTTAAGAACGACTCCAAAATTTTAATTTTAATATGACCTTAATGTTAAGTTCTGATTAAGGTCCTGAAGTGAGATTTATTATTTAATGACTTATTCATAATTTAATGTTTGTTTTGGATTAAAATAATGTCAAATATCAGAAAAAAGATGATGCCAAAGTCATGATTATAATGTCTGCTGTCATACTAACAATGTTCGTTAAATTATGACGTTTTTTCATTGATTTGATGATAATATTTCATTAAGACCCATCATGTTTATTAATGAATATCTTTCATAAAGTTACGCAACGATTCATAGAATTATGAAAAAAAATTTTTATGAAACAATGTCGTATGACGTTGTTTAATGAAATTTCATAATTTAACTATTGGCATTTCGTTAATACAATGACATGTTTCTTCGGCTGAAAAACAATGTTAAAGTCTTTAATATAATGTTTTATGTCGTTCTATTCCAGTACTTTTTTCTTTCAGTGTGCCAATACTACTTTTATACTTAATTGAGCACGATAAAGCCTGAATTAATAGAAAAGTTATACTAACCAAATATATTCGCCATATTAAGGAGGTAAATATAAATTGAGGTTAAATGGGAGTACCAAATTTTTTAATTATTTTAAGCCAATGGAATATACAGTTGGTTTAGTGTACACTAGGGCTTCTCTCCCGGGATCCCGTTGTCCCGGGATCCCGCAGTGAAAAAGACTCATGAGAAATCCCGGGAATCAAGGTGGTTCCCGGGATTTCTCGTTGTTTTGGAATTTGTTTGATTTGTATGTTTAACACTATTTTTTTGAAGATGAAAAGGACAGTTGCAAGAAAATTACATATATTAATGCTTTTATATTTTATTTGTATAGTAAAATTTCGCTACAAAATTCAATTAAATTTTGATTTAAAATCCCAAAATATAAATTTACAACAGAAAACGCGTAAACAATATTTCACTGGGCCAGTCAACCATAAAACGAATAAAATTTTTTTAGTGGAGCATTTTGTTTATATGCAGTGGCTGTTTACAGATTACGTAACGAAATGTTTACCATTTCAACCTTCTCCTCCCTTACGGAACACATTGTAACAAGCAACAATGACAATTTTCTTCCAACCGTACCAATCCTCCTTCGCACCCTAAGGCCGTTACGCAATTTGTGAACAACCCACAATGGGATATTTCGTGTTTAAATAATAAACAAATTGAGAAACAATAAGTCCTTTCCTCTTAAAGTGTATGCTTTAATACATATCCTTTCATTTATGGCTTCTGTTGTATTCTTTAAATGTTGGATTCATGAGAAAATTTTCTCAAAATTATGAGATTTTTCTACGTTGTCCACTCACTAAAATCGCATTCAATAAAATGATAATTCTAAACCAATTTTTCCAAAAAATGACAGCAGTTCTAATTCAGCATTATGAAAAGAACACTTGAAAGTAAGGAAAATGGAAATACACATTTTGAAATTTGATTTGTGTATGAAAAGACACATATTTGCCAGTACCACTGATGGACCACTGACGAAATATGAAAGGTTCAGCGGTAGTAAGCATCAACTATTGCACACGGACTGCATTTAGCTGATGTGATGTGCTTAATAAAAAACAATCGAGTAATGATTTAACTGTATCAGATTACGAGGCAAGCGTTAAGGCAAGTTAAATTAAAACACAATTTTTTGACATCTCTATATTTATTATAAATCGACTCGGAAAAGTTTTCTTTCAGTCTCAAAACTTGCTCTCAAAAAAATGGTTTAGCTTTCTTCGAGAAGGAAAGCTTAGTTTTCGAAATCGATAGTTTTATAATAAATATTAAGATATCAAAAAAGTGTGTTTAAACTGCACTCCAACAATTATCTCATATCTATTTTAGCTTAAAAACTGGCTTTTAATTTACTATATTTTATCCCGGGAAATCCCGGGATCCCGGGATATATGCGATTTTATCCCGTCATCCCGGGAAACAAAATTTTGCGGGAAATGAGAAGCCCTAGTGTACACTGATCGAAGCAGTGTATTATTTTTCTCGGGCTACCGACATAAGGCCCGGCGTTAAATCCTCGGCGACAAAACGCCCGCCGACAAAATGCCCGGAGACAAAAACCCCTGAGGACATAAGGCCCGGCGACAAAGTCCCCAGAAACAAGAATCCCAAGAACAAGAATCCCACTTTCACTTTCACCGCCAAACACTCCGATTTATATAATTTAATTCTATTTGGTTTTAAAGAAGATGGGGGGGGGGAGGGGGGTTATCTTTGATCGAAGGTCTGCAAGGTCGCAGAAGCGAGTCAAATAAAATGAATATAGAAACCAAGAATTATATAACCCTATTCAATAAAATTAATATAAAAACTAAGAATTATAGAACCCTATTCATAATTTTGACTAAGGACGGAAATTTTAGAAAGGGAATAACAAAGAGGGGAGGGGTGCTACAGTTGATCGAAGGTCTGCAAGATCGCAGAAGCGAGTCAAATAAAATTAATATAGATTTTGAAAATTAATAGAATATTATTTTTCGATTTTGGCATGATTTTTTGTCCCGGGTGTTTTGTCGCCGCGGGGATTTTGTCCCAGGCGTTTTGTTATCGCGGGCCTTTTGTCCCGGGCGTTTTGTCGCGGGCTTTTTGTCGCCGGGGATTTTAGGAGCGGGCCTTCTGACTGCCTCCCATTTTTCTCTATTTTTTAAATTTAATTTTCCAGCAACTTTTTGTTCGCTTGTGTAAATAATTTCATTCTGTAATAATTTGATGGTGCTAAATAAGTACACCGAATTCTGACGTTTCATTATGGTGAGTAAAAATTTGAAAAGACAAAAATCTTACCTCCTACTATAGAGAAAAAAACAATAATTTTAATTCACAATAATTTATAAAAAAACAATAATTTCAGTGTAATGTAAAAAAAATTAAAGAAAAAAACAATAAAAAATGTGCCATGCCAGCACCATGAAGGTGCTGAAATTTCACAACTCTGAGATATCAAGACTTCAGTCTGGGTTAAGGATTTTTATATAGTTTTCGGCAAAATACTTTTATGAGGACATTGTTTTTAGTTTTGGGCAGCGATGTATATCAAATATAAAACTCTTTGTGAAAGTACAAGTATTTTTTATATCTGTTTAGAAATTTATTACAAAACAAACACGAAATATTAAAACGTTGCGGGAAAATTATAACAGATCATAAATTAATATTACTTAGTGAAAAGATGATACACCCAGCAAACTACTCAAAAACCTCTTCAATTTCAAGCAAACTACTCAAAAACCTCTATAAGAAAATATTACAAAATCAAAATCAAAAATTTCTTTCAAAATTCCAAAAATATTCTAAAACTAAAATAAAAAATTTAAACCTTTTTTAAAGTTCTAAAAACATTCCAAGAATTATTACAAAATCAAAGATTGAAACTTTTTTAAAAATTCGAAAAATATTGCAAAAATTATAATAAAATCAATAATTGAAACTTTTTCTAATATTCTTAAAATATTGCAAAAATTATAATAAAATCAATAACATAAAATTTTTTCAAAATTCCAAAAATTATAGTAAATCAAAAATTTTTTCAAAATTTTAAAAATATGCACAAATTCATAATTTAAAAATTCAAACTTTTTTCAAAATTCTTAAAATATTACAAAACTTATAACAAAATCAAAACTACAAACTTTTTTCAAAAATCCAAAAATTATAATAAAATCAAACATTTAAATTTTTTTTAAAATTCTAAAATTATTCCGAAAATTCTTACAAAATCAAAAATTGAAACTTTTTTCAAAATTCTAAAATTATTGCAAATATTTTTAATTCAAAAATTCAAATTTTTTTCCAAAATATTGCAGAAATTATAACAAAATCAAAAATACAAACTCTTTTAATATTCCAAAAATATTTCAAAAATTATAACAAAATCAAAAATACAAATTTTTTTGAAAACTCAAAAAATAATACAAAATCAAAACTTCAAAAAAAATTCAAATTCAATTTTCCAAATCAAAAATTCCAAATTCAAAAAACTTTTTCTAAAATTCTAAAAATATCGCAAAAATTATAACAAAATCATAAATTTCCATGTCAAACAAATACATAATTAATTTCATGTTTAGAGTAAAAAAAAATGAAAATCATTCTTTTGACACACTTGACAACATTTTTTTTGACAAACTTATAATGCAATAATCTAGTTTTTGGTCTCACATACCAATCCCGATCATCAAGATTTTTCCAAATTCAATGTTCCTATTCGTAATCACTTAAAATGAACGATTTTGAGGCAATAATATGCAAATTTCCTTGTTTTGACATACTTGACGGTTTTTTTTCCGGGACAGTTGTCGAACACATCGTCCTTTCGGCTCTTACCATTGAGTACACCTATTTTTAGAAACAAAAATTTTTGAAATCCGTCCAGCGGTTTTCTAGATTTCGTCGGTTGTGACGGCCAGCCAGCCGGCAGACAGATAAACATTGTTTTTTTGATCTTTTAGAATCAATAGGTCCTAAAACGTCGAGAAATGCCAAAAAAGTGGGTATAAGAATTTCACTTTTGGCTCGAGAATGTAAAACTTAGGTGTTTTAGACCGAAGTAATTTGTATCTGTTATTATTTCGTTTCGTTTCCCACGAAGCGTTAGTGTTTCGATATTTCATCACGAATATTGTCAGTTGTAATTTCCCAAGGGCGGTGATAATTCAAAATAATTTTTTACAAATAATTTCGAAAGAAAGTATATTTGGCTTTTATCAATACCACTTGCTTGAGGAATTTTTCAAAAAATTATGAGAATTTATCAACCAACGAGGAGAATTCGTTTAGAAAATTTTTTGCCATTTTTCATTTCTTCATATATTTTTTATGAATTATACTTATTTTGAAATAATTAACTGATATCACAGTAGGCCAACGTACTAGGTAACCAATGCAAAATGCAATTGATAAAAAGGAGCGAAGCAAGCAATTTTCCCAATTTTCCCATTGAAAGTCTATGGGAATCGTTTTTCGGTGATTATTCCTCCGTGGTATGTCTAATTTTCAATATTTTTTTTGTAAACCATCTATGGCTAGATGTCGTCTTACATACAAAATTTTATTTTGATATCTTTAATGGTTTGGGAGGAGTATATCGTCAATCGAAAGTCCGAATCGGGGAAGAATGGAGCTACGCTACGCTTCACTCCAATAATTCATAAAAAATATATAAAGAAATGTAAAACGGCAAAAAAATTTCTAAACGAATTCCCCTCGTTCGTTGATAAAATTCTCATAATTTTTTGAAAAACTCCTCAAGCAAGTGGTATTGATAATAGCCCTCAGCCTACGGCCTCGTGCTTTTATCAATATACTTGCTTTCGAAATTACTGACAAAAAATTATTTCGAATTATCACCGCCCTTGGGAAATTACAACAAAAATTTCTTTCAAAATTCCAAAAATATTCTAAAACTAAAATAAAAAATTTAAACCTTTTTTAAAGTTCTAAAAACATTCCAAGAATTATTACAAAATCAAAAATTGAAACTTTTTTAAAAATTCTAAAAATATTGCAAAAATTATAATAAAATCAAAAATTGAAACTTTTTCTAATATTCTTAAAATATTGCAAAAATTATAATAAAATCAAAAACATAATTTTTTTTTCAAAATTCCAAAAATTATAGTAAAATCAAAAATTTTTTCAAAATTTTAAAAATATGCACAAATTCATAATCTAAAAATTCAAACTTTTTTCAAAATTCTTAAAATATTACAAAACTTATAACAAAATCAAAACTACAAACTTTTTTCAAAAATCCAAAAATTATAATAAAATCAAACTTAAATTTTTTTCAAAATTCTAAAAATACTCCGAAAATTCTTACAAAATCAAAAATTGAAACTTTTTTTCAAAATTCTAAAATTATTGCAAATTGTTTTAATTCAAAAATTCAAATTGTTTTCCAAAATTTTAAAAGTATTGCAGAAATTATAACAAAATCAAAAATACAAACTTTTTTAATATTCGAAAAATATTTCAAAAATTATAACAAAATCAAAAATACAAATTTTTTTCAAAACTCAAAAAATATTACAAAATCAAAAATTGAAACTTTTTCCAAATCAAAAATTCAAAATTCAAAAAACTTTTTCCAAAATTCTAAAAATATCGCAAAACAATATCATAAATTTCCATATCCAATGGAAATAACATCTCATGTCAAACAAATAATTAATTTCATGTTTAGAATAAAAAAAATGAAAATCATTCTTTTGACACACTTGACAACATTTTTTTGACAAACTTATAATGCAATAATCTAGTTTTTGGTCTCACATACCAATCCCGATCATCAAGATTTTTCCAAATTCAATGTTCCTACAAAGAATCACTTAAAATGAACGATTTTGAGGCAAAAATATGCAAATTTCCTTGTTTTGACATACTTGACGATTTTTTTCCGGGACAGTTATCGAACACATCTTCCTTTCGGCTCTCACCATTGAGTATACCTATTTTTAGAAACAAAAATTTTTGAAATCCCTCCAGCGGTTTTCTAGATTTCGTCGGTTGTGACGGCCAGCCAGCCGGCAGACAGACAAACATTTTCTTTTTGATTTTTTAGAATCAATAGGTCCTAAAACGTCGAGAAATGCCAAAAAGTGGGTGTAATAATTTCACTTTTGGCTCGAGAATGTAAAACTTACACCGAAAAAAAAACGTTGGTAGGATCAACTACAAAGCTTGTTTGATTTTGCGTCTAATATGAACGTGGTTATTTTAACCAATGTAGCATTGTCAATTTATTTTAAAAAACGTAACAATTTTCATTATTTGAATCAACAACGGCGTGATCAATTTCGTGTTCAAACATTCACAAATCATAGTTGAATTAAGTAGTTTGTTCATGTTTTTGTTTGAAAATTATTGTGTTTGTTAAAATAAAAAACGAGGAAAAACAAAATTCGTTCAATGATAATAATAATAAAAAAAAGAATAGAAAAATAAAAAGTTTTTTATATATTCTAACATGGCTGGTTTTATTTTACATTTTAGGAAATAATTTACATGCGTTTAATTGAATTGAATAATTTTAATATTATCTGCACATAAAATTATGTGCGGAAGAAATTTTTTTATGAATATAATATCAACAATCTTGTTAAATTAATAGGCCCTTTCCATAATTAATTTTAGTGATTTAAAAAAATTCTTATATTTTTTTAATATTTTTTATTTGTCTTGTTTCATGTCGATTTATCGATATTTTAATTTAATTTTTCATAATAATGAGAAAATTATGGAAAATTAGTATTATTTTCTATACATAATTCAAATATTTAAATTTTTTGATTTCTGAATTTTGGTCTTTTAAATTGTATCATTAAAAATATGGCGAAAAATGGACGCATCCTTTACAAACAAAATCACACTCATACATTTCCTATTTAGAACGTAAATATACGAACGCTATCTTTATGCATAAAAATGTTTATCGGGTTTGATGCGAAATACATATTTCTAATATAAAAAATTTCAAATATTGTATTTACAAACAAACAAAACAAAGATGTACCAAACCAATAGATTTAATACGGAGTATTGCTTGATTCTATCACAAACGTATTCAATATTACTATTTTTAGTCTAATTTTTAATTTACTACGTTTGTAGTCAATTGAAAATTAAATCAACTACGGCATCGTTGCTCGAAAATGAAATCATAGTTGACTCAACTACAAATATGGTTAAATCAAATATGTTTGTGATACTTATAAAAAAATATATCAACAACGGTTAAATTGTTAATTTAAATCCGGAGCGTTGGTTGATTCTATCGCAAACGTATTTAATTCCCCAATTTTCACTTAATGCTCGATTAACAATGCAACATGTTTGAATCAACCAAGATTTTTTCTTTCGGTGTAGGTGTTTTAGACCGAAGTAATTTGTATCTGTCATTATTTCGTTTCGTTTCCCACGAAGCGTTAGTGTTTCGATATTTCATCACGAAAATTATCAGTTGTAATTTCCCAAGGGCGGTGATAATTCGAAATAATTTTTTGTCAGTAATTTCGAAAGCAAGTATATTGATAAAAGCACGAGGCCGTAGGCTGAGGGCTATAATCAATACCTCTTGCTTGGCGAATTTTTCAAAAAATTATGAGAATTTATCAACTAACGAGGAGAATTCGTTTAGAAAATTTTTTGCCATTTTTCATTTCTTTATATATTTTTTATGAATTAAATGTTGGCCTACTGTGATAGCAGTTAATTATTTCAAAATTAGATTGAAAATTTTTTGCCTCAGTTTTATTTTAATTTAAACCAATGAAATTCTCTAAAATGTATTGACATCATTCAATTTCACCAATAAAATTTGAAATATACTAATAACAAATATTTATACGTCTGACCTACTGGGATATTAAAAATTATCAATCTTATTTTGAAATAATTAACTGATATCACAGTAGGCCAACGTATAATTCACAAAAAATATATAAAGAAATGTAAAATGGTAAAAAATTTTCTAAACGAATTCCCCTCGTTCTTTGATAAAATTCTCATAATTTTTTGAAAAATTCCTCAAGCAAGTGGTATTGAATATAGCCCTCAGCCTACGGCCTCGTGCTTTTATCAACATACTTGCTTTCGAAATTATTGGCAAAAAATTATTTCGAATTATCACCGCCCTTGGGAAATTACAACTGATAATTTTTAATATCCCAGTAGGCCAGACGTATAAATATTTATTATTAGTATAATTCAATTTTTATTGGTGAAATTGGATGATGTAATTACATTTTAAAGAATTTCATTGGTTTAAATTAAAATAAAACTAAGGCAAAAAATTTTCAGTTGTAATTTCCTAAGGGCTGTGATAATTCGAAATAATTTTTTGCCAAAAAATTCGAAAGCAAGTATATTTGGCTTTTATCAATACCACTGGCTTGAGGAATTTTCCAAAAAATTATGAGAATTTATCAACGAACGAGGGGAATCCGTTAAAATTTTTTGCCATTTTTCATTTCTTTATATATTTTTTACGAATTCTACGTTGGCCTACTGTGATATCAGTTAATTATTTCAAAATTAGACTGATAATTTTTAATATACCATTAGGCCAGACGTATAAATATTTGTTATTAGTATACATTTTAGAGAATTTCATTGGTTTAAATTACAATAAAACTAAGGCAAAAATTTTTTACTGAAATTGGTCTGCGTCGATAAAATTTTTATTTTTGATTTTCAATCAAAACGATTGAGCCATGGCCTGTAGCTGATAATTCTACAAGCACAATTTTTATGTATAAGCGCAAGTGTATCATACCAAATTTATTTAAATATACGTTTGTTTCAATATTCCTGTTACGTTATTAACTTTATATGCAAACAATCCTTATTCCTTTAATTTAAAAAACAAAAATGTAAATTTCATAATAAAACAACTAAAGTCAACCCAAAAAATAATTAAATTTTGATGTTTTTATGCTTTCGTTTCATGAAATTTATGTTTTATTTTTATTTCAATTTTCCATTTTAATTTTCATTTTTTTAAAATCTAATTTAAATTTATAATCAAAAAACATATAAAAATTATATCATCGTAAAACTCAACAAACACAAAAAAAAGAAATGAAAATAATATAAAGTTAATTAGAATTTTCTTAATTTCCATTTTGGGTTGTAAAAAGGATTTTGGTTGTTAGCTTTTTGTTTTGAATGAGATGAGTACATAACTAACCAAGCAAATCGTAAGATCAAGTGGAAGAAAAATATGAAGATTATGTTAGTTATTTAATATATTTTGATTCTACCGCTGAGCTATAATGAAGTCAGAAGTTGAGGTCATAAGCCATGAAGTGAGACGGTTTGAAAGACTCAACCCATTTAACTTGAAATTCAACAAACCTCGTATAACATTTTATAAACGGTTAATTACTTTCTAGTTGAAATAAAGCTTAAGCTCTTGGCACAAGAAGCGCTCTTGTCAATTGGTGACTCTAACTACAATTTTTTGGTGACATTAGAGATATTAGAGTTTAGAATATCTTCTGCAGTTTTAAAATCGTTTATAAAAAAAACTATTGAGTTAATCAAGGATGGTTCAGCCAAATCCATGCGTTTTTGAGGATTTTTCGGTATCACTCACTGTGTAATGTACTGTCAATTCACTACACTGTGCACTATTACTGTCAATTGTCTACTCCATAAATATCCTTATTTGTGTATTCCAACTCCACGTAAACAATAGTTTTGAAACATACACCTATTTTCAAGCGAAAGTGCTGTTGGTTTTTTGTGAATAAAATGGTACTGGGTGATTCGATTTTAAATCGGTTTTCAACTTTAAATAGCTCAACATTGGTGGAGTATTTTGGTATATAACTTGTTTTTTTATCCCAACTAAATCATTAAAAAAATTAATTTATAGTTTGCTAAAAGTTTTTCAATAGAAAAAATCAAAAAAAATCAGAAACCAATAGAATTTTTAATTTTATTTCATAAATAATTGACCAAAATGTTTAACAATATTTGATTATTTGATTAATTCATTAAATTTAATTAATATTAATATAATATAAAGTTAATATCTTATGTGACCGCCTTGTGCTGCAATCATTTCGCGCATTCTATTAGACATTGAATTTAACAAATTGATGAAATATTGGAGCCAATCAACACCCCTCATCATGTTGTGCGCTCTCACAATGGCATCCCAGACCTCATCATTACTGTGAAACACTTGGTGTTCACTCCTAACTTTGCCTTTGATCTCTGACCCGACATTCTCAACAGGATTTATCTCTGGAGAGAGACTGAAAATACAAATTTCTACATTAATTAAATATTTAAAATTACAAGATAAAATTAATTCACCTCGAGTGATCAAACACAAAATCCCGTGCATCGCCTATATTTTCATTAATCCATTGTTTGACAGCATTTGAAGTGTGTACCGGATGATTGTCGTGTAACAACAAGACCATACCATCGTCAAAGTGTTCATCAATTTGAAGCTATACATTGATGAACACTTTGACGATGGTATGGTCTTGTTGTTACACAACAATCATCCGGTACACACTTCAAATGCTGTCAAACAATGGATTAATGAAAATATAGGCGATACACGGGATTTTGTGTTTGATTACCCGAGGTGAATTAATTTTATCTTGTAATTTTAAATATTTAATTAATGTAGAAATTTGTATTTTCAGTCTCTCTCCAGAGATAAATCCTGTTGAGAATGACGGGTCAGAGATCAAAGGCAAAGTTAGGAGTGAACACCAAGTGTTTCACAGTAATGATGAGGTCTGGGATGCCATTATGAGGGCGCACAATATGATGAGAGGCGTTGATTGGCACCAATATTTCATCAATTTGTTAAATTCAATGTCTAATAGAATGCGCGAAATGATTGCAGCACAAGGCGGTCACATAAGATATTAACTTTATATTATATTAATATTAATTAAATTTAATGAATTAATCAAATAATCAAATATTTTTCAACAATTTAGTCAATTATTTATGAAATAAAATTAAAAATTCTATTATTTTCTGATTTTTTTTGATTTTTTTCCATTGAAAAACTTTTAGCAAACTTTAAATTAATTTTTTTAATGATTTAGTTGAAATATAAAAACAAATTATATACCAAAATACTCCACCAATATTGAGCTATTTAGAATTGAAAACCGATTTAAAATCGGATCACCCAGTACCATTTTATTCACAAAAAACCAACAGTACTTTCGCTTGAAAATAGGTGTATGTCTCGAACAAATATACTAAGACAACTAGCTGATTCAAGAATTTTATTTACATTTCTATTCCTCTTAAAATTAAGTTTTGAAATTTTTTTATTCCATGCTTACTTTAGTAGAATTTAAATTTTAATGTTAATTTAACTTTGATATAGTCCCGTTTTTTTCCTTCAGGCTTCAACTTCTCTCAATTCGATAATCGTATAATTACCAAATTTCCTTCTAGATTCGATCATTGATTAGTAAGTAAAAACACTTGGTTAAACTAAATATTCAACACATTTACAGTTTCACAACAACAGGCTTACAGCTTCCAAAATAATACACAATATTTTTATTAAATAACACTTAAAACTTTATGTACAATTAAATTCCACTTAACACAATTTTAATTCTTATTGTTTACCCTTTTGCAGTATAATTTAAACTATAGCTCGTTCTGCAAAAGGAATTCCTTAAATATAATTCTACCTAATTTCTCGAAAATTCCGGGTAAATCCAAAATTTTTTTGAAAAGAAATCTCGAGAAATTCTGAGAATAATCGACGTTATTGTTTTACATGTATTTTATTTAATGTTTCTGTTTTCTCGATCCTTCTTGGGATTTTTAACACATGTTTAGTTGAAATATTATATATGTAGATTGAATTAAGGTCGAGTATAATTTTGTTTTGTATTTCGTTGCGATTATGTAGAATTAGACCAGGTTATGAAATAAAAAAAATTCTTAGCAGTATTTGGATGGTCGGAAAATTTAGGAAAATATCAAGTAAATTAAAGAAAATCAACTCAACTCGGCAAAAGTTCCGGCAAGGGGGTGGGGGTAGCAAAATATACTTTTTGAGTGTCTTTTGTTGGTTTTTTACGAATTGTGTCTGAAATATGCATCCTATCGCAAAAAACTAAAATGAAAGTTGTAGATAATTGAAACATGTAAAATTTTTATATCAATCATTTTTCAACATAACCTCAAATTTTCGAGAAGAACACTAAAAACCAATTTTTTCGTATTTTATTTTTATCTACCTCAAAAATAATTTTTTTTTATGAAACTTGGTAAAAATGTTGTTCGTCTGGAAAATTTATTCGTATGGAAAATATATTTTTCCATACGAATTATATATTATTTTTATACCATTTGAAAGTCAAGGTTTCAACGGGGAAAATGAGCGCTGAAAAAGTTAAAAGTTCTAAAATTTCATAACCAACTTTTTCGATTGAAAATTTAAAAGCTTTTTTTTTTATTTAAATTCGTATAAAATCGAAAAATAAACATTTTGCTTTGAAAAAATTTCAAGTTATTTAAATCACAAGTTCATTCAAAAATTTTATATGTTTCAATTATCTACAACTTTCCTTTAAGTTTTTTGCGATAGGATGCATATTTCAGCCACAATTCGTAAAAAACCAACAAAAGACATTTAAAACGTATATTTAGCTACCCCCACCCCCTTGCCGGAACTTTTGCCGAGTTGAGTTGATTTTCTTTAATTTATTTATAATTTTCCCTAAATTTTCCGACCGTCCGAATATTTCTGACCTGGTCGAAATCGTAACAATGTGATAAAGATGTATCGTTAGTTTATTTCAGGGTTATCTACGTAAAATACAAACAGTTGCATAGATGATCAGACCAGACATGACAATTAAAAAGTCGGCTTGTCGTAAGAAATGTAACACATTCACTATAGTTATGAGTCAAATCAATTAAACGCGATGTAACGTAACGTGACAGAAGAAATCAACCTTAATCGATAGTAGAAGATTAAAACAGGCTTGCAAATAAGTTTTAAAAATATCCATCTTCTTTCTCAAAACAAAAAAAGTATACTTACAATATCACAAAACAACACCAACATTATTTGTAGCTCAACTCTTCCGTGAAACAAGAAAAAAATCAAATTCAATTTAAAATAAAACAAAATGAAAATCTTTCTCGAATCTAAAATCAGGAAGAAAGGAGTGTTACCATAAATTTTCAAATTTACTTTTAAATACCCAAACATAATTCTCTTCTTTATCACATCCCTAAAAAACAACAACAAAAAAACAAAAAGAAAACACATTTTCCAAAAACTTAAAATAAAATAAAGAAAACAAAAACTGAAATACTGTGAAGTGGTTATGTTCGATGACTTTGAAATATATAAAAAAAAAATAATAATAATAAAAAGAAAAAGGAAATGAAAAACCCTTTCCCTTCCCGTTGTGTGTATTTTCCATTTCTATATTTTTTTCTCGTAATTTACATGGATTCATTTTGGATACCTGAAGAATTGAAAAGGAATCCGCAGAAAGCTACCGCTAATGTATTCTAGATTATCCTACAAAATCTTTTTATCCCATCTATAGGACTTCATTTTTCGATTTTTTTTTCTATTTCGTTGTTATTTGAGTGAATTGTAAATTTAAGGGTTGAGATTTCCATTTGATATGATGTCAGTCAGGTGAAAGTTTTGTTAGTAAATCTTTAGAAGATTTGTTGTTATTTATTATATATTGTATTGAATACGATTATTTTTGCGTGAAAACGATATGAACAATTGTAAGAATGTGTTAAATGAACTAACGTTTTCTACACAATAAATTTCAAGATCATTTAAATTAGAAAACATAACCTAAGTCTTAACGTAACACAACAATATGTTTAAACTTTGTAAAGGTTAATTCTAAATTGAAACGATTAACTTTAAGGATTTTCTATTTTTACCTCACTATTCTCGTTTTAATTTCTATTCTTAAAATTATTCTATTCTTGCATTAAAATATAACAAGAAATAATATTAACGTAATATGTGCATTGTCATTGATCTATAAATTTGTTGTCTACGAGTATTTTCTTAAAGAAAAACATACAAAAAATATTCATCCATATAACGTAGATAGAAAATGTCATCTAATTCTTAATTTACTCAAATCCCCTTATAACATTAGAAACAAACATGAAAATAGAAGAGAAACGACGGAAAATTAGAAAATTAAATATTATTCTTATAACTGAAAATAAAAAAAAATCACGAAATAATATACATTTAGAATTGTGAGGATTAACCAGGATTAAATGGCAAGATTCTAATTTTGGAAAGAAAATTTTTATTTCAAATTTTCCTATTCATGTTGTTGTGTCGTTTTTTATAAACAACTAAAAATTTAAATTTGAAATGTTTCTACCTTACGGATTACGGTGTTCTTTTAAAATTTTATGTTATTAGAAACTATTATAAAACTATCGATTAATTTTGAATATTCATTGAGAAACAGGTGAACTATATTATCCAAGGTAGACGAGAGCCATATTTCCCAAGTTAATGAGTCAAAGACTGACTTAAAATTCTACCCAAAGTATTTTTGAAAAATCAACAATTGTTTACTTTTGTCACTGTTAATTTACAACCATTACCAACATATTTTTCAGGCAAATGAATCAATGGAATTTTGCAGTAAATTAGACTAATTGTTTTACTTTTATTCTAATCATTATCAGTTACACAAATTTTGTAACTCACTCGAACTTTTCTTGATTTTTCCATATAACTAAATCCATTAATTTTAATTATTTTCCTTTTCAAATATTTAAAATTGGTACAAAAAAGCTATAGAAAACTATAATAATTACATAGTCGAGCATATTTATACTAACATAAAAGTGTAAAAAGGGTTGATTTTGATGAAAATATTTTTTCTGTAATTTTTTTTTCTATTCATATCATAAACATAATTTTCCAAAATAACAATACTATTAAAATAAGTTTACATCCTTTTCCTTTCCATTATAATAAGAAAATTATTTTCGTTATTTTCTATTATTATTATTTTATTTTTTTTTTTCTAAGGATAAGAGAAATAGAAAATATATGTATATGATTGTATTCCTAATAAATGAAAACAAGAAAAGAAAATTTATTTTTAGACAAGAATAAGAATACAAAACGAAGAAAAAGAAAAAAAAAATTAGGGAGGTTGGTCTTAAGCCCTAGGATTATTAAAGAAAAGGACCAATCAAGGGTAAATGTTTCGAAATATTATATTTAGTTGTATTTCGAAGAAATAGAAAAAAAGAAACAAACGAGGAAAGATGAACATAGGGAGACATCGAACAAAATAAAAAGAAAAATTTACTTCATTTCTTATTATTATTTTACTATAAAAAAAATTACGAAGTTCAAAATATGTTATCTGCTTCAATGAATATATCTCGATTGTTTTTGTTTTTTTTTTTGTTTTTCAAAACAAATTTTTTTTTTTTTGAAGATACAGAAGTATTATAAAAAGATGTTTTAAGGTGATTTGCTTTACAAGTTACTTCACTTACGATGATTTAGAATTTTGTCATTTTATTCCTAGTAAAAATCGTACTTAAAAAATTTGTTCGAGTAATCGTTCAGAAAATCTATCTCAAGATAATTGACTCACAAAGTGGTTATTTTAAACCTCAAACTGTAATAACTATCTAAACAATGGTATTCAAAGTTTGTTCATTCCATTCACAAAATCCTAGTGAAAGCCCTATTTCCAGCATAGAAATAACTCCGTTGGCTTCCCATCCCCTCCCCGCATGCCCATACGTCCACGTTACAATGAGGTATGATAATAACGCGTTTTTAGCGAGGTATCCTCAGTAAGCCTCATCCTCGAACATCGAAATATTATCTATAAAAAAATATGTCACTTCTCGGAAAAATAACCTCACTGAATGCGCGGTTCTCCGATTGCTTCTTGTTAGTAGTAATACTAGCAGGACCAGTGTTCATTAGATAATTGGCGCCCAACGTATTCGAAATATTAAAAAATTCAATTAAAATTTCATAAATTCAGTATTTTGAATAATAGGCTTGTTTTTTGTAGTTTATATAGAATATGGAAAAAGTAATAATTTCACAATTTGTGTAGGTTTAAATTTTTATTCTCGAGAGATTAGTATAAAATCCAAAAAACAGATAGTAATTTATTAATATTGAAGCCTTTTGTGTTGAAATCATCGACATATTTTTTAAAACTCTAAAATTTCGAATACTTTTTGTTACTTTATTTTTTGTTATTCATTGATAAATTTTATATTTTGTATTCCACAACGACAAAAGCTTGATTAAAAATAGATGCATTTGACATTTCTACTCATAGCCCTTTTAAAAAAAAATTGTTCGCTTTTAGGCTGGGGCCGTTACCTTTTTGAGATGAAAAAATTAGTAGCAGGTAACGGCCGGCTGGAATATATAGTTGAGGTCATAAACAATGAAAAAAAAAACTTTCGAACTTGAGATGAAGGGAAGTAGTGAAATGGGGCGATGTGTAAGGGGAGAAAACAGTTTTTCGTTATTTGTAACGAAACGAGGCCTCCTAGAGAAAAGTGTTTCATACAAAAGTTGTAGATAATAAAAAAATCTAAAACTTTAATGAACACATTTTTCGACATAACCTCAAAGTTTGCGAGAAAATGATGAAAAACCGATTTTTCTGTTTTTTATTTTTTTTTCGCGTGAAAATTATTTAATTTTAATGAAACTTTGTGAAAGTACGTAATTATTTGCGCATAATAAGCATGAATTTTTTCAATTATGGAAAATAAATATTTTTCGAGATTTTACCATTTTTCCGAAAAAATACCCCTATCTCCGGCGAACAACTTTATTGATGTTTTTTTGGATTTTGATGTTGTTTTAGTGCTAATTTTTTGTGTCAAGATGTCTACTCTCAAATAGTATATCGATTTTAATGATTTATTGTTATTTAGCAGCTTAAAATTGAGAAAAACCGAAAAAAAAGTTTTCGAATCTCGAACTTGTCGATTTTTTTAATTTTTTTCAATTTTTTAGCATATGTATGTTAATAGTTCATAATATTTTAAAGAAAAAACTTTCTTTGGTATAAAATAAATAAAGTTAAATGAATTTACTTATTGGAAACAACGCTAAAATTGAATAAAGTAAAAAATAAAAAAATGCTGTTACGTATTCAAACAGAAAAAAATTTACAAAGTTTAAATTTTAACAGCATACTATACGGTTGCCACGTGTCCTACATTCGGTAGGACAGTCCTACTTTGAGGCAAGAATGTCCTACGTCCTCCTTTACTATAAAAATGTCCTACTTTAGGCAAACTGTAATACAATATCTTACACTGAAAAAAATAGATTTCTTTTCTTCCTATTTCTCTCAATAAATGCGCTAGCAAAATAAGTAATTGTTATTGCACCTTTACTTACATTAAAATTGTAACTGATTATTTAACTTTATGTCGAAAGGTTAGTAACAATAGCAAATAATTTACATTGCTGACATATGTGAATATCGATGCTTTATTGCACGATTTATTCAGGTTGTAAACCAACATTGTTTAAATTTTGAAATAAACCCACCGTTAAACCTCTGTTTTTTTAAATAACTTTTGTTACAAAGTACCTGTTCTTAGAATTATTAGTTATTATTAATTATTATTAAAATAAAATGACTGAACCGAATTTTGTTATAAAGTAAAACCTTTGGCTACAGAAAGCTAACGATTTTGAAGGAATATGTAAATACACAAAACTACTACTACTTATGAGTAACTTATACAGTTACTTAACTACTTATGAGTAACTGGCTTACACATAAGTTTATTGATTTTTTTGAAAGTGCCAATGAATCAGCAGACGGGATTTTTTGCTGTATTTCTGAGTTCTTAAAACTTTAAGTTTAAGTTTTTCGAGTGTTACCGCATTGGAGGCTAACAATATCAATGCGAATTTGTATGCCATTATTCATTATAAATAAATAAATTAGCATTACAGAAATAACGCCCATACATTCATTCATACTTACACCAAACCGAAACCGAATTTTTTTTAAAAAAATTTATTTTTAACTGAAAATTGATGTGGCACAAATCCAACGAGTTTTTTAGTTTTGAGACATTAGGGGTAGTGTGTCCTAGTGTGTGTAGTAGTTTTGTGTATTTACATATTCCTTCAAAATCGTTAGCTTTCTGTAGCCAAAGGTTTTACTTTATAACAAAATTCGGTTCAGTCATTTTATTTTAATAATAATTAATAATAACTAATAATTCTAAGAACAGGTACTTTGTAACAAAAGTTATTTAAAAAAACAGAGGTTTAACGGTGGGTTTATTTCAAAATTTAAACAATGTTGGTTTACAACCTGAATAAATCGTGCAATAAAGCATCGATATTCACATATGTCAGCAATGTAAATTATTTGCTATTGTTACTAACCTTTCGACATAAAGTTAAATAATCAGTTACAATTTTAATGTAAGTAAAGGTGCAATAACAATTACTTATTTTGCTAGCGCGTTTATTGAGAGAAATAGGAAGAAAAGAAATCTATTTTTTTCAGTGTAAGATATTGTATTACAGTTTGCCTAAAGTAGGACATTTTTATAGTAAAGGAGGACGTAGGACATTCTTGCTCCAAAGTAGGACTGTCCTACCGAATGTAGGACACGTGGCAACCGTATAGTATGCTGTTAAAATTTAAACTTTGTAAATTTTTTTCTGTTTGAATACGTAACAGCATTTTTTTATTTTTTACTTTATTCAATTTTAGCGTTGTTTCCAATAAGTAAATTCATTTAACTTTATTTATTTTATACCAAAGAAAGTTTTTTCTTTAAAATATTATGAACTATTAACATAAATATGCTAAAAAATTGAAAAAAATTAAAAAAATCGACAAGTTCGAGATTCGAAAACTTTTTTTTTCGGTTTTTCTCAATTTTAAGCTGCTAAATAACAATAAATCATTAAAATCGATATACTATTTGAGAGTAGACATCTTGACAAAAAAATAAGCACTAGAACAACATCAAAATCCAAAAAAACATCAATAAAGTTGTTCGCCGGAGATAGGGGTGTTTTTTCGGAAAAATGGTAAAATCTCGAAAAATATTTATTTTCCATAATTGAAAAAATTCATGCTTATTATGCGCAAATAATTACGTACTTTCACAAAGTTTCATTAAAATTAAATAATTTTCACGCGAAAAAAAAATAAAAAACAGAAAAATCGGTTTTTCATCATTTTCTCGCAAACTTTGAGGTTATGTCGAAAAATGAGTTCACTCAAGTTTTAGATTTTTTTATTATCTACAACTTTTGTATGAAACACTTTTCTCTAGGAGGCCTCGTTTCGTTACAAATAACGAAAAACTGTTTTCTCCCCTTACACATCACCCCATTTCACTACTTCCCTTCATCTCAAGTTCGAAAGTTTTTTTTTCATTGTTTATGACCTCAACTATATATTCCAGCTGGCCGTTACCTGCTACTAATTTTTTTTATTTCAGCTATAAAAATTCATAACGGCCCCAGCCTATTTAGTTCTAAACTCGATCGTTTTTTGCATTTCTGTTATTCTATTCCATATAGATTTACAAAAAACACAGCTAATATAGTGCTGCAGTCCTTTTGAATCCCTCGGCTGCCAAGTTCATCTTTTCAATATAAGCTGTGTTTTTTTGTAGTTTATACTTTTAGTAGTTAGTAGTAGTTTATACAGTTTTGGATTTCTCTGCATAAACTTCACAGCTTATTATATTAAAACTACACTTTTCTCTTTATGTGTGTTTCAGTTGTGATTCGAAGTCGTATAACCTTATTAAAGCCAGTAAGTTTGAATCCTTTGGCAGACACGCTATCCATTCACCACGCCACCAACGCGATGATATTTCGAAATTGAAACTTGATTATCGTTTTATTTACTTAGGTTGAACTTTCAGCTGTCAATAGACTCCTTATATTTGGAAATGTTTTTACATTATATGCAGATTTTTGCATTAAATTTCTAGACATTACTTTTTAATGAAAAACCTGAGCTACACAGGTGAAAAAGTGGAAAGTTGAACTTGACCATTTTAGATTTTCCTGTAACTTGGCATATAAGTAGAATGGACAAAATAAAAAATGGAAGTACTACTTATTTTAGAATTTTTTTAAAGTGCATAGTTTAAGTATTTTTTGTAGTTTATACTACAAAGTAGTATAAACTTTAAAGTGCATAACTTCATATTTGTGGGGTAGCCCAACATGCATGAAATTTTGACTATCTGATGTAACTTTGAAATTAAATTGCTCAATAATGGTTTTACCGATTTCAACAAACTTTTTTTTGTTAGATAAGTCATTAATTAATCTTTAGAAAAAAATTAAATTAACTTTTTTGTACTCAATTTTTAAATTAAAACACTAAAAAATTTTTTTTAAAGATGGCGCTAGTCCGAACAAGTTTTATTAATAAAAAATTTTAACCACAAAAAAATGATGAAAAATTAGAATTTTTGTCATATTTTAGAGTAAGAATAGAACTACATATTTTAAAAAAAATTACAATACAATTGAATTTTGACCCTAATCTAGCGCTTAAAGAATTTTTTTTTAATATTTTATTTTTAAAATTAATTAAAAAAACGTTTTCTAAAGATTTACTTATCACCTAACAAACGAAAAATGTTTGTTGAAATCGGTATGGCCATTCTTGAGTAGTTTGATTTCAAATTTACTTCGGATTGGCCAAATTTGCCTTTTTCCTGAATGTTGTATTAGGAGGTCTGGTAGACCGTGAAAGTCTACTAGTTGGTCGCGCACGTAATATACCCTGCCACTAGCTCGATTTGCACGAGAGTTCTATTGACCGACCTCAGTACAAGAAAATTTCAAATAAGCTACGCGTGCCTTAAACAACCACTTAGGCATTCGTAAAAATTTCTCTACCGTGCCACAACTCTCCCTTACTTATTTACCTTAGCCCATCATAACTAACAGAACAAAAATAAAAAAACACAAACAAAAATACATATAATAAAAGTAACAAAACTTCCCTGAGTGTGTAGTCCTAGGGCTTGTAAATCGGATAACACCGAAACCGGTTACCCGGGTTTTTGTTGGTTTTTACAAAACCGTCGAAAAACAGGGTTTTGCAGTGAAAACCGGGGTTTTCTGAAACCTCGAAAGTTCATTCTAACGAATATGCAAACGAATGTACAAACCATAGCAATTTTAAGTAATCCTTCCAAAAAGAAATGAAAATGTTTTGCGTTACTAAGGAAACATCCCTAAAAATCAATAACTTATTTAATGCTCTGTCATCAATTCAACCCAGTTCAACAGACAGTGAGAGAGTCTTTTCGATCGCAGGTAATTTATGTACTAGATTACGTTCATCTGTGAAATTTCACCTGTTGGACGCATCAATTTTTCTTAAATATTATTTTATTAAAATAAAATAAATTAAAAGTTAAGTTTCCTTTCTATTTTTGGTTTTGGTTTGGTTATGAATTTTAACATGTTATTTTCCATTTTTTTATAATGTATTTACAGTTTTACTCAAGATAGCATTTTAAATAACCAAAAAACCCGATTAAACCCGGTTACCCGATTTTTTATTTTATTAAAAACTAAAACCCGGTTTTTAAAATTAACCGGGTTTTTACATGCCCTTTGTAGTCCCTCGCTGATGGCCCAGTTACATCCACTTTGGAAACTCAATTAGGGGATTGCTTTTCCCACTGTATATCCAAACATTTCTTTTTTGATCTTGACAATCGCAGTCCAAAATTGTTGCTATTATGGTTATACCACACTATAACCTTGGACTTTCATTATTCAGTTAGGTAATGGTATCAATCGGGCATTCCGCAGTAACTTTATCACGTTTATAACAAAACAACTAACATTTTTCAACTTAGTTCTGATTATACTTTTTATTAACATGCATCTTTTTCTCTAATATTATAATTTTATTTAATTACACTTTTCATATTAATTCTGACCGTTCTTGTTATGGAAAGGTATCTTATGCTTTCCTCACATTAACATCTTTTACTCAAGAACTAATAAATTTTTGTTTTCTATTCAACAAAAAAAATAATCCACAAAAATCATTTTCTACTTTAATTTTTTTTAAACTTATAAAAGTTTTCAATAATAGTTATTTATTTATCAAGAACGAAAAGTGAAACTTTAAAGTACGAGCTAGTTGTTTAAATTAAATTACTAGTGAGTACGTTTAAAAACACTTTTCGTTTGAGGTAAATACAAAATTTTATTTCATACTGGAAATTTATTAAAATAAAAAGAAATGAGTTTTAAATTTTGCTCAAAAAGTTGAACTTTAACGTCCTAGGACTTTATAAAATTTTATAAAGTCCTAGGACGTTAAAGTTCAACGTTTATGGTACAAAAAGTTGAACTTTAACGTCCTAGGACTTTATCATATTTTATAAAGTCCTAGGACATTAAAGTTCAACTTTTTGTACCATAAATAATCCGAAAAATGTCGTTTTAGATATCAGCATGAAATAAAATATTGTTCTTCTTTGCATTAGAGTTTACAATAAAACAAGCAAGCTTATACAATTTAGATTAAAGACCTAGATAGTTACACAACAAAATAAAATAACTTGAAAATATTAAAAAGAATTTTATAAAAGACTGCTACAGAGCTAAAGGTTAGCTTTTTTGAAGCTGACAAATTTCTGCTCGAAATAGATATTATAGATTCATATTGAAAGAAGAAAAATTGAGCAAAATTAACTTTTGTGTTTCCTTATTTGATTTCACAAATTATGCTTCTCAAATAAATAATTAATGTTGTATTATATTATGTAAATAAAACATATGAATTAAACAATTTATAACATATTTATTATATTTGAATGATAATGTGAACCTAGCTAAAGCTTCTATGCGTTGCTGTTTTATATTTCAAATTCTCATAGCCAAATATCAATAAAAGTACAGTTATAATTATCATATTAATTATCATATAGGAAATAGGGTGGATGTAAGACTTATTTTATTATGCCTATCGAAATGACATTAATTTGAACGAAACGACTAAAAGACCATAGTAAAAACTTTGAAAAACTACATTATCGATCCATTTATGTATAATAGAATTTTTATGAATAAAAAGGAATGATTTTTATGTTATTTGAAAAAAAAAGAATAAAAAAACATTAGAAAAAACTACTAAAAACTAAATATTTATTTTCATCTATTTAAAAATATATGAACCGTAATGCCCACAATTTGATGTGATATCTATATTTCCCCTCTTTTAATGAGAACAACTGAAACAAAACAATTGTTGCATTTGGATCTCTTCTTTCATATTTTTTGGACAAGTAACAATTAATAAACAAAATGCAATATTTCTAACCCGTTTTCTTACTATGTTTTAATCAAAAAAGATGAAGATTATGAATATTCTTTAACCTTGTATGTAGGTTTTTTTTGAAAAACGTAATTGAAATGGCAACATTAATGTTTCAAATAGCCGTCCTTTTTACTCGATCGTTTATTCTTGATTTCAAATCAAAAAAAAAATTATATCTTTGAAGTTCGCGAGTTATAATTAAATTAAATGAATCTCAGTTGGTGATTTATGTAATATTTATTTATTTAGCGTATGGTTTTTATGACACATTAAAAAACAAAAATAAAACTTAAAATAGGTAGACTCCTCTATGAAATCCACCTGTGTAATATTAGAGAAAATCGATTCGCGATTGATATAAAAAAATAAAAAAACAACCTGATTCGGTTTGTGATTCCTTATTAGGAAAATTCGGTTGTGATGGTTTTTGTCGACGAAACTGAACTTATCAGAAGTAGCGCCCGTTTTCCCCTTCAGTCGGTTTGTGCAAACAGGCAAACTGTTGAGATCACTCACTGTCATAGTAACAGAATGCAGAGGGATTTCTTTGTCCGTACCTCGTACAAATGAAATGCTTTGCCCGAAGCAATAGTCTCGGGGGCGTTCCACAACGGTTTAAATAAGCGTTCATCAACACTTCAAAACGCATTTTGTTGTGGGACCTAGGTCTTAAATGTATCTATGTGTTGTTGTGACACATATTGTAATTCCTATAACGACGCAACATCTTTTATTAAAAAAAATACTTTTCACTTTTTCTGCATACCACAACTCAACAGGAAAGTAACAACAAAACAACTAAATTTCAAGTACAAAGAGAAAACCTATTTTAGTTTTAATAATAATAATTTTTTCTCATTCAAATTGGATTAATTTTCTTCGAACTTTTTTTTTTTATTTTTGTCTTATATTTCCAAGTGAATGAATCTACAATAGAATTAAATTAAAATGAATTAAAAGGTTTTCTTGCGTTTTCCTTTCTCCTTTTCATTTTTGTTGTTTTTTTGTGCTGTTTTTTCAAGGAGTCGCAAATTTATTGTTATTCTAATTTGTTAACCAAGGATGAAATAAGTGTGATTTTGGATTTTTGGTGGATAGAATTATTTCGATTTTAATGGGGATCAAGGTATTTGTAATGACTTACGTTGATATACCGCTTGATTTTTTTAATTTCTAAATTGCTACACTGATGTTTTTCAACTAATTTTTTAAGAACTAATTTTTTATGGTTAATATTAATTTAGATTAATTTCTCATGATTTAAAAACACTTGCCAGTCCTAAACTCAAAATAAATATTTTTATAATAAAATTACAAAAATATGTCATGCATCGTTACTCGTAAATGCAAACACAAACAATTTGAGCATTTCGAAAGGATATACCAAAGGAATTAACCACTGTTTTACACAATACAGTAGATAAATAAACATAATAAATTAATGAATTACTGCTTCTTTCTTTTGTCGATTTAAAAAAAAATGTGAAGTGGTAACCGAAAATGAAGTTAATATATAATCGTTTTGTTGCTTTACTTTTTTTGGTTTTAAGAATGTGACTGGCACTTTGCATGACTGAAATAATTTGTAGTTATTACATGAGAAAAATGTTTCTAAGGATTTTGTTTTTTGTTTGTTGTGATCATTTATAGTTGTTTCCTTTTTTATTTGTTATTTTTGCCTGACTGTTTGTTTTAATGTGGGAAAGTGAGTTGTAAAGACTTTGAAGAAAAACTGATTTTTTACTTCTTTTACGTCATTCTTCGAGTTTTTATTTTCGGTAGCCTTCCCATCAAACAATTTTACGTACGTAAAAGTATACGATTTTGTGCACGGAATTTCTTAACCATTTTTCATTTATGAATGAGAATGCATATGTGTTACGAATTAAAATCAACGTTTATCTTTAGCTCTTTGGTTTTTGTTGTCCCAAAGTGTCAGGTAAAATTTATATCGAATTGAATACTAATGAACACTAAATTAAATTAAGCAATTTAATAAATAAATGATCAAAACAATACAAATTTGTTTAATTTACATATGAAATTACATTACATCATAGGGCGAACTATTATTGCACACAATTTTTACATATTTCATTCGGAAAGCGCATGGAATTTGGTACGAAAATGAGCTTTGAATGGGTCTGGAATGCGTACGGAAAACTCGTACTCACCAATACATACATGCAACATCAAAAATATTGGACTTGGAAAATTATGACAGCATTCAGCCGCCAAGGGTACGGAAATTCGTGTTCTGAGAGACACCTATGCCGAGTACTCCGTGTAATTTTCAGCATTGCTTATTGGGTTTATGAATTTTACCAAATCTCCATGAAGTTTTAATCGGATAAGCATTTGACAAGACAATTACAAGCATTTGAAAATTGCAATGTTGAAATAAACACAAATGTTGTCGACATGGGTTGTCGACTTTTTAGTCAAATTAACAATTTCGTTAATTTTCGATATGCTAGTTTTGATGAATATTCCAGGCCAACCTATTAAAAATCCGCTTAAAAAGCTTCAAAACAATTTGGTGCATCTCTATATGGTTGAAAATTCACATTGTGATGATTACTAATCTCGCAAAAATGAACAGCTCATTTCAAATGATTTTTTAAACATTTATCTAGTAACCCAATCTAGAAATCTGCTTAAAACCTTAAATAAATTTTGAATTTTTTGAGATCAATTAAACTCAAGTAAGTAAAGAAGTAATTGGAATATTTTCAATTCAAAGGTATGGTTTGAAGTTTCTCAGAAAAAACTCCACTTCACATTTTTCGTGTTTTCGTTGGGATTCGAACCTACCTCGTCAGTGCCCGGCTCGAATCCTTGGGCAGACACGCTATCGATTACGCCGTTGAGGCGATGACAATTTCAAAGTTGAAACTTCTTCATCACTTATTTATTTTTACTTAAGTTGAATTTTTCCACTGTCATTAGACTCCATATTATGGAAATGTTTTTGCATTATATGGGATTTGTTGCATTAAATTTCTAGACTATACTTTGTGTGAATTCATAGAATGGCGAACATTTCTATTCTAATTAACATCCTAAGTCACGATTGTATATAGTCATTATTGATTGTTTCCAATCAATGTGAAATCAATGGCTGACACTGGGTCAATTTGTAGTCCTATATGTATTAACATTAGACTACATTAAGGGAATTTAAATTTATTTTGAATTTTTGAGATCAATTAAACTCAAGTAAGTAAAGAAGTAATTGGAATATTTTCAATTCAAAGGTATGGTTTGAAGTTTCTCAGAATCCTCAGAATTCTCGAATCCCATCCGAAACACGTAAAATGTGAATTGAAGTTTTTTTCTCTTTCTCTAATTACTTTTGATCAAGGAAAGTATACCCATTTACCATTTCTTGGGCCGAAAATAGAAAATGTGATGTTCGATGTAGAAGAAGTTCAAAATGAAATTCATAGGTTGGACGTTAGAAAAAGCGCAGGTCGTGATGTAATACCACCAATCTTTTTAAAAAATACAGCACATAGTATTTCTAAGCACCTGCTTTACCTTTTTAATCTTTGTTTGCAATTAGGGACTTTTCCAGACTGTTGGAAATCATCGTTCATCACTCCAATATTTAAGAGTGGTGATAAATCTGATATTTCTAAATACAGAGGTATCGCTATTTTATCTACCTTACCAAAACTATGAGAAAAAATGGTAGTTCAAAAGATGTATGAAAACCTCAAAGACTTAATACACAAAAACCAATATGGTTTTGAAGCTGGTAAATCTACAGTTTCCAATCTAGTTCAATTTACTTCATTTATCAGAAATCACCTAGGAAAAAAACAACAAATTGATGGAATTTACACTGATTTCTCCAAGGCTTTTGATAAGGTTAATCATGACTTACTGGTATATAAACTAAATAGATATGGCATCAGAGGCAATCTTTTGAAATGGATTCAGTTATACCTAAAAAACAGGAAACAAATCGTAAGGTTTCAAAATAGTCTTTCTACGCCAATTGATGTGGCGTCTTCTGTACCTCAGGGAAGTCACATTGGTCCTCTACTTTTCCTAATATTTATTAACGATCTTTCTTTTTTGCTCAAAGACTGTGAATTTGCTCTCTATGCTGATGACTTGAAAATATACAAGGTTATTAAAACAAACAATGATTCAATTGTTTTGCAGCGTAGCTTAACAATACTTTATGATTGGTGTAATGACAATGGTATGCAGGACAAATTTTAAACATAGTATTTTAAGAAAAATGAAAACGCTTCATTCATGATTGATAAGCTAAACATGAAGTGCAATAATAGAATATAAGCAATATTTTAGTCCATAAAATGTATTAACTTAAGTCTTTATTTGACTAATAAATAAATAAATAAAATAAAAATATACAGCGAACTCGAGATTCGAAGAAAATAATTTCTTTTTGAAAATAACTCAGGAACTGATAAGAATATTATTTTTAGTTAATCTCAAACGCGGAGTAATCTTATTTCGGAAAAATGCAACCATAAATAGTATTTTTTCCTAAAATTAAACGAAAGAGAAAAGGTTGATTGCAATACATTTCTTTCATTTGTTATACGAATCCACAGGTTACTTCATCCACCATACAAACATCTTCTTGTTGTTTTTTTAACACGTAAAACGCTCACAGAATTTATGAAGGCCCTTTTCTTCATTTAAGAATACAAGCAAAAAGAACTCGAGATGTTCATGTATTGCAACAATTCATTACCTTCTTTGTTTTATTATACTACAGACAACAGAGAGAGAAATTTAAACGATAGCATTTCTTCTGTTTCGTTTTCATATAAACCAGGAAAATAACCAAAATTCAATAGAATGCAAATGTATAATCAAAAACTATTATAACCTTAATGTTACAAAAAAGTCAGGTGTGCCGATGACTATTGTGGATATTTAGAGTTTTTAGTTTTCATATTCGCATCTCTTTTGTTTTGTTTTATAAATCAAAACAAAGAAACACAATAATATTATCTGGGTATGGATGATGCGAATACATAACAATAAATTCAGAAGATCATATATTGAAAGGGGCGATCAATAGGTTCTTTATATGGCGAACTGTTAAATGTAAAATTGCGATAATGCAAAACATGCAATTTGTTAGCTCAAGGATGGAAAATATAAACTGTGTTAACGGGAAGCTGGTCTTTGCTGTTAGTGCAACTTTTTAGTTGTTTGAACTGTCAAGCCCTAGATTCCATTTAACACACCTTATACAGAACCAAATTGTTCTGAATTGGATTTTACAAACGATACATGTTGAGCAGTACCAAATTGTGAGCATAACAATGTTTAGTTCAGAAGAAAAACAATTAACTTTTACTTAATTATAATAACTGTGGTAACGACACTTTTGTATCGGGCTAATATGCGGTTAACTTTACTCACATGTAATATTATATAACTATGAACACAGTTTTTTTTTGTTAATAATTTAATTTAAATGGGTTCGTAATAAATCTCGTCGCCACTTTTATGTTTATTTATTGCACTATAACTTTCAGCAATAATAAATAAAAGTCACCATGATTATTATCATTAACAATTATTATTTATTAGCAATATATCTAGAGACAACTTAACTGAAACTGAGTATAGTTTTATTCTTATTACTTTTAAAATATTTCTTAATATATAAATAAGTTAAAATCGTAAACTGAAGTTTTCATTTAACTTTACTTTCTAGGATCAGTCGTGAGCATTCAATTTACCAGGGACTAAGGAACTCCTATATAGGTGGTATTTCCTCCCTTAAAAAATGAGCTTGTTGTTTAATAACCTAACAAAAAGTCTAATAGCCCGATTATACTTATAGGTCGCCATAAAAATCTGTGAATTAATGCTTTTTCTGTTTAATTTGTACATTAATGATATTTCTTGAAATTATCTTTTGTCGGTTCATTTTTGACTCTGCGTTTTATATTATCTCTGCGTAATTACTTATAACCAGGGAACATGTATCTTTGGCTGATCTTGAGTAAACATCAAAATAAACTATCCTTTAATTTGAGGGTTTGGTGGTTCATTGAATCTTCTAAGTCATGTCAGTGCGGCAAAGCGACAGTCAAGTTACGTAATACGTACAATGAAAATTGGAAAATGTTGTGTATATTAAAATGAACATAATATTACTTAAATGTCTAAGATAGACTTAAATGTCTCACTACCATAGATTAAATTGAACCCTCACACAAAATAAAATAATTTTATATTTCGTTAAGAAAATTGTATTATTATTATTTTTTTGTTGGGAAATAAAACACGATTTCAATATAAAAAATATAAAGAAATCTCTGTTTCGTTTTGTAAATTTGAAAAAAAACAACAAAATCATCATCATCCCTCGATTTAAAATAAGAAACAAAATAGCTCCTCCACCTCATCTTATGTTTATAGAAATATTTTTTTTCTTCGTCTTCTTATTTTGATGACGAAGAAAATCTAATCATATAAACGAAAAATTGTGTTTTTGGTTTATTTTATTTTTTATTTTATTTTACTTATCTCTAAGAGTTTATTTGAATGGATTTAGAAGAATAAAAAAGCGCGCATGAAGTAAACAAAAACAGCAACAACGAAAAAACAGCGAAAAAAATAAGCTAAATTGGAATGACGTGAATGTACGAGATACTAAGAAATGTGCCATCTTACAGTACATAGAAAAACGATAAAAAGAATTTTCATTTAACTTTTCTTGTTTTTCATCTATATTGTTGTTGTTGTTTTTGTTGTACGAATGCTTTTAAGTTTATTTTCATTACTTGTGTCTTTTGTTGTTTTTTTAGTTTGAGCCTATTTTTTTTGTTTGTTATTTAAGATTTTTGCACGTAATATCTTTTTTTCGTTTGTACGTTTTGGATATATCTATGTACTTTTCAAATTATTTTTTGTATATTTTGTTTTCAAAAGTTGGAATATTTATTTATTCGCTGATATTTGTAGTGAAAATATAGGGTGATTGAAAATTCATGTCGGGTAGAAGAAAATTAAGTTTCACGATTATTTTGTATGCAAAGAAGATAGTTTTTTTTGTGAAATATTGCTTAATTTAAGTGGAACATTGAACATCGAAAGTCAAGTCTACAGTTGTAGAGTAATAAGCACAAAAGCCTTTGAGTTTTTTAATATATGGAAACAGATTGATATTCATGAATCATGAATCACCGTTTTCATCCATTTAGTATTTTTATGGAAAAATGGTTAAAATTCGTGTGAGGACAAAATAAGTTCAGTTAAAGTGATAATTGTGCTTGAGGACAAAACTGAGGTAATGGCCGCTCTAATCAACCCACAATTAGATTGTTTGTCGGTATTGACCAAGAAATATGTTTAAACGAATGACATACACTACTACAGCCTCTTAAAATATCACCATTTAAGGCTTAACAAACTAACTAACAAGGCTTTAAAAGGCTTAACAAACTGATTGAAAATTCAAAAATCTGGATAGTTAAAAACGTCGGTGATACATAACTGTCACACTGGATTGTTGTGTCAATTTACTCTAAAATTTATATTTTAAAAATTTTTACATCGCCCTGTATTGAAAATTCGTCATAAACAAAAGAAAACAAGTAAACAAATAAAACCATAAAACAACGAAATTGAATGACAAATTGCGCAAGGAAGAAAATCAATTCGAAATTGCTTTCGTTTTTGTTATCTTAGAAAATTCCTTTCATTCCTTCAAACGCAATAAGACATAAAATTAGAAAATTGAAATGAAATTTTGTTTCTTATTTATTATTGATATTATTATTATTCACACATTTCAATTTATTATAATTTTTAAAAGAGAAAATGGTAAACAGTGGAAAATGTATTTACATTAAATTTCCCTTGATATTTGCGTTGCGTGTGGTTTTGGTTTACATTTTGATTCTTTAAGGTAGGTATATGTTAGTTAAGCATATTTGATTTAAATTTATTGGAAGTCAGAAAAAGCAACAAGATCGAAACATTGAAATGTTTGAAAATTTATTATATTCCCAAAGTCATTTCGTTGAGAAGAAAAGTCTTCTTCATATTGGAAGTCATCTTTTTCACAATCGAAATCTTTGGGCCAACCCCATTTATCTTTCTGTTACTTTCATTTTAATTTTACTTCACAACCTCGAATTACTTAACATTCTTCTTCTCATATTTGTTTATTATATCTTTTTATATTAAAAGCTTTTTGTTGCTATTTCTTTATATATTTTGTCCTCTACCCAATAAAACATAAGAAAATACGAAAAGAACAACAACGAGCAACAACCAAATTGACACATAAAGTTACATTTAATATGGAGAAGAACCTTTTTAAGTTTTATCTCTTTGAAACAGTCTTTTGGGTGTCATAAATTATATTCTATATATACGATTGTATATTGCGCGTTTGTCATTTGACAAAGAAATACAAATTCAAAAATAAATTTATATTGAAAAGTTGTTTTTGTAAATAGATTTATATAAGTAAGTACACTAGCAAAATAAAATGTATAATCTATTGCTATTCTACTTTATGATTTTACTTTAAAACAAGCTATAACGATCCCTTCTACTCCTGCTGAACTGAAACCTTGATTTTATAGAAAACCGCACCTGGCCGCATTTTATCCCACTTTTGTTCACACCTCGTTGTTATTTATAAATCTCGTCCAAAAAATCACAAACATGTTCTCATCGTCGTTTTTTCTATCAATCGGTTAGTTCACACAGAGGTTTCTATCAAAAGCCTGTGCCTTTGAGTGGTTTCAGTTCACAAAAGCTTAAAAAATCGGTTATCTACACGTTGATGAATGTAAAGAAAATAGGAATAAAAATGTTCGAAAATTATTACTGTTAAATAGACTCTGTATACAAGAAAAAAATATAAGGCAACAAATTGGTGCACACAATATTTACATAATATTTACATAATATTAAAAACATTTGCTTAGAAACATTAATAATAAAACTCGGATAAATTTGCGTCTAAAATAATATTGTTAATGGCAGTCTATTTTCCTGAAAGTTACCTAAACGTTTTCCAAACACTCGTAATTTTCTATGTGAGCATTTTTTTAGTGTCGAAACATATACGAAATTTAATATACTATTTATATGTATATATTCCAGTTTAATTCATCTTCTTTATCCAGAGTACAATCAAAAAATATATATGTGCTTGAATTAATGTATATACATTTTATTACCTTTGTGTTCATATATCATCTCTTCTTGTAAGGTGACTCGGTAAATAAACACACATATACTGATAAAATACAAAAAGTCAAAAAATAGAAAATGGAAAATGTAGAAAAATTTTTTTGAGAGAAATAATAAAATGTGTATTTGTTTTCGAAATTAATTTTAATATCTGATCTTTCTTAAAATTATTCTATTGTTGTTTTGTTTATGGTTTTATAATTTATTCAAGATGGATGTCAATATTTATGATTTATTATATAATTGTCTTCTTAAATAAAATTTATTTTTATTTATTGTTTAGTTGACGATTAATCATAAAATGTAACTTAAATTGTAATTTTGAAATCGTTTGGTAAAGTAATAGTTCGCAGAGCCGTTCTGAAAACTATTTTGTCAGCAACAATATTGCTGAGGCAAACTTTCTTAGCACTTACATACGCGCTTGGTGCTTCATTTTAGTGTACTTTATACTTCGTTTTTCGTCGCCATGACTATTTATTACTCTAGTCATATCCTATAGTTTTGCGGACTATAATATCATAGTTTTACAAACTTTATGAATAACGAATAGATATCGTACTAGATAACGTACGACCAAAGTACGAAGTTGAATTCAATGAAACGATTATTAACAAAAATGTTTTTTTTTGAAATATAAAAACCAAAAAAAAAAAGTCAGTCAAGTGCGAATAAAAATCGCTCGCTGAGGGAGGGTTCCGTGAAAGTAAAAGAACAAACTGACACAAATAATTTAAATAAAGTTGTGTTGTAGACTTTTTATATTGGTAGACCATTGACATATAAAAATGACTTTTTACTTGTAAATTTTAATAGCAAAATCATTTGAAAATTATCCAAATTATACACAAAATGTTACATCTCGTTAAATATTAGCAATATCAGTTTAGGGTTACTAAAGAGAGATTCAATTACACCAACTTGGAAATGATTTAAATTGGAAAATACACATTATGAATTCAAATAACAATTCAATAAAAAATGACAATAATTCAAAAACTGTGTACCGTAAAATTCTAAAAAAATTTACAATGTTTCTTAAATGAATTCTCTGCTCTTCCATATGACACCCCACTTGTTGGAATCAAAAATGATTTTTGTCGCCCTTCCCCAATCTCACCCCTTCAAAATACAGAAAAACAATTATGTGACACTTCGCTATAGTTTTCGTTCAGGGTTTATCAAATTTCCTATCTCTGTGTGTTGTTTCAATTTTTTCTGTCAATCAACGTCGAAACGCAGAGGGGTACCAACTTTTTGTTGCACTTTTTTGGCAATAATTAGAAAATTGTGCACCGCAAAATTCTAAAAAATCACAATGTTTCTTAAATTAAGTGCTCTTTCATATGACCCCCCACTTGTAAGGGTCAAAAAAGATTTTTTTCACCCTTCCCCAATCTCATTCCCTCAAAATATAGAAAATTATGTGACACTTCGCTATAGTGCTCTTTCATTTGATATCTCACATGACTGGGTTTTAAATGGTGTTTTTCTCCATTCTCATTCCCACCCCTTTAATAAATACGATTATGAGTATTTTGCACTTCCTAATATTTTTCGTTCAAAAGTTACCACTTTTTCTATATTTTCAAAAACTTTTGAGGTTTTTTTATTAAATAGGTTCGGAACTAAGTAGAAAAAGAAAACATGAAAAAAACGCTATTATTCAATTTTATTCCAAAAACTGTTTAGTGAAAAATTCTAAAATACATTTTTAAGGGATACTGCATTCAAGCCCTTTCATATGATACCCTTCATATGATATCCTTTTTACTCGGTAAAAAAAGTAATTTCTTAAAGACCCTACATAACAGCCCCGCAAAACAAACGGAAATAACTAAAAATATTTTTTTTTGTATTCGTCATTTTCAGATGACAGTTTGGTTTTATACGCATCTTAAATTTCAGGTTTATAGGATTTATATTTTCTAAGATAACTGATTTTAATTCAAAAAAGTCCGAGCGGCAGGATGTCCGCTAGAAATAGGTAGATTTCGAGATCAGACAGTTTTGTGTACATGTAGAATCTTATGTATCAGATAAGTTTAAACAAAACAAACTAATTACAAACAGATATCGAACAAATTTTAAAAAGAAAATTAGCTACATATAACCAAAACTACATCTATCCAATTTTGCAAAAAACAAATATCAGATCTACCACAGAACATATGTGTGACAATTTATGAAACTATATGAAAAACAAACGCCAACCTACTCTATATCATATGTCGTGCAACTACTGCAAAATATCAAAAAGTTTATTTCTAAGAAAAAAAAGTTTTTTTCTATGCGAAAAGTCAATTCACTAGTGAAAAAGAAGAACAAATTATAGTTGCTATGGTTTTTCATATAATTTTACAAAGTATTTTAAACAACGTAACCGTGAAAAAATAGAATATGAATTTTGGATGTTTTGTTGTCGATTTCTAACTTTATAATTTATAGTAAATATCGATTATTAAAAAATTGCATTTCATACGCGAGATAAAAACGTTTTTTGTTCGTAAACATGTCTCACTCGACGCTAGCGCGTCTCGTGAACAAATGTTTTCTCACGAAAAAACAATGTTTTCATCTCTTGTAGGAAAATATACTATTTTCTTCTATTCAAATCTTTTTATTTTTTTTTCATTGACTGTTATAAGGTTTTTGCAAATTGTTTTTCTTAGGGGTTGTTGCAAACTTTTTTGTTGAAGCCGACGAGTCGTCAAACATCTCTAACTGCAGAGGTTTATGTTTATAAGAAACGGATTAAAATGTTTCCACAGATTTTAAATTTATGAAGTTTTTAAAAATATTAGTATACAAACGGCCGTTATAACGGATTTAAAAAACCGATTTTTTTTCTAATATAAAGCCTCTAGTTTCTTAACCATGTGTTGGATTTAGATCATTTACGAACTTGTCCAAGATATTCATAAAAGACACATCTTTAAAAAAGTTTTTTGATCTGGCTCGACAAATGCGACCGTGAGAGTGCCGGTTGTTTCAAAGGTATTTTGTGTTTTACAAGCTTTTTTGTCGGAGCCGCTCACTCAGAAACTTCCAACAACAGTGGTCTATTTTTTTTTTAAAAAAATTGATAAAAAGGTTTCAAAGATCCTAAATTTGTGAAGTTTTAAAAAACCTTAGTATTCAAACGGCCGGTATAACGGATCTAAAAAACAGACTTTTTTTCTAGTATAAAGCCTCTTGTGTCGGAGGAGGCTGATTTACGAACTTGCCCAAGATATTTATAAAACACACATTTTTAAAAAAAGATTTTTGATCTGGCCTTACAAATGCAACCGTGAGAGTACCGGTTGTTTAAAAAAAATTTTTTTTTGCAAACTTTTTTGTTGCAGCCGCTCACTCAGGAACTTCTAACCGCAGAATTCTATTTTTAGAGTCAATTGATAAAAAAATTCCAAAGATTCTAAATTTGTGAAGTTTTTAAAAATATTTGTATCAAAACGGCCGTTATAACGGTTTTAAAAAATCAAATTTTTTAGAAACAAGGCTCTAGTTTCTTAACCACGTGCCGGATTTTGCTGATTCACGAGCTTGTCCAAGATATTAACAGAACACACATGTACAGAAAGGTTTTTTGATTCTACCTCAACAAATGCGACCGTGAGAGTGACGGTCGTTTTCGTTATATCTCATATCGTTCATATATATACATATATATATATATATATATATATATATATATATATATATATATATATATATATATATATATATATATATATATATATATATTCAGAGCACTGCACAAATAGTAATAATTTACTCGTAATTATTGCAAATACTCAAATTATTTGTATTTGTTATTGTACTCTAAAAATACGTACAAAGAAAAAAGAAACAAAAAATGTTATACTCAACTGAAATTAGATTTGAAAAAAAATATATTTGAATGTAGAGTATTTACGAATACTTTATATAAAAACTACTATACTTATAATTGGTGATTAAAAAGGATTTGGTTTTGTTAAAATTTGTATTTGAGGTATTTGGATGTATTTGAATGTATTTGGATGTACTTAGAGTACAAAAATAATGATATTCAAATTCAGTAGTCGTTATCTGGATGAAATTTTTTAGATTATACATATATGCAATATATTAAAAACAGTTTAAATTTTGGATGTGTTTGGAAATTGGATGTATTTAGAAAATAGAAAAGGATGATTAGATACCTGTCAATACCTAGTATAGGTACACTGACAATGTTAGCGAGATATCTCTAGCAAAGGTGATATCTTAGGGACGCTGGCGTATGAACATGTATCCAGTCAACGGTAGCACCCTGAATCTTAGCTATCTAGTGTGAATGTACTTAGAATACGTAAAATGTATGGGTAGCTTAAAAGGAATTTATAGTAAGGAAAAAAAAACTGAGTACTCAAATATTTGAAGTATTATTATGTATTTGGGAGTACAGAAACTTTTTGAGAAAGCATGAAAAAGGAATAATTATCCCTAATGGATCATATGTACCATAATAGTTATTGATTAAGCAATCCATTTTAACATGGACATAGATTCAACTAGGCCGTCTGTCACAACCGACGAAATCTAGAAAACGACTGAAGAGATTTTAAAAATGTTGGGTTTCTAAAATAGGCATACTCAATGGTAAGAGCCGAAACGACGATGTGTTCGATAACTGTAACGGAAGTGTGTCAAAAAAATCGTCGTGTGTCAAAACAAGGAAATATGCATTTTTTGCTTAAAAAACGTTCATTTTAAGTGATAATGAGTAGGAACAAAGAATGAGGAGAAATTTGGATCGTCGGGATTAGTATGTAACCGTCGTTACAATTTTCAAATATAACAAATTAAACATCCTGAAAGCAAACAAATGTTACAGAAAAGGTACTAACAATATGCGATCTATTGTGTAAACATAATAATAATTAAAATATTTCTCTTGATATCATCTGATTAACTAACTGTAATGTTGCAATTAAAAAGAGAAGTGAAGGGAAAAACAAACAAAAATATATTTTTACATTTTCGATAATTATTGATTTTTGGAGATAAGTTGATCAGTTCAATTTGGAACCCTAAAAAGTGAAGTTGATTTTTTCTGTTGAATAAGTTTTAATTTTTATTTAAGAACACAAAAATTTTGATGCTAAATAGTTTAGATCTTTGATATAGATAAATAAGTTGATTATTTTAGAAGTGACATGTACCAGTTCATGTATCATAGTATCATAGTTAGTGTTATCCAACTGTTTCTTTTGTAACCGTATGGATATTGTTCATCATTTGTTCAATCATTAAATTTATCTATTGGGTTCTCATTTTAATTGAAATCGACTGATAATTATAAGTGGATTAATACTGGCAGAGTATTTTGATTATTATAAATTTTTTTTTGTTGAAACAATTGTATTAAAAGAAAAACGGCATCGGCTCGATTATCCGTATGGATATTGTTCATCATTTGTTCGTAAATACCAAAGCAGTGAATTAAAAAAATAAGGAAATAAGCAGCTGAGCGAAAATAAATTGTGTTTAAAGAATCATACAATTTATTCGGAAATAAATTTACATATTTGGATTTCATTTTTAATTGAAATCAGCTGATAATTATAAGTGAATTAATACTGGCAAAGTATTTTGATTATTATAAATTTTCTTTTGTTGAAATAATTGTATAAAAGAAAAAAAATGGCGTTGACTCGATTATTCGAGACGCAGGTTTTTTTTTTTCTGTTAACTGTAGAGGTTGAAAATGTGCTTAGAGGTGAAGTAAAAATTGAAAATATAAGTGAAGTATTAATTGAAAGAGAAAAGTTTATAAAAACAAGTTTATAAAATAGTTTAAACAAGTTTATTAAAAAAAATTTAACAGTGTCTGAGAACAAAAAAATGAAATAAAAGAAAAAAAATGAGAAAAAAATGAAATTAAATGTTTCCCTGTGTTGTTATTCCCCTGTGCATACATAGTTAGGTCTAATTTTAGGAGGTGACGGGTAAGCTAAGAATTTTTTTTTTGAATAATTTTTTTTATTATTTTAAACATACATTCTCAATAAAAGTTATTTGAAAAGTTGATGAAATTAAAAATTTTTTTTGTTTTCTCTTTTTTTTTATTTTTATTTTATTTTATTTTTTTTTTTTTTCTTAAATTAAATATGGGCTAACGGGAGGCCGCAGGTGGGAGTGGTGGTTGGTGGAGCGACGGGTGAGGTGCGAATTCCAAGGTAAGCTAAATGTATATTCCCTAGTTTTAATACCGCTCTTAAATATACCCTCCTGGTTCATCGGTTGACCCACGAAATCAGTTCCCGAAACTTTAGCCGGTTTGCAAGAGAGCGGTCCGATGAAAAAAATATAACCAGGAGGATTCTGAGAACGGAATCAAGGTCATCTTGTTTCTTTTTGTAAACTGGATGATCTTGTGAACGTTACAGTGGCGCCCAAACGTTAGTTAAATTAGGCTCATCTAATTCTATAGGTCTTATTCTATTATTTTCTGAATTTGTGCATTATCTATTCCAATTAGAGTTGTTGATTTAGATTTTATTTGCAATTTCTTTTTATTCCATCTCGCACACTCGACGGGTTCTTTTAAAAAAAAAAGGAAAAAATATGTAAAACATAATTTAGTCTTTTCGCGAATACTGAAGTAGCTGTATTCGTTTGAAAGCAATTACTTACATATTTCAAATTCATTTTCTTCAATGGACTAAGTTACTTTCTATTCCCACGTATTCGTGTTGATGTCATAATATCAGTTCATTAAACATGTCATTTCACCACTCCTAAACCCTATATTAAATCCATCAATATCAGTAAACTCTAATTTCATTTTTCTGACTTAAGTTTTTTTCTCACTTCATACTTTGGAACCCATCTAAAAGATTAAATAAATAAGACCTTATCTATGGTACGATTTTAGAACACCCATTTTCCATTTAATAACATATGTTTTGATGCTGGGTGAAGAAATCGATACTCCGTAAATTTGTTTTTCTTCATTATAATTTTTTTTATTCATTTTCCATTCACAACCTTCAAAACCAGCGGTTTAGATCCGTTTTTTTTGTAATTTTTTTGTTATTCGTACCTCGCCTCGTGCTTTGAAAGTCACCACTCCCGCCTTTTCTCATATCGTAAATTGAAAAAAAAGAAAGGTACAAAGCTAAAGTGGTCTGACTCAGCAGACGAGGCTTTTGTAAAATTAAAACATACACTCACAACAGCTCCTGTTTTGGCAAATCCAGACTTCGAAAGACCATTTTTTATTCAATGCGACGCCAGTGCTACTGGTATAGGAAGCGTGTTGTTCCAACTGGATTCTGACGGAAGTGAACGACCGATATCTTTCATCTCACAAAAGCTTAATGCGGCCCAGAGGAATTATTCCGTTACTGAGCTGGAATGTTTTGCAGCTGTAGTGAGTGTTAAAAAATTTCGTGCTTATATAGAAGGATATAATTTCACTATCTTTACCGACCATGCAAGCCTACGCTGGCTGATGTCTCAAAAGGATTTGTCTGGACGACTCGCCCGCTGGAGCTTGAAACTACAGGCTTTTAATTTTCAAATCGGCTATCGAAAAGGTTCTGTTAACGTTGTGCCAGATGCACTTTCTCGTGTTTATGGTGATGACTCAGGTGTCGTTTCGGCTTTAAATCCTCAAGCCATTAAACCTTACCAAACGATCAATGTTGTTAATTCAGTTTGTATGGGACCGCTTTCCATAAATCTCGATTCACCGGCATTTCATGAGCCTGAGTACAAGGAACATATAGAAAGAATTCTAAAACTGGACCCAGGATCTCATTGCTACCGTGTCCAAGAAAACAAATTATTATTTAACCCTTCCTTCGGCCCGCGATATGCCGAAACGGATATTCCTACCTGGAAGCTAGTTGTTCCTTCGCAATTAACGATGCATTTAATAGAACAAGCTCATGTACCACCATCTTCAGCACACATGGGTATAGTTAAAACTCTTGAGAGGCTTCGAAGACAATTTTATTGGCCTGGTATGGCTAATAGCGTAAAAGAATTCATCTCAAACTGTGAGACTTGCAAGATGAACAAACCTCTCAACTATAATACCAAACCTGAGATGGGTCACCAAGCTGTTTCTGATCGTCCTTTTCAAAAGCTATACATTGACTTAATGGGACCATATCCTAGATCAAAGAAGGGGAATTCTTATATACTGATAATCTTAGATCATTACTCGAAGTTTATCATTTTAAAGCCACTCAGAGAAGCTTTGGCGTCCCTTATTTGTACTTTCCTAGAGAATGACGTGTTTTTACTATACTCAGTCCCCGAGATAATAACCAGTGATAATGGCAAACAATTCACCTCTAAATTATTTCAAGAAATCTTGGATAAGTACGGCGTTCAGCATATACGTACTCCAGTTTATTCACCTCAAAGTAATGCGTCCGAACGAGTCAATCGAACAATTTTATCAGCTCTTCGTTCATACCTTAGTGACACTCGTCATAATGAATGGGACGTACATTTACAGGAAATAGCTTCGGCTATACGCAACGTTATTCATGGCGCCACCAATTTCTCTCCTCATTTTCTAGTCTTTGGGCAACACATGACATTACATGGAACCGAATATAAACTGCGTAGATTGTTGTCACCAAAAGATGAGAACGAAAACTGCATTCTTTCTAAACAGGACAGATTGAATTTAATACGAAATAAAGTTGGTCACTATTTGAAAACTGCATACGAACGATCTGCTAAACATTACAATTTGCGAAGCCGAAACCGAGAACTGAGTGTTGGGCAGTCCGTTTTTGTTCGTTCATTTGCACAGAGTGATAAAAAGAACAAATTCAGTGCAAAGTTATCTGCAAAATTTATTCCGGCTACGATTGACTCCAAAGTTGGGAATGTAGCCTATAAACTCAAGGATGTACGTGGAAAAATAATGGGAACATTCCACCTAAAAGATATTCGGTCCTAATTTCAGGTAAAGCCCGGCATGAGACTTTTCAGGGTGTGGGACGTCCCCACGACTTGTAACCGTCGTTACAATTTTCAAATATAACAAATTAAACATCCTGAAAGCAAACAAATGTTACAGAAAAGGTACTAACAATATGCGATCTATTGTGTAAACATAATAATAATTAAAATATTTCTCTTGATATCATCTGATTAACTAACTGTAATGTTGCAATTAAAAAGAGAAGTGAAGGGAAAAACAAACAAAAATATATTTTTACATTTTCGATAATTATTGATTTTTGGAGATAAGTTGATCAGTTCAATTTGGAACCCTAAAAAGTGAAGTTGATTTTTTCTGTTGAATAAGTTTTAATTTTTATTTAAGAACACAAAAATTTTGATGCTAAATAGTTTAGATCTTTGATATAGATAAATAAGTTGATTATTTTAGAAGTGACATGTACCAGTTCATGTATCATAGTATCATAGTTAGTGTTATCCAACTGTTTCTTTTGTAACCGTATGGATATTGTTCATCATTTGTTCAATCATTAAATTTATCTATTGGGTTCTCATTTTAATTGAAATCGACTGATAATTATAAGTGGATTAATACTGGCAGAGTATTTTGATTATTATAAATTTTTTTTTGTTGAAACAATTGTATTAAAAGAAAAACGGCATCGGCTCGATTATCCGTATGGATATTGTTCATCATTTGTTCGTAAATACCAAAGCAGTGAATTAAAAAAATAAGGAAATAAGCAGCTGAGCGAAAATGAATTGTGTTTAAAGAATCATACAATTTATTCGGAAATAAATTTACATATTTGGATTTCATTTTTAATTGAAATCAGCTGATAATTATAAGTGAATTAATACTGGCAAAGTATTTTGATTATTATAAATTTTCTTTTGTTGAAATAATTGTATAAAAGAAAAAAAATGGCGTTGACTCGATTATTCGAGACGCAGGTTTTTTTTTCTGTTAACTGTAGAGGTTGAAAATGTGCTTAGAGGTGAAGTAAAAATTGAAAATATAAGTGAAGTATTAATTGAAAGAGAAAAGTTTATAAAAACAAGTTTATAAAATAGTTTAAACAAGTTTATTAAAAAAAATTTAATAGTGTCTGAGAACAAAAAAATGAAATAAAAGAAAAAAAATGAGAAAAAAATGAAATTAAATGTTTCCCTGTGTTGTTGTTCCCCTGTGCATACATAGTTAGGTCTAATTTTAGGAGGTGACGGGTAAGCTAAGAATTTTTTTTTTGAATAATTTTTTTTATTATTTTAAACATACATTCTCAATAAAAGTTATTTGAAAAGTTGATGAAATTAAAAATTTTTTTTGTTTTCTCTTTTTTTTTATTTTTATTTTATTTTATTTTTTTTTTTTTCTTAAATTAAATATGGGCTAACGGGAGGCCGCAGGTGGGAGTGGTGGTTGGTGGAGCGACGGGTGAGGTGCGAATTCCAAGGTAAGCTAAATGTATATTCCCTAGTTTTAATACCGCTCTTAAATATACCCTCCTGGTTCATCGGTTGACCCACGAAATCAGTTCCCGAAACTTTAGCCGGTTTGCAAGAGAGCGGTCCGATGAAAAAAATATAACCAGGAGGATTCTGAGAACGGAATCAAGGTCATCTTGTTTCTTTTTGTAAACTGGATGATCTTGTGAACGTTACAAGTATGTGTGATCAAAAACTAGATTATTGCATTATAAGTTTGTCAAAAAAATTTTGTCAGGTGTGTCAAAAGAAAGATTTTTATTTATTTTTTTACCCAATTTTTGGAAAAAAATAATAGTACATTATATAACAAGGTTAAGAAGTAAGCTATTATTGACCGAGAACCGAGCTATTAGATTCTGCGACGCGTAGCGCCGAGGGATATAATGTTCGAGGTCTATATTAGTCTTTTCAACCGAGGTATATATAGAATTTTTTTAACTATTAACACTAATTATCATATTTGCTTTGATTAGATTTTTATATTAGTCATTTTCCATTTCATTTTTAAATATCTTAATACTTAATACATCAAGTAGCATGGAAGTTTAGTTTCATACAAATAAAACGAAACAAAGAAATGCAATTATTATTTGTTTGTGTGTTTTTGTTCATTTAAATTAAAAATAAAAGAAAATTTGTCATTATTAACCTACGTAATTTTTTGTTATTATTATTGACCTAGGTTGAGAATAGTAGATTCTTGTATGAGTTGAGAATGATGGCAATTCTTCACGAGGATGAAGTTTCCCGAAACGAGCGTAGAATGGAATTACAATGGAAGACATACGCATGGAAAGCATAAATTCTTAAATCATCCTAGTGAAAAATTGCCATCATCCTATGCGAATACAAGATGCTATTTTATCCACGAGTTCAAAATATTTCGATTAATTTCCAGTTTGGCTACTAAAGCTTTTTATCACCATATTGAAAAACATGCATCATACTACGATAGATAGATAGCATAGCATAGTTAGATAGCATAGAAAAACTTTTTTATTTTATATTTTATGTATGTATTGTTCTCGTTTTAACCTTTTGATATTACTATACCAACAAATGAAGTTTTTAATTTGTTAGGGGAATATTTAATAAACTACAGAACTCTTGAAGAATTTATTTATAATCACTAGTTGTGGAATGAATACAATTACAATGGAAGACATACGCATGGAAAGCATAAATTCTTTAGTAGTCGTGGATAAAAATTACTTCTCATTGGGGCATTCGAGTAAATAATGACGATTTCTCAAGTTAGTAGTTAAAAAAATTAATTATTTGTTTGACATGAAATTTTATTATTATTATTGAGAATTATGGCATTATAAGTTTGTCAAAAAAATGTTGTGAAGTGTGTCAAAAGAAAGATTTGTATTTATTTTTTTACTCAATTTTTTGGAAAAATAAAATTCATTATTTGTACCTACGACATGAAATTTTATTATTATTATTGAGAATTATGGCATTATAAGTTAGTCAAAAAAAATATGTCAAGTGTGTCAAAAGAGTGATTTTCATTTATTTTTTTAGAAAAATGATAAAATTATAGTTATTTAATTGTACAAAACATACAAATATTTAATAATTAGATTTTGTAATAATTTTTGAAATATTTTTAGAATTTTGTTTGAAAAAAGTTTGAATTCTTGATTTCATTTAATTTTTACAATATTTTTGGAATTTTGAAAGAAATATGAATTTGTGATTTTGTAATATTTTCTCGAAACGCTGGAGAGATTTTTGAGTAGTTTGCTGATTGTATAATCTTTTCACTAAATTATGTTAATATATGATCTGTTGTAATTTTCCGACAACGTATTGATGTTTCGTGTTAGTTTTGTTTTTGTAATACATATCTAAACAGTGATAAAAAATACATGTACTTTAACAAAAAGTTATGTTTGTATACATCGCTGCCCAAAACTAAAAACCATGTTCTCATAAAAGTTTTTTGCCGAAAACTATATCCAAATCCTTAACCCAGACCATTTTATAAAATGAATTATTAAAAATCCGTTTTTGTTATTATATATTATTATTTAACTTTGAATAAAAAATATTTGATTTATTTTTTGTTTTTTAACGATCTGCAGCCAAATTCTGTAACTGTGAAGCGGTGAAGTGATAAAAATTTCTTCGTTTCTTTTCATTAAAAAACTTATCACTTCACCGCTTCACAATTACAGAATTTGGCTGCAGTTCTGATCAGGAGTTGAAGTTTTATTAGGATTTCCGATATGTACTTATTCTTAATAGCTCACAAAAAAACCCTCCAAACTTAATTTTAAGTTTTTTTCACATGAAAAAATCAGTATTGTTCATTTGTAAATTTGTTTTCATCTGTGATCTACGGGAAACAATCCCGTTCTCCAATGTCTGTTATTAACCTACGAGTTAACGTAAGATATCAAATATTCCACTGGCAATAGTAGTGAGATATCACTAACGACTGGGATGTCTTAGGAATGCTGGCGGATCAACTGTATTCATTCAACGGTAGCACCTTCAATCTTAGCTATGGAATGTTCCTTTTGTTTTATTTTTATTTCGTTTATCCTATCATGAAATATTGGTTTATCATATTTTATGATGTGATAACATTTACTGTTTATTTATCCATTCTTTAAAACAACAAACAAAAAATTTGAGTTCATTAACACCTTAGAACGCATGTTATGTTGTTGATGGACCTTGGTCTTGAAAGGTTTTCATGTGCTGTGACGTTAATTGTAATGCCTTCCACACAACACATTTTATTACTAAAAAATATAACTCCTATTCTGACTAATAGTTGAATCTATGTCCATGTTAAAATCTGATTGCTTAATCAATAACTATTACGGTACACATGATCCATTAGGGATAATTATTCGTTTTACATACTTTCTCAAAAAGTTTCTGTACTCCCAAATACATAATAATACTTCAAATATTTGAGTATATTCAGCTTTTTCTTTTACTATAATTTGTTTCTAAACTACCCAAATACATTTTACATATTCTAAATATAAGTATTAGTGGTGAGAGTAGAAAAGATATTTTGTAAAAAGTAAGCGCATATTTATTTTTTTATTCGCCTATATATTAAAGTGTTACTTTATTACTGTGATTTGCGGCTTTAAAGTATCACTTTTCAGCTATTTATTTTGTCGTCATAGCTACGTCCAAAAAAGTAAAAAGCATTTGTATTTGTTTAAATTCTATGAAAAATAAATTTTTTTATCAAAGCAACCCGCAAATTCAAAATTTCATTATCCAATTAAAATAGTTGTTATCATTTGTTGTCATAGAATTTGGAAAAAATAATAAATATTTTTTCAAAGGTTACTTGTTCCACATATTTTGATTTTAAAATTTATGAAAATTTGTAATTTTAATTTAGAATAAACAACTTTTCTTAAAATATTTTGCTTGCGGCGAATAAAAAATAGTATATGATGCACGGACGTAAGCTATTTTGGACTTAATGTGGGTGCAAATCTCGGCTAGCGCCTCGATTTGCAAACTCCACATCCGTCCAAAATCTTTAGCTTTACGTCCTAGCATCATAATGTACTATTGTTTGTATTTAGACTATTTTATACTTGAGAAATAAATATTTATAACACTTTTACTCGTAGATGATTTGTATTTAAGTACATTTGTGTAATTGTTTATATTTTAAATGCATTTATGCAGACCACTAATATATATATATATATATATATATATATATATATATATATATATATATATATATATATATATATATATATATATATATATATATATATATATATATATATATATATATATATATATATATATATATATATATATATATATATATATATATATATATATATATATATATATATATATATATATATATATATATATATAATTTTTTTTTTGTTTTTTCGTCTCCGCTTATCATATTAAGTCGTTTGGCACAAAAAATTTTCCGAAATTCCGAGTTGAGGCACATTACAATAGGTAGATTTTTATATGAAATCTACCTAAAACACATCGTAGTCTCACCAATAGTGTTCCGTATAAAAAAACGGAACCCTAATAACAAAACTATGTCTCTTTAAAATAATTACATTTTCTGAAGCTAGCTAAAATATGATTTAAGTCTTGTATTTATTATAAAAATTGAAACTGTAAATATTAGGATCTTAGATGCTTCTTTATGAAAAATTCACCCGCGTCACCAAAAAAAATTACGTTTTCTTTTTCCACTTAAACATTTTATTTTACTAGCAGGACCCGGCGTGCGTTGCTACGCCTATACAAGAGTTTGTGCGCGTACATTTTGTTGATTTAGTAAGAATAATTTCAAAGAGTCGTAATGAGAATAAGACAGCGTATTTTTTTAATTTTTCCATTTGGGAAATATGAATAACAGAGAACATTGGCATTCTAGCTGATTAATCCAGATGGATTGAGAATTGAACGGCATGTCAATATTTGAAAGTGATTGGTAAAGGGTTTTGAAGAGTTGAAATTAACATAAATCAACATAAAATTAAAAATTTATTTTTTATTCATATTTTTAATAATTACACTTATTGTATATTGAAGAAATGTGTATTTGTATCTTACATTATTTCTGGTCGAAAAATCGTTTTAGAAGCTAACTTTTTTCATTGGTAATATGGAATTCTTTCTGAGTACAAGCACATCTAGCACAACTGTAGCACGATACAGCACAATCTTTTAGTTTTCCAAAATGGAGGGACTAAGTAACAGAACATTTCGCAATGATATAATCACAGAATTTGTTGCAAAATTTTTCAAATTTCAACCTTTTTAATAAAATTAGTAAAAAATATGAACATTTTGTAGTTCACATAAAATTCTTAGAACTATATCCATTACATACAATAGTCATTATTCGTATATGGATGGTCGCCGTCCCATTATTATACGTCGTCGTACTATAAATAGCTGTGATTGAGCTCTGTATCATAGAACTGAAAACGTTCGTTAAACTTTTTGCGGCTTTTTGAAATTTGTTACGAAGCTGTTTAACCCGTAAAAGTTCATTTGTCTAAACAGCATTCGTCTACGTTAATCAATGCATTCAATACAACTGATCGCCTTCTTTATTCATTAATTCTCTTCACCCTCTCCGGAATGTAATTTTTTTTTGATCTGCTATCTCATTTTGTTATGCTGTTGGTTCATGAAATTTTCTTGATATTTACTTTACTTTACGTTCGTGAACATACTCAATCATTAAAGTTGTAATTAATTAAAAACAAGCAAATGAAAAAAATTTTATGTGTTTGTATGCAAAATAATCAGCGAATTAGAAAAAATTATATTTGTTTTATGTATCGTTAATGAAAGTGAGTCAACAACGACCAACACACCGGTTTTCCAATTAACCGATAGTCAACTATAATATTATTGATAAATTGGATAAACTATGGGCTAATCGGGTATATAAAACTAAATCGATTAAATTAAATCTTCAAGTGAAACTCGACCATAAAATTGATTGAATTGATGAAATTAATACAGGTGATATAAGGCACCAACCCACTGAAGTGAGAGTAAAACGGAATTAAATTAATGCACAGTCGGTCTGAAAAAAATTATTGAAAATTGATTTATTTGTATGGATTAATTTTTGGAATTAATTTAGTCAATTAATTAAAGATTCAGTTTTTTTTAAACAAGTTATAATATTTTTAACCAATTCAAAAATTTTATAACGTTATTTAATATAACTTGAATAACAATAACTTGATTAATTGCTGACATTCATTTTTGTTACATCAGTTATTAGATGTCTAACAAAGTCATCCATTGCCGACATTATTTTTGTTACCTCAGTTATTATATTTCTAACGAGTTCAAAAATTGCCGATATCATTTTTGTTACATCAGTTATTATATTTCTAACAAATTCAACAATTTTAATACATCATTTAATATATTACCAACAACTTAAATAATTCCCGACAGTCATTTTTGTTACATCATTTAATATATATTTCTAATATATTTTTAATATATATGCATCGTATGCTTTGGTGAAGGTGATCTGTTAATTAAGTTTTCGAAAGAATGAAGAGTTGGATCTGGAACAATCATGGCGTGAATGAAACATTTAAGTAATTTTTTTATGATGTAATAATTTCAGTTGTGGTGGTGTTGGTGTGATGATCTCATTTTCTTCACTATTTGGCGTTGTCAGAGTCCCTGCTCTTTGTTTTGCTTATTTAATTCCGTTTACACAGTCTCTTTTGCGTGAAAATTCGATTATTTGTACTGAACTGAGTGGCTATTACTGTTCGAACCCACATGGCTGAAGCTCGTCGGATTACAACTCTGCCAGGCATGCAGTCCCTCGATTGCTTCCAGCTAATGACTCACTAGCAGGTCCAGTGTTCATTTCAAATTACGATAATGTTACTTGGGCTGGATTCTAGAATCTAGACGATCACACAATTAAAACATGACCTACCAAGAAATGTCTTTTGCTGTTGGTAAGAAAAGGAGAATGAGTTTTCCACCTACTATGTGATAAACATCAAAATCAGAGAACTCCTTTAATTTTACACCTCACCATTTTTTGTATAATTTTGAATGATGACGTTTTTTTCGTGTTTTCTTACCTCGATTAGCTCCAAACCTAACTGATCGAAAATTTTCAAATGTATTTGGAATGATAGAAAAATTAGTACGTTTTTAATAAAAAATATATAAAAGTGTCATATTCTCATTATTAGATTCATTAAGGGGGTGGAAATGAGGAGGGGTAAAAACACTATTTAAAATGTGGTCAAGTGGAGTGTCATTTGACAGAGCACTTTATTTAAAAAACATAGCAATTTTTTTAGAATATTGCGATGCACAGTTTTTGAGTTATTGTCAAAAAAGTGCAAATTTCAGACCGTTCCCCCCCCCTACGTTTCGACACTGATTGACAGAAAAATTTGTAAAAATTCACAGAGTTAGGAAAGTTGGTAAATTTTGTATGAAAATTATAGCGAAGTCTCAAATAATTATATTTCTGTGTTTTAGGGGACCGGGTATAGAGGGTAAAAAAAACTTTTTTGACCCAAGCGAGTGGGGTGTCATTTGAAAAAGCACCTAATTTAGAATTCGTTGCATTTTTTAAAGAATTTTGCGGTTTACAGTTTTTGAGCTATGGAAAAAAGTGCAAAATTCATACCGCCCGGGGGGGTACCCGTACCATACCCCTTAATTGACGAATTTGTTGCAATTTTTTTAGAATTTTGCGGTGAACAGTTTTTGAGTTATGGACAAAAAAGTGCAAAACTCAGACCGCCCCCCCCCTACGATTGGACACTGATTGACAGAAAAATTTGTAAAAATTCACAGAGCTAGGAAATTTGGTAAATTTTGTATGAAAATTATAGCGAAGTCTCAAATAATTATATTTCTGTGTGTTTACGGGACTGAGTAGAGAGGGTAAAAAAAACTTTTTTGACCCAAGCGAGTGGGGTGTCATTTGAAAAAGCACCTAATTTAGAATTCGTTGCATTTTTTAAAGAATTTTGCGGTTCACAGTTTTTGAGCTATGGAAAAAAGTGCAAAATTCATACCGCCCGGGGGGGTACCCGTACCATACCCCCTACGTTTCGACACTGATTGACAGAAAAATTTGTACAAATTCACAGAGTAACTACTATAGCGAAAAAGAAAACTATAGCGAAGTTTCAATATTTATATTTCTGTGTGTTTAGGGACCGGGGTAAAGAGGGTAAAAAAAATCTTTTTTGACCCAAGCGAGTCATTTGAAAGGAAACCTAATTTGGAAATCATTGCAATTTTTTTTGTGAAAAAATTCACAGACAGGAAAATTTGTAAATTTGAATGAAAATGATAGCGAAGTCTCAAATAATTATATTTCTGTGTGTTTATGGGATGGGTGTGGGGAGAGTAAAAAACCATTTTGACCCAAGCGAGTGGTCATATGCAGGCGCACTTAATTTAAGAAACAATACAATTTTTTTTAGAACCTTGCGGTGCACAGTTTTTGTGTTATTGGAAAAAAAATATTTTTAGTATGTAGCCTCTCCACCCCCCTAATTTCAACACTTGATTGACCGATAATCAAATTTGCTTAATAATTACTTGATAATCAAATTTAATCCATTTACAAGCTGGTGTAGTTGAATCTTTCTTAAGTCACCAAAAACATCTATGGATAAGATTTAACCTGAATTAACATTTTGTACGTTCACGAACCCTTGGCGAGCGAATTTTATTCGCACTTGTCTGACTTTTTTTTTTATTCAAAGTTAGGCACGTTTAGTGTTAACCATAATAAATTATAGATTAACGTCTTTGAATATCTGAAGATACCATGCTAACTGGGGAACTAGGGCTCAAGAGTATTTATTAATTTTCTTTGAGGAATCTATTCACGTTGATTGTAAAGTTTTGAGGATTAAAAGTATCAGGAAAGACCCACGCCGGTAAGGCATTCCAGAGATGTGAGACTCTGTTAAAAAATCATGTTGAACAGCGACAGTTCTACATCTTGTCTCACGAACCGTAAAAGGATGGGCTGCCATTGATTCTCTGGTGAAACCCGCAAAGTTTGCAGGTTCAGATAAAATCGATTTGACGCCCGTTCATCCATAATGTATTTGTAAAATACCGTCAAATCTGCAGCAACATTGCGTCCATGTTGCAAGGAATCAAGTACGTTAGTAAGATTTAAATTGCCGATCAATTGCTCTCCGCTGTATAGAATCAAAAATTTCAAACTACTTACGTAGGCTCCACCATAAATGTGGGAACAATACTCCATGCAGGGACGAAAGTTTCACAACGGTTTTCAAGCGACTTATTCCATATATGCGTGACAAACAAAAGTAAATCTCCTGTCGCTCTTCCTTTACGAAATCCGTATTGTCTTTCATTGAGCATTTTTGAAGACTCTAAGAAGCTTATAATATTAAAATTAATGTATTTCTCAAATATTTCAGAAACAACCGACAAAATTAATATGGGTCTGTAGTTAGTTAGATCTGTTTTAGCACCTTTCTTTGAAACTGGCTGTACACTAGCCATTTTCCATATATGAGGAAAAATACTTTTCTTATATGATAAACAGAAAATTTTAGTGAGGATAGGTGCTAACTCCTTAGCAAAGATTTTAAAAATAATTGGAGGAACACTATTAGGACCAGATGCCTTATTAGTATTAATTTGTTAAAGAATTTTCAGGATTATGGTCAGATTATTTCAGGTAAATGGTCCGTCCCATTTTGTTAGAAACTCTAGGAATTGGCATAGGTTGGAATTGGGTTCTACTAACGTAGAATTTAACGAGAAACGTTTACCCAATAAATTAGCTTTTTCTTTGGGGTCAATAACAGCCCAAGTAGCAAAAATAGTGATTGTCAGTACTTAAAGAAAGATTTAAGAAGACTTAAACAAAGCAACGCGCCTTCTTAAAGAAGGATTTAAGTTTGAATTAAGTACAAAAAGGCCCATGTGGGCGGTCCGATAGAATGAATTAAGAAGCGTATTTTTATCTTATTTGCTTCTTAAATAGGTATGTTATTTTTCAACTCCTTCTTAACTCCAGCTTAACTCTTTCTTAAATCGGTATGTCATTTTTTTGTTATATACTATCAAAGTCAAAGAGTGACGCAGAATTGTCTATCTCTCTTTATCTATATTAAATTGATTTAAATTAAATAGACAATGTTGACATGAAACAAAAAAATATGACATGTTATGCTGTTTTAAAATTTAATGAAAGAATTGATATATAAAGAAAAATTATATGTACGGT